>JAJHSJ010000013.1:7146800-7419605 GCA_021015155.1 Magnolia officinalis
GTGTGATTAAAAAAAATAAAATAAAAAATGGTGGGTTGATTTCAAGACTTTCATTGCTTTTCATTTAAGCCATTCATTTGATAGCAATTGTTAGAGCTTATTTGGTTTGATGTAATTACATGTATTTTCATATAATTTCTCTCAAATCAACCAAATTTCATGATAACTGAAAGTCAATGCTTGGTGGGCCCTACCATGATATATGTGTAATATCCACTCCATACATTCATTAGTACAGGTCATTTTAGGGCATGGGCCCAAAAATGAATCATATTGAAAAATAATGTGGACCACATTATGTAAAATATTGGAGATTGAACACTACTCATTTAAATGTTCTTCCCATAATGTGGTGCACTTAAGATTTCGATCCGTCTCATTTTTGGTGGAATACCCTAGAATGATATGGATAAAACATATACATTGATAGGAATGTGGTAGATTTTATCTCATTTTTCATACTTAAAAGTTGCGGCCATCAATATAAATCGTCCCTGGCGTTGTAAATTCTCGTGGCATGTAATTAATGCTTAAAAATACACTGCAATTCTCCTAAAATACATCTAACCTATACGATGGATGGACAGTCAGGCAATGTAATCTACATGTGATAGATACATACATGCTTATAGATCCTAAAAAATTGCATTAACTAGTCTATCCTAACCATAAATTAAATAAAATTCTCCTCATAAAGTGTGATCCATTACTTGAATTATGTCTTTTGTTGTACATATTTATGCCGTTAACGAAAGGGTTTAAATCATTCAAATGATATGAATCTAGGGCCACGGTCGACCTGCCAATAGATCTATTAATGTAGAGTGGGTCGCGGACAGTTTCATGTCCAAGATGGATCAGAGAACGCCCGATCAGAGACAGAAGTCATCAAGACCGTCAGAACCTTAAAACAGACATATAGCAAACATGAATAAGTTACTCGATGTACCATATATGATTTTGGGGTAGGACAAGCTACTTTAGCCAACCAACCTGAATATACCGGGTTCCCCATGCCAAATTTGCGAGATTCCATTAGATCGACGGCCAAATTCCCTATTTATTTCTGTTTTTACTATAAATAGTAAGTTTTAGTTTGATTATAACTCTTCATCCGTTGGGCTTTAATTCATCATGAAAAGTGCTTAGAATAATTAGGAGAATAACTTGGTTAAGCCACGTAGGAAACTTAATTACTATAAAAAGTAAATTTACTATTTATAGCAAATTACGAATTTATAGGAGTTTTAGTTTTAGTTTGATTCTGATTTTTCTCATATTGCTTGGTATCCCTATTTAAAGGGTTGTGAACTCATATATTTCATCAATCAATCAATTAAATTTCGAATTTATTAGAATTTATTTATATTTTCTTACTTTCTTTCCTCGTGGATTCAAGAAGTCTCTGTGAGGAGTCCAGAGAAGCTCTGTGGATTTGGAGTAGTTATCCTTGAGGAAGACGGTGATCGACCTCATCACTTTCATCTTTGCGTCATCTACTGAATGAACGTGATGTGGTCTATCTAAGCGGCATAAGTTTTATATTGGATGTATATATTTAATATTAAAGCTTTAGTATGTGATGTCTTCTTAGGGCCTGTTTGGTCAGACCGATCCCACAGTATTAGGAGGGATGGGATCGCGATATCCCGGGATATACATGACGAGCCAAACAAACTCGGTGAACTTGTCCTAGGATATAAGCAATCCCATGGATCTTAAAACAATCCACTGACATCACCATCATTACCTTAAAATTGATCCCATCCCTTGGTTGGACGGATTGGAAGGTAAAATCCCGGGATATGCCGGGCGTGCCAAACAGACCCGGTGAACTTGTCCTGGGATATAGCAATCCCATGGATCTTAAACCAATCCACTGACACCACCATCATTACCTTAAAATCCATCCCATCCCTCCTAATCCCATGGGATTCACCCGGCCAAATAGGCCCTTAGGATTTACTTCTTATTAAGCCAGGAATCATCCGGCATAATTAGATTAAGACTTTCTATTTTTAGTATGTTTTACTATTTTGGAAAAGTTTCAATTTATTCGCATTAAGACTCTTAATTAGGGTTGTGTTTTATTATGTAAAGCCTTATAATCTCATTTTATTAAAAAAAAAACTTCAATAAAATATTTTAAATTTTATTATTTCTTGTAGATTCAAGAGCCATTACAACTTGTGAATTCAAGGTTCATATCACATAAAGGAGAGGAGACCGTGTTTGTCATCTTTCTTTTTTCAAGCCCTTCCCTGCGTCAACTTTAGTATGCTTATTGCTCAAAATGTGTACCAGTCGGTGATTATTAGTAGTTTGAATATGATTGAAGAGAGACTCTATGCAACCCAACATTGTTTTAGTTTACCTCACCGAGAATTATTTGTACACTCTTAAACATTCTTACATATGCCTTACGAGCATTATAACTAAGATGGGCACTTTGACTTACATTAGTGTTCGGTGGAAATCAAACAAAAGATATATAGAACCATGTTCATTTTCGATGAAATGATAAAATAGTAAACACATATTCCTTTAGCCCATAAGTCAGTCTCTAACCAATACACTTTTATAGGGTCTGGCTCCTTTACTCCATGGCTAAGTGGTAGACGGGCTATGTTTCAACATTGAGACTAGGGATCGAGTGCCCATGTGATGTAGGTGGGTGTTCGTGTGGTGTGGGTGTGTGCAAATTAAAAAGAAAGAAAAAGAAATTGATATGCTTTCCTTTTATTGTGATATACTTTCAATCTAAACACACAATTACTTAAAGAGAAGGCGGATGAAATAATTTAGAAAGGAGAGCAGATTAGGTGCGACCGGATCTCACCCAAGACCATGGGGCCCTTACCATGGGCCCCACCTTAATGTAATATATTCTATATCCATGTCGTTTATCCATTTTGCCATATCATTTTATGGCATGAACCCAAAAATGAAGAAGATTAAAGTCTCTGGAGGACCATTCTATAGAAAATAGTGGTGATTGAACACCCTATTGTTAAAACCTTACTAAGGCCCATCATAATGTTTATGTAATGTTAATGTGCCATCCAACCTATTGATGAGGTCACAGAAACCTGGATGAAAGAGAAAAAGACAGTTATCTACTTGATCTAAAGCTTTATGGTCTATTAATATTTAATCATCACTATTTCTTATGGTATGGTCCACTTGAGAATTGGATGTGCTTCATTTTGGGCTCATGCCCTAAAATGATATAGGGCCCATGGTAAGGGCTGCAAAGTCTTGTACGAGGCTGGGGCCACACCTAATCTGATCTCATTAAAAGTGAAGGCTTAGAATGCCCGTAATCATAATTAACTGTTCAAATGATAGATAGGCCTAGTTTGGATGTATCATGAACCAATCAAAGATTATTTTATTATCTGACTATTGGATTGGTGGACATTTATCAGCAATGCCAATTGTCTATTGACACTTCCAGAAAACATGTTCCGTGGGTCCCACCCTAATGTACGTGTTTTATCCATGTAGTCCATGCATTTTTTCATCTCATTTTAAGGCATGAGCCAAAAAATGAGGGAGATCAAAATCTCAGGTGGACCACACCAATCTTGTTTCAACACATAAGCTTAACCAATCTTGTTTTGAGACCGTGACTTTGTTACATTGAATTCCACAGTTTAGTCGACACAATTTGAGTTCGACTGTCTGTTTGTACAAATAAAAAATTCATGTTTGTTGCAATGTAATTGGATCATCTTGTCACATACGAAAATGAATTCCCTTCTGGCTAGTGGTTGGTGCTCTGGGGCCCCACCATGATGTATGCATTTCATCCATGCCATTCATCCATTCTTCCAGATCATGTTATAGTATGAGCCCAAAAACGAAGTTGATCCAAATCTCAAGTGGACCGCACAGTGTTGATTGAACGCCCACCATTAAAAATTTATTGGAGGCCACAAAAGTTTTGGATCAAGCTGATACATATTTTCCCCTTCATCCAAGTCTGTATGACCTAATTAACAGGTTAGATGTCAAATAACCATTACAGTGGGCTATAGGAAGGTTTTAATGTTGGACATTCAATCACTAATATTTTCCCATAGTGTGGTCCACCTGAGATTTAGATTTACTTAATTTTTGGGATCATGCCTTAAAATTATCTTATAGAATGGATGAACGGAGTGGATAAAATACATAAATCATGGTGGTCTGCCACCTACAAGGTGGCAGCGTCCACTTAGGGCGTGTTTAGACGAAGGGATTAGGTGGGAGTAGGTTGGATAGGGTTTTGAAATCCCATCCCGTCCTCCTATAGTCCTGTTTGGGCCGCGCGGTTATGACGACGGATGAAGCTAATCTCTGGATTTGGGAGCGAATCCGCTGGATTGCGAAATCCCGTCATTTCAAATCTCACCTCTTCGCTATCCCATGCCTGATCCCATCCCTAGCCCGTCCGCAGTCCAGCGTACGGACTGCGGGACGGGATTTCACATGC
This sequence comes from Magnolia officinalis, assembly GCA_021015155.1. Classification (NCBI taxonomy): domain Eukaryota; kingdom Viridiplantae; phylum Streptophyta; class Magnoliopsida; order Magnoliales; family Magnoliaceae; genus Magnolia; species Magnolia officinalis. The sequence continues at coordinate 7,151,278 of JAJHSJ010000013.1, forward strand.
TTCTGGTGGGAGAGATGTTGGCAGTAGGTTTTGTTATTGGCGCGAAATGGGGTTTATAACAACCACCTGAGGGTCACGATGGTCGTCTTCATCGATGGGCTGCCATCGCGAGCTGAGGGTCTGGTCGTCCTAAGGTAGGTCTTCTTCCTCGCACGATGAGCATGAGACGCTATTTTGTAGGGTTCTATATTTCTTGCATGTTCCAGATATGGATGATTTCGGTAGCATCCGAGAGGGCCATGAAGGGTTTTCATCCATATGATGTATATCTGTTGAATCCCGCGAAACAGGCCCTCGATATGGAGTTGGTCTGTCTGGCTGGTTGCGATGGCTTCCAATCTGGGTCTGATATACATGTGCTTCTGGATTTCTTCTCCGTTCGTCCAATCTGCCCTGTTGTAATGCCCTTTGGTCCAATCTTTCTTACAAAAATCTGTGAAATGGAGGTCACCGCATCGTCGGTGTCCTTTTTTACTTTCTGCTAACTCGGATGAACGAAATGTTGTCGTAGAATGGCTGTGTGGGGTTTTTTCTATATCGATTCTCAGGTTTTTGCATTATGGATTCAGATTATAAAATGTCCTGGCAACTTTAGTCCTTGTTATTTTTTCTCATTCGACAATCTCAAATGGTATATAATCTACTGATATATGTACTATTAGCCATAGATTGTTCATCTGAGACTCTCATTTTTCTATGTTGGAGGTGTTACAATCGTAGATCTCAGATGGATCTACTCTGGTTGGTTTTCATTGGAATGGAAATATGAATTTCTTTTGCATAGATTGGTTTTTATTTGCAACTCCCTGTTCATGCGTATCTTCTATTCTTTTCATTTGAGATGAAATGTTTAGTTCTCGTTGAATGTATACCCACAAATTTTCCTTGTTTTCTTATTCACTTTATATTGTGGATATTCTCAGAATATCGTTGTATGTTTGGTCATCTACTATCAATTTTCCTGTTCTATAAACTTGTCTTAGTTTTCGGCTTTACTGTTTCTCAGAATGTGGGCCTATTAATTTTTGCTTACTGTTTTATTTTGTGGAATTTTAAATCACATGGATTGATGAGTCATCCGAATATGTTTGAATGTTTTGTCGTTGGGGTTTTCTTCGATTTATATAAGGTGGACATTTGTCTTCCTCTGTAAAATTTTCTGACGAAATGGTGGTTTCTGCTTCATGTATTGCTATTAATTTCCTTGGATAGTTATTGTGATTGAATCCCATGTGTCGAATAAACTTCCTATTCAAACTCATTCTGCTCTCCCTGTTACCAGTCAGTCCAAATGGATTTAGTGGTTTTGGTTTCGTTTCAATCAAGTTTTGAAAATTCATCTAAACTAAGTATATGAACCTGTGGTTAACAGATCTATCTGCATTGTTAATCATATTTGGATTCTGTTAATATATTGCAGTGAACTCGTATGTTAGCTGGAATGTATTCTCAATAAATTTCCAGATATTCCATTACCTTGATGAAACCATTGTTATGGACAGATGTCTTAAATCTGTCTGGTGGTCTGTCGATGATATCGAAAGGGTGTCGATGACATCAATGGCAGTCATCGATGACATCGATGGTTGCTCGATGTCATCGATAATTCACAGGATTTTTCACCCCTGGTCGCTGGACAGTTTTGGTCCTGTTTCGATGTCATCGAAGGACCGTCGATGATATCGAAGCTGTCATCGAGAGAACTTCGATGACATCGAAGAGTTCCGCAGATGCGATTGCAGAAACGCAGATTCTGCAGATTTTGTTTCCTATTCCGAGTCGGCTTCTTTCTAAACTTATAAATGTGGGATTGGGATGTATTCTAAGGCTTTCTAAAAGAGTTCCAAGGGTTCCTAAAAGAATTTTTTAGGGTTTCTAAAGGGTGTAGCAAGGGTGAGATTCGAGGTTGTTTGAATCAGGTAAGTCCTCTCTCTTTGTAATTTCTATTTTCATAGTGGAGATCTGTCGTTTTGTGCCGTGATTTTTTTCCGCAAGGGTTTTTCACGTTAAATCTGTGTTCTCTTATGTGTGCTTGGTGTCATTGGATTGTTATCCTAGATCTAGATCTATGTGACTCCGCAGGCCAAAATCCCCAACAAGTGGTATCAGAGCAATCGTTGGGGCACAGATCTAAATCTGCAGGATTAGTAATAATGGCGACCACCAGGTATGAGATTGAGAAGTACTTAGGGAAAAATAATTTTGAGTTATGGAATATCAAGATGATGAGTTCCTTAATCAAGTAAGGTGAAGATGGTGCTCTTGAGGAGCGAAAGTCTACTATGACTGATGATGATTGGAATACTCTTGATAAGAAGGCTTTATCGTCGATCCGTTTATGTCTCACGGATGAGGTTCTCTATAACGTCATGAGGGAGAAAACTGCGGCTAAGTTATGGGCGAAGTTAGAGGATGTCTATGCGAAGAAATCCTCTGAAAATTGCCTACACTTGAAGCGACAGTGGTATAACTTCAAGATGGCAGAGGGTGGAGATCTGGAGGCTCACATCAACAACTTTAATAAATTAGTTTACAAATTGCTGGATATGGAGGAAGTGATGAAAGATGAAGAACAAGCATGTATGTTGCTGAATTTTCTTCCGGTGTCGTGTGAGTCATTCAAGGACACTATTTGCAGCACGAATAAAACCCTGATTATCTCAGCCCTTCAAGGGAAGGTTACGAGAAAGTTAAATGGCGACATAGGAACATCTTCTGATGCACTATTTATAATGGGTAGAAATTCTGAACAAGGTACGGGTTCTTCAGGTTATAGATCCAAATCAAATGGTAAGAGCAAAGGAAAGGTAAAGTACTAGAATTGTGGGAAGGAAGGACATGTGAAGAAGGATTGTGGAAATCTTAAATCGAAGAGAGAAGATTTTGAGGCTTCGTATAGGGAAGTCAATGTTGCCACGTTAGATGGATCGAGTGGATGTGATGGTGATGTTTTGTCTGTGTCTACTATCAAGCGGCCATACGATGATCGTAAGGACAAGTGGATGCTAGACACAGGGCCATCTTTTCACATGACTCCTCATCAGAGTTGGTTCGCCAGCTATAGCGAGTGCGATGGTGGACAGGTGTTTATGGGCAATGGCTTTGCCTGTAATGTTGTGGCTGTTGGTATGATGCGTATCAAGATGTTTGATGGGGTGGAGCGTACCTTGACTAATGTCAGGCACGTTCCTGATTTGAAGCAGAATCTGATTTCTCTTAGTGTGCTTGAGGCAAAAGGATGCAAGTACACAGGTATTGATAGTGCTCTTAAGGTATCTAAGGGGGCACGGGTAATCATGAAAGCGCAACGACTCGGTAACTTGTACAGGTTGATTGGGAGAACTTCAAAAGGTGGAGCTGCAGTGGATGTAGCGGATTCCACCTCTGCACGTGTGTGGCATGTTGGGCATGACCACATGAGCGGGCAGAGCAGGAAGGCTGAGACGTGCGGACAGGGATACAGAATAGGTGAAGCAGCCACCTGTGAGAAGAATCACACGGCTTGATCGAAGGATATCGGCGTGGTACATGAATGACTCCAATATCGCAGGAGATTCATCTTCTATTCAGAAGGCTCTAAGTGAGCCTGGTGCTGAGAAGTCAAAGGTGACTATGGGTGATGTGATGAATTCGTTGTACCAGACCGACATATGGGAGCGGGTGGAGCTTTCAGTGGGCCGGAGAGCAGTTGGATGCAAGTGAATCTTTATGAAGATACAGCATAGATACAGGGCGAGGTTGGTAGCGAAGGGTTATGCTCAGAGAGAAGGGATCGGCTTCTCAAAGATATTACACCGACGGTATATCAGGTATCTATTAGATCCGTGATTGTCGCTGGTTGGCGAATGTAATCTTGAACTGGAAGGATGGATGTGAAGTTTGCACTTCTGTAAGGAAAAGTGAAGAGAAGATCTACATGAAGCAACCAGAGCAGTTCGAAGTTAAAGGGGCTGAGAAAAGACTTTGCAGGAGGTCATGGTTTGACCTGTCGCCTAGGCAGTGGTTTGATTCCTTCATGGTGAGTCAGGAATTGATGACATATAGATCGCCAATTATGACATGTCTGAAATCAATGTATTGAAGACTCGGTTAAGTGGGACATTCAGGATGAAGGATCAGGGGCTGCAAAGATGGTTCTCGGCATTGAGACTAAAGGAGGAGTAGGCTTTGGTAATCATAGGAGGAATACCTTGTATGTAGGTATTGATTAAGGATGTGATGGGCCAGGAAAAGCCAGAGAGCGTTCCCTACGCGTCTCTCCTCAAGTTTTCATCAGGACATGTTCCAAAACAGATGAGGAAAAGCAGGATATCTCATGAGCCTTATTCGAATGCGGTTGGCAGAGTATGTCATGGTCTGGATTAGACCGGTTATTTCACAGGCTATCAATGTTGTGAGCAAGTACCCCGGCAAGCAATATTGAGTAGCGGTGAGATGGTAAGAAGACTGCGTTTTTTCTTTTGAGAAGACAGGAACAAAGGTGGTTGAGCATGTGGATTTAGATCTGGCAGACATGATCAACAAGATCGTTCTTGTAGAGAAGTTCAAGGTCTATAAAACTTCTCTGGGCTTGGCCATGGCGTAAAAGGAAGATGGAGTGTGCAAGAGAAGCTATAATGTAATGCAGAAATAAAAGGATGTCAAGAAGCTACACGGATGAAGATTGAAGACATGGTGGAGATTGTTATGGATAGATGTCTTAAATCTATCTGGTGGTCTGTCGATGATATCGACAGGGTGTAGATGACATCGATGGCAGTCGTCGATGACATCGATGGTTGCTCGATGCCATCGATAATTCACAGGATTTTTCACCCCTGGTCGCTGGACAGTTTTGGTCCTGTTTCGATATCATCGAAGGACCGTCGATGATATCGAAGCTGTCATCGAGAAACCTTCGATGACATCAAAGAGTTCCGCAGATGCGATTGCTGAAACGCAGATTCTGCAGATTTTGTTTCCTATTCTGAGTCGGCTTCTTTCTAAACTTATAAAAAGGGGTGTATGCGGGATTGAGATATATTCTAAGGCTTTCTAAAAGAGTTTCAAGGGTTCCTAAAAGGATTTTTTAGGGTTTATAAAGGGTGTAGCAAGGGTGAGATTCGAGGTTGTTTAAATCGGGTAAGTCCTCTCTCTTTGTAATTTCTATTTTCATAGTGGAGATCTGTCGCTTTGTGCCGTGGTTTTTTCCTGCAAGGGTTTTCACGTTAAATCTGTGTTCTCTTATGTGTGCTTGGTGTCATTGGATTGCTATCTTAGATCTAGATCTGTGTGACTCCGCAGGCCAAAATCCCCAACAACCATATGGCATGGATGAATGCTGGTATTGTCCACATGAGGTATATTTGTCAAGTGGCATGTGTGTGCAAAGATTCTTTGTATCCTGCTCTTCATGTTCAGTTTCGATATGGCAATCGTTTTTTAGTGCATATACAGGAAACAAAAATACTTACAGGGAGAATTGTTTTGATATATATTGTTTTTTCAACAGTGTTGATAATTGTTGTCTTCTGTGGTTTCGATTGTTTCCTTTAGATTCAATCCAGATATATTCAGTTGGATACCTGGTTTAAGCAGGGAATATGCTTATTTGGATGGTTTCATTTGGATCCAATCCAGATATATTCAGTTGGATACCTACTTTAAGCAGGGAATAAGCTTATTTGGATTGTTTCATTTGGATTCAATTCATATATATTCAGTTGAATCCATGCATTCATCCATGCCATATGCTTATTTGGATGGTTTCCTATGGATTCAATCCAGATATATTCAGTTGGATACCTGCTTATAGCAAGGAATATGCTTATTTCCATGGTTTCCTTTGGATTCAATCTAGATATATTCAGTTGGATACCTTCTTTAAGCAGAGAATATGCTTATTCTGCTTAATCTAAAGTTAGGTTCGTTTCGTCGATTACTGTTGGTTCTTCGCAGCATGTTCTCAATGGCTTGAAGTTCGCTGGTTTCATCTCTTGGATTTGCCCAACATCTCTGGTATGGTTACTCTCATATTTTGTGTTGTACTGTTTCTCAAAATGCAGCCAGATGGATTCATTTTCTAATAGACTTACTAATTTGTTTTACTATATATATGGGCAGATGGACTGTTTGTTAAGCATAGCTATGTTTCTCATATTTTCCTTCCAACCCTTAATCTTATGCTATGGCATGATGTATGTAAAATCATTTACTTCCATCTGCCAAAAGCTGTCTTTGTGGAAAGATTATTTCGTATCCTGTTATTCACATTCAGTTTCCCATTGGAAGCAATTTTTTGGGTAAATTTGATAATAAGATTATACCATGTTGTTAACAAGATTATTATTTGTTCAGATGTTTGCAATGTAATTTATATTTATTCAATTTTTATGGTTACTGTGGAAATTTTTGGATGTCTCTATTCACTCTGTTGGTAACAAAACTAAGAAATCAGAGCTCAGTGGGAACAATCACAGAAATCATCTGCTGTAAAAGAAACAAGATCCACTCTGATGTGTACCACACCTATACGTTGGGTCACATCAATCGTTGTCTTTTGTATTATGTAAACAGAGCTTAGTTTGTATTTGTAGTGTTGTTGCCACATCACCGGAGGGAAGTTACCGAGTAAATATTTGGGTAGGTTGCTTTTAATTTAACTGGAAGTTCATGAACAGGGGCTGAAAAGACTTGCAACAATGTGAAAGCTTATGTTACTTAAACTCTGCAACCTTTTTCTGATTCTATTCCATAATTTTTTTTATCCACGGTTTTATTCAAATGCGACATTTTCTATCCAAATCTATTTTTTGAATTCCACCCAACCAAACAGGAGCTTCGGTTAAGCCCTTGGAATGCTCAAATCAGGAAAATGGAAGGAAAATGAAGGAAATCCTATTCCATTTTCAATGTGTGGGGATAAACAGGTTTTACTTTGTGTTCTATGTTATCTTCTCTTCTAGAAAATCTGCTTTCTTAGAATACTTTTTTGGCATCACTTATCACTCTTTGTATACAGTCTTAAAGTCCCAAGGCTGCTACTTCCTGACGATTTATAGTTATCTGCTTTTAATGGTTCATCTTTTCTTATAAAATTTACTGTCGACATGAATATATTTCGTGAAGTACTTTTTGTTAAAACCTGAAAGTATTCATGCAAAATGTGCACATACAGATTATGAACTTCTACTGTTAATTCTCTTTTATTCTTGCATTGTGATGTTCATGTTCCTGTACTTGGGTGTTCAGCATAAATGTGCATCCTTAGGATTTTTGTTGAAGCCTTGTATGTTTTTCGTTTTCATCTACCTAGATACTTTTCCTTATAGATTTGTGAAGTGAAATGATTAAATTATGTTTTCGTTCTTATGCATCATGACCCTATAATACCTCTTTTGATTCTAATTTAGACTTGTTAGCATGAAGACACATTCTTGGCTCTTGCATTATGTATATACCTCTATTCGTATTGAAACTTTTGGATTAAAAATTTACCAGTGTTTATCTGTTTATAAGCTAAAAATCCTCCACAGTCCTATTATGTGCATAGATTTTGTTGAATGAAGAATTGCTTAGTTTTTGGGACACTTATCTCAGGGTTGTGATATGTTGCTATTTCTTTCTAAGATTTCCAGCTAGAAACTTATTTATGTGTGGGTACAGTTTTTTTAAGTAATCGTTTTAATAGGTGTCATGTTTTTCCGTATTAAATTTGGTTTTGAAATAAAAAGCATTATGAGCATGGATGATTATGAATATTTTTCTTCACCTGTTAACATGTACTGTTTATTCTAGAATGTGCTTCACTCATTATAGGGCACAAGCCTACAATGCCTTTATTAGACATTCTCTGTTCATCATACAGTAGAAGTTATACCTAGCATCTAACATATGCAGGACATATTACTGTGTATACACTAGATTTCAATTGCAAAGCTTTTAGGCCGGCATCTAACATATACAAGCATTACTTTTTGCAAACACCTGCTGAATTGGCACAAAGAATGCAGTGCTTACGTGAAAATAGAATTTTATATAATGATAGCCAATGTGTAGGGCCTTATTCTAGTGTCGATCTGCTATCTCACCAATGTGTAGGGCCTTGTGTTAGTTTTCCTAAACGGGTATTTTGCATACAGGGAACTTACCCAGTAAAAATTTTGCATACAGGGAGCCCAAAGGTTGAGGCATACTCCTGAATTGTGTTGAATTCATAACAGATAAAGTTATTCCTCCTTATTGATGCGGTTATTCATTGAATGTACTGAAATCTTCTCATAGTTGTTATATCCTCCTTAATGCAGAATACCTTTTTTGAATGGAAATTGAAATTTATAGTAGATATATAAACAAAGATTAAAAAAAAGGTGAAGTTGCGAACTGTGAAATGATCTGTAGTTAATATTACGTTTTGTTCCATTATACAGGAAACAGTGTTGAGCACATCAATCGTTGTTCATTACAGATACGTGTAAGAGGTAAGTTTCTACTCTTCTCTTCATATGAGAAAACAATATTTCTTTTTTTCTTCCATTTTAGTCGACAATATCTCTGTGAAATGTACCTGATTAACAATCTAGGATTACAGATGAATACTAGAAGATCCACAACCGGTTGATATTATTCAACCATATGCATGTCAGTGTGAATCTGCCATATTTGATGTTTCTGCCAATCATCTGATGTGTTGCTGTCAGGACCTCCGATGTAGACCCCACAGTGGTGCATTTGTTTATTCAGCTGACCTAAAGTGGGTCCTGCCATGTTGTCTTATCCACACCATCTGGCGCGTAGGCCACCATGGAGCCACCTTAAAATATATGTTGTATATATATTCATGTCGTCCTTCAATCTGACCGCTCCTTTTAGAGCATGGACCTCTAAAGTGAGGCAGATCCATAGCCTAAGTGGACCACACGTGGATAGTAAGGCCTACCCACATTGTCCAACGTGTGTTATGGCACCCACCTTAATGTACCTGTTTTATCCGCAATGTATATCTGTTGTCGAAGATGAGATGAAAGGACTTCAGATGTTCAGGAAAGCCTTCCATCCAAGAAAACTCGACTCATAACTAAAGACAAATTGAAGGAACCTATTTAAGTTGATGTAAATTTTCACTGGTTGTAGACTAGATTTATTCCCCATATCATAAGAGAAATACTGTAAAAAACTGTCAAGAACTGTATACGAACCTGATAGTGTTGGTCATCAGTTGGCGATGGAAAGTGAAGATTCCAGCGAAGATACAGATAGTGTCATAGTTGCTCACGCGATGATGGCTTGTGTGGCAACTGTCGGGGAATATTGTCGTGAATACATGTTCAAACAGCCGACTCATCTTGGAGATGATGAGCAAGTCAGGTTCATTAATTCTATCATTAGGGCCAGTGACAGAGATTGTGTCACGCAACTTAGGATGAATCGAGAAACATTCTTTGAACTATGTACCCAGCTACGCGAGAGGACAATGATTCGTGATACTCGACGCGTGAGTCTTGAAGAACAGTTAGTTACTTTTCTCCACACATTGGGTCACAATGTTCGGAATCGGGTCATTGGTCATAGATTCATTCGATCGGGTGAAACAGTGAGTCACCATTTTCACCGTGTATTAGATGTAATTGTATCTCTGTACCCTTTTTTCGTTAAACAGGCCGCACCAGCGACTCCATCTGAGATATCAACAAACGCAAATTGGGCTGCTTACTTTCAGGTATTATTTATAGTAGGTCAGATTTCTATAACATAGTATTTTTTAACTTCCTTTCATTCACAGCCTAATCCAATACATATAGGATTGTATTGGAGCAATTGATGGTACACACATTCCAGCTCATGTGTCTGCCGGTGACCATGCGAGCTTCCGCAATCGGAAGGGGGTCCTCTCCCAAAACGTATTGGCGGCGTGTTCATTTGATATAAATTTCATATACATATTGGCCGGTTGGGAGGGTTCTGCGTCAGATGCGCGGGTCCTACACAACGCATTCACTCGATCAGATGATCTCTTGCTTGTCCCACATGGTATTGGTTATCTTTTAAGAGATTGTCAATCTATTTCATCTACTTGAATTATTTGATTGTTCACTCAATGAAACTTTGATTTAAATGTGTAGGAAAAAACTACGTTGTCGATGCCGGATATGCACATTCACCCAATTTTTTGGCTCCATACCGGGGTGTTCGATACCACTTATAAGAGTATCAAACCAGGAGAGCACCTGCCAACATGGAGCTATTTAATTACCGACATGCATAGTTGCGCAATGCAATTGAGCGTTGTTTTGGTGTTATAAAAGGCAGATTCCCCATCTTGAAGATCGCTATGCAGTATGAATTTCACACACAGGTCAAAATTGTGATAGCAGGCTGTGTATTACACAATTTCATATGTACTGGTCCACAATTTGACGAAGAGATGGAAAACGCTGGAATATCTGTTGTTAATGGGGAGAGTAACCCAACGCCGGTGGATGTATCAACAAACGACGAGCGACAATGGTTATTGCGAGCATCTCAGCGTGAAAAAGATACCTGAATCCGCGTGCGTGATGATATCGCAACCAGAATGTGGGAGGATGCACAACAAAATAGTGGAGTAGATAATTGCTCGTTAAATGTTACTAATTCCTTGACTTGCTTTTATTTACTTTCACAAAACGTTGCGTAGTTGACAATAGAATTGGGATCTTCCAACTTCTGACTACATAGATTCATTATATGGAGATACCAAATGATGATTTTGTATATCGTGATTTCTAAATAGTTGTCATTCTTATGATTATGGTTGACAGTTGCAAATCATCATATGTACTTGATATTCAGGTGAATGCCAGACCGGGTGTTTGATGATCCATTGGCACCAACACATTCACCGGTTAAGACACCAGTGGTGCCTACACGATCTTCCCCACGCACGAAGACGGTGAAATCTCTGGCTGAGCCTGCGTCTAGAGCCCCTAAAATAAAATGGATTCCCGACATGGATCAGGTTATGATCGACATATTTCTGGAACAAGTGACATTGGGATGCAAGGGTGATAATGGTTTTAAACGTGAGGCGTACCAAATTGCCACAGAAGCCGTAACAGAGCATACCGATATAGTCCTCAAGTGGCAGAATGTGTCGAATCGACTAAGGTATTACAAGAGGAGTGCACTGCAGTGAAGGATATGTTGACGGCTAGCGGGTTTAGATGGGATAGTGAGTGGATGGTAGTGACAGCCCCCGATGAAGTTTGGGAGGAATATCTGAATGTATGATTTCTGAAATGTACAGCTTCTGCCATCTGATGTGTTATAAACTCGCATACTGTACTTACAACTGCTAATTGTACGGCTGCAGTCTCACCCACGTGCGGAAAGACTACGCGGGAAACGGATTGAGAGAATGGATGATCTTGCAATGATCGTCGGTTCGGACCAGGCAACGGGACGGTATGTCCGAGGCAGTAGGAGTATAACTGCATCAACATCATCATCTCGTCTTCAACGAGAACTCAATGATGCATGGAGAGAGGTGGATGACGATATGGACGATATAATTGACTTGTCAAATGATTTTGGCACAGAGTCCACAGGGACCATCCCATTCTCGTCAGACAGTCCTTCGATGGGACAACACGGCTCACGTAGCACTCCCACTCCCACAGCTGATTCCAATGCTACTCAAAGTGGGAGCGCAGGAAGGAAACGATCGCGCTATCCTAGTCCCTGTGAAGTACTAGGGGCGTCTCTGCAGACCTTCGCCGATTCAATGCTGATATTTGGCCTCGGGAAGTCGGTGAATCGCACTTCCAAAGTACTTGATGTATTAGAAGAGGTCCAGGGCCTGACCAACTCAGAGTTTTTTTAGGTTGGTCAGCTCTTGAGTAAGGACAAGGAGCTGGTGTCGTTCTTTGTGAGTCTGCGACCTGAGTGCCGCATCGACTGGTTGGAAAAAACTCTCCATGACCACTTTGGGGATCGAGGTGTCGGATCCATCCGAGGATTTATGGTTTTTTTGGTTATGTTTTCTGCGTTGAGATGCTGGTGGCATGTAATAACTTTGATTTACTTGATCTGGTACTTTGGTTTTTTTTTTTGTGGACTGACAAACATGGTGTTATATCCGTAGTATATTAATATATGACTTTTGCGATCGCGACACCTTTTATGTAGTTAACATCTTTTATATGGTTTCACCGTGTTCTCAATTGGTAACTTGAAGGGTTCTTAAGACGGCTAAGACTATACAATCCGCTTGCTTAGAAGGGTACGTACTGACAACCGGAATGTGTTTTCATTTCCTTCTTAATTGTTGTAATGTAAACTTCGTTTGCGAAATTCTATTCAAAGACACCAATCTTGTGCCAATTACGTCCATGTCATTGCAGATGGGCAAGGAAAAGTATTACGTCATGTTGGTGGGACGTAGGCCTAGAATATACGTGTGTTGGGACGACGTGCGGTTGAAGGTGGAGGGATTTTCTGGAGTGAGACACTGCGCATTCAAGAACTGGAATGAGGCAGTTGCATGCTGGGACCGTCACTTCAGTAAGGCACGTGCACCGTCGAGACCTTGCACGGATTCTCATGCGGTTCAGTATGCTGCATTTTCTGATGACTAGGACATCCGTCATCATCCATCCGACAGACGATACAGACGACACCAGTGACCCCGACCATGGTTTCCAAGGCCGTGTCGACTGATGATCTTCGCCCATCAGACAGAGAGATATTCTGTGCCCTTCTAGTTACCGTTGGTGTCCTTTTTCTTGCCTTCCTTATTATTTTAAAATTCTACGATGACTGTATATCTTTATCTGCCACTTGTTTCTTTTCTATTTCATCTTTTCCCTCACCACTTATGATAGACATTGTCTTTTGCTTCTCATGTTTTCATATATTTGGATATTTTCGACTGCCGTACACCTGTTGGGATATACCTATATCACACCACCGTGTCTAATGCGGTCCATGCGGATACACGGCTATGTTTTATGGTGACAATGATATTGATTGAATAAATTAGGTAATAAAGGCGCTGATGAGACATACCTCCTGTGGGCCCCACACAGTTTTGTGACCCCTACGTTGTATGTTTATATGCAAAAATCATGTGGTCCACATTAAAGGAAACAGTGTTGAATGTGGGTCGACCTGTAAAAACACCAGTGGGGTCCACATGCAGTTAATATTCATTGATAGCTGTGTTTTATATCTCCGTATGGGCCTGTGGCCCCAACATGACTGATGTGTTTCATCCATGTCGGCCATCTATTTTTACATGTCATTTTCTGGTTTGAGACAAGAAATGAGGTATATATCAATCTCAAATGGACCACATTACAGGAAACAGTTTCGAAGAACGCTGTTTGACCATTCAAAACGTTTTGGGGGCCATCAACGTGTTGGATCAAGCTGTTCTATTTTTTTCATTGTTTTCATCTCTGCCTGTATGACCTAATCAGCAGATTGGATGTGAAATAAACAGTACAGTGGGCCTGAGGATGATTTTAATGGTGGATATCCAATTGCTATTGTTTTCCTTTGGTCTGGCCCACCCAAGATTTATACCCGCTCCAATTTTTGTGTCAGGCCCTAAAATGGTCTTTCAACCTGGATGAGTGGAATGGATGAAACACATACATATGGTGGGTCCCACATAAGCACCGACCACCAGGCAAGGGGCTGGTGGCAGAGGGTGAGTACCCAATCCTTTCCTGGGTGTGGGGCTATAACCGTTCCTGACACATGGACGGAGGCAATTCCATTCAATCCTATGCACCTGGCCAAACGCACAGTTCATTTGAAATCTCTATCCCGTGTGCCCGTCCAAACACCGTAATACCTGGGCCGCTGGATATAGCAATCCAGTGGGATTGTTTTGACAAGTGTATCGATGATATTGAAAGCCGTGCAATCCACCCTACTCCACAATACTCCCACCTAATCTCCCGCCCAAACACGCCGTTAATGGAGCAGTGCAATGGAAGAAAACAGCATACCCCTATTTATGGCAAGCATTAATAATGATTTAATTTCTGACTATCAAGTGTCGTGCACCGACAGACTATTAAATTATTCTCCATTCAGTATACCAAGGTACCGGTTCCACAGTAAGCTGAAGATGTGTGATCCACATGATGTATGAAGGCCATTCAACTTGTCCATCCTCCAACCAGTACCTAAAATCAGCAAGCAGGCCAAAATACACAGAAATTTTTAGAAGGAACACCCACCCTTGAATTACACAGGGGTTCCCATAAATTTCAAAACAGTATGATTTTCAATCTCAACGTTCATCCAGTCTAGATGAATGGTCTGAATGGTCTGAATGGCCTAGATTTCATATATACAACACATCAGTCCCTCCACAAAAATCATGGTTGTATGCTCCCTCCCAACTTCTTCCCTGTATTTTAGCCCACATGATTGATAGATCATCATAATTTTTTAGGCCTATACGACTAAAGTACTCTCAATCACGTGATGAACGAGATGGATTCCATGCATTCATAATGTGGGCCCCACATATTCCCGGAACCACAGTAGCTTACGGTGGTACCGAGATCACTGAATTGCATCACAATACAACACGATGTTGACGACGACGACTTGGCACATGACTTGAAATTCTGTTTGCAAACACTCCGAAGTTTCTATGCATTTTTTTTAATATATTTTTATTTAGTTTCTATGCATTTTCATTTCGAAGAACTGTCTTTAAAAGAGTTATGTAGTTTTCCAGATTTCCATATCACTCTTTTCAGGTGAAGCCGAGGGAGGAGAACACCAACATTCCTCTTTCCGATGTTTCGCGCCTGCAAATCTAATCACCGAATGCTAATGGGAAGACCATTGATTCCGGTGTACGTGCGTGTGTTTAGCTGAAAGGGGTCCTTCTGGTAGTCCGCGGCCTACTAAAATGAATTCTTAGTTCGCTAGTTGGGCCACGCGTAAGGATAATCAGAGCCGTTCAAGAGGTACTGTCTCCTGAAGTGCGTCATCTTACACCGATCCGCGTGGCTCAGCTGGAGGATTACCCTGTCAATTCAGTAGTCCGCGTGGCTAAGAATCTTAAGTCGGAGTCCGACCCATGATGGGCAAGCTCGGTGACCACCCCACGAACCGTTCTGACCCGTCGACACTTAATCACAAGAGCAATTGGATGGTTAGGGATTTTCCCTACTGGCATGAATAGGGTTGTTTACGTAGTCGGGTCCTAGGGTTCCCTGACCGGGCTAAATCGGGTTCGGTTCTTGCTGGTTCCAGGTCATCAAGGGCCATTGCCTGGGGTTTTGAATCGGGTCTCTTCAAAATTATGATTTTGCCTCGCCCGCATCATCCCTATCGACAGCCCTAACGCCAGGTCTCTTTTTAAGGACCTGATCCGAACGGATCCGCTTGGGTATCCATCGGGTCCCTAACATTCCTTACGAGCCAGGTCATGATCGGGTCCATCTCAGATAAGAGCAGTTACATGGTCTGGCCCACCTGAACAGATGGATAAGAACACACTCACATGCCACTTGACTTAGATTCCTTTTTTAAATTTTAATTATTGTTATTTATTTTTTTATGTTTTGTAGTGTAGGGAGAGAATCAACGGATGCAGAGCAGCCAACAGCGAGGCCGACGATCTCGATCTTGGTGCCCGGTCTGGAGTCTATTATTCGGAGAGGGGTGATTATCAATCTTTGAAAATTACTCTTGCTAACTAGTTTTTTTTTTTTTTTTTTTTTTTTTTGTGACTTTCCATGCTATCTGTTGATAAATTTAGGCTATGGTTTTTATAAATGCATTATAACCGTACGTTGCTGGGGTCCACTAGCAGCCTGCATTATAATAGCTATTTTGGTAGTTGAAATTCTGTTATTCTGGTCCACTATAATTACTTAGGACATGTTTGGTAGATGCCTGAAAATGATTTATCTTATTGTTGGTTAATCATAAATAAGTACTAGAGATTATGATTGTTGGTTATCAATATTATTTTTATCCTTACCAAAAGAAATATGATCTCTGATCCGTAATTGTAATTAATTAAAAGGAGATGAATTCATTTGTAGGTGTCTATCAAATGGGCCTTTGGCTAATTTAGCTTAACTATTTGATTCTGACAAATAGGCCTTTGGTTTGGTAATCTTGCACCCTTCTGTGGATGGACAATGCCTAAAAATATCTCAGATTGGAAGATCCTAGTCAGCAATCTTTGAATTTTTTATTTTTTATTTTTCAGTTGAATGTGGGCATTTTCAATATCATTTTAACCGTCTATATGTATGGTGGGATCGTCCAATCGTAATCATTTTTTAGGCATGGTCCATTCATAGTGGTACATGGTGGACTAGTGACACATGGGCTTCACTTGTTTGTAAACAATATTTCAAATATCGGCGATATTTAATATCATCAATATTATTGGAATCACCAGGTCAACATTACTGAAACTGCCAGTTGTTTAAAAATTTCCAAATATTGTCAATATTTTCAATAATGTTTACAATATTTAACGGCATGAGTGATGTTTTGAGAAAAATCCCTTATAATAGTTCCCCAGTATCAATGATACCATCAAAAGTATGCCTGATGCTAGCAATCATAACCCCAATAATACCAGTGAAATATCCATAAATATGTGACAATTAACAAAGAATTAAAACATTTTTCCCAAATTTCTAAAAACAAAAAAAAAACAAAAAAAAAAAAAAACTATTTTTTACCCCTTTTTTTTTGAAATTTTGTTCCTTTGGTGATTTTTATCACTCTTGGTTTTTATTGAATCAAACTTTGGATTGGAGAGAATTCTCGACTTGAAACGAATGGTCAAAACTCTAAGGCAATGAAAAATCCATAGAAACTTTATTATTATTATTTTCAAATGTTTAGATGGTTTGCAATTTCAGTCTATGTCTATGCATGATTCTCATGCATTAATATAGATTTGTGGCAAAAAAATCAAAATTTAATTGAAAATTGTGAGAAGTTGGTGAAATTCTTTTTTTTTTTTTTTTTTCATTTTTATATTGAAAAAAATGTGTTTTCAATGTTAATTAATATGGAAATTTTATATGTTAATGAGTGTTGGTCGATTTATTGATTGACTATATATATATATATATATATATATATATATATATATATATATATTGACAACACATGATTAAGTCTCCACAAGAGGTCTCCTCTTCCTGGATAGGGTAGGCTTGGGCTACCTGAGAGAGATTTAGCTTTTTTCCTTTTCCTGGGCCCATTAGGCAGTCTGCTCGGTCGGGTAGTTTCTGTCCATTTGTGGATATTTAGGGTCGTTTCAGGGTAGGGGGCCCTTAGATTTTTTGTGTGGCCCTCTCTATATATACTTGTACATCTTCCCTGATGAAAGAAATCTTCTTTTTTTTTTTTTTTTTTTTAAAGTCCCTATAAAATGTAAACTTATTATGTGTAGTTGTTTTTTATTACAACATTTTAATTCTTAAATGTGTAAACAATTTTCTTTTTTTTTTTTTTGAAATGTGATCATTTATTTGATAGAGGCCGAGGCCAAAAAATACAAGAAAAAAAAAGGAGAAACAAACAAAATAGAAACTACAACGCTGCCCAATTATCAGATAACTAGTCTGCCGACATCACATTAGATTGAATAGCCCATTCCCTAACCAGCTCCAAAGCCACCTTGCCTGCCTTTGAAGAGAGACCTTTACGATTTCTAAAATACTTATTGTTTCTTTCTCACCATATTACCCAAATACTGGCCAAAAGGCTAAAAGACCCATCTCTTTTTTCCTCTAATACCAATGCCTCCTTCATGCCATGATAAAAATATAGCAACAATGGAGCCCGGAGTAACCCAATGAATGTTGATTTTTTTTGAAAAAACCATCCCAGACCCTCTTGGTGAACTAGTTCACAATGAATGAAAAGTTGATCCACTGATTCCTCATCTTGATAACACATAAGATGCACATTTAGGAGAATCATTCTTCTCTTGCGCAAATTATCAATCGTGAGTAGTTTGTTCCTTCCCACTAACCAAGCCAACACCGCCACCTTCAGAGGAGTGCCATAACGCTATAGATACGATGTGTGACGTGTCTCAAAATTAATTGACCCATCACTAAACCTTCGATAAAGAGATTTGACTAAAAACTTGCCAGACTTTTCTTCTAACCATTCATCGAGTCTCCTTGATGAATCATTGGACAAACCTTACTCAAAACTTCCAACAAACTCAAATATTCTGCTAACTCTTTCTCATTTAAAGTTTTCCTACAAAGAGGAGGCCAAATAACATTCTCTCCCTTGAATTGAGAAGCATCTAGCCATCGGTAAATTTCCTTCTAATGAGATCCTTTCTAAGAGGGGGAAAGACTCACTCAACTTTTTATCTCCAACCCAAACATCTTCCCAGAATCTAATCTTCTCACCATTTCCCAAAGAAAAACCCACCCCTTCCCAAACCTTTTCTTTTAAAGAAGAAACCGCTTTCAAAATCGACGATGATGATGCCTTTATCCACCAAAGATCTTCTCGAAACCCATATTTCCTACTCACTACCTCCCTCCATAGACTACCCTATTCTACTCCAAATCTCCATACCCACCTACCCAATAAAGCTTGATTCATCTCACCCAATTCTTTAAGCCTCACATTGAATTTTGCCCGACGAATTTCCCTCCATGCCCTTTCCTCATCTGATAGCTCACCTCCCTCCTCTAATACATCAGCCCTTTGAATTTCTTGCAAGATTTTGAAAATTCCTCTTCCCAACTTCCCAATACTTCTTTTTTCCAAACTTTTATTTTCCCTTTAAGCAATTTCAGCTTCTAAAAAAGAGAGAAGCTAGCCCCTCCCTGTATAGAAAAAGAGGACCATCTATCCTACACCTTATCTGAAAAACCTTCCACTTCTAACCATACCAATTCAAACCTAAAAGGATGTGGCCCTCAATCCTCCTCTTCTATTTCCAAAATGATTGAGCAATGATTAAAAAAAACTGGCCTAGGTAATCCCCTTCGGAAAACTAAGGGAAACCTATCCATTCATTCTGCTGAAAGCAAGAATCGATCCAACTTTGATTTGATTGCCCTAGCCTGCCTGTTGGTCCACATAAATTTAACTTCTCCCATTAGTAGGTCTATCATCTCATTCTTTGCAATCCATTCCGAAAAGTTCTCATACTTTTAGTAATGTGACTGCCACTTGATTTTTCAAAGCAAAACCTCACAATGTTAAAGTCACCTACTACCCAAGGCAACTGCCATCTACTATGACTTATATCCAATTCTTCTAAAAAAGCCTGCCTAAGACCCAGTCTGTTAGGCCCATACACTGCAGTGAAGACCCACTTAAAACCTGATGAAGCCTCTTTCAACTGTATCGATATAGAGAATTGCCCCTCCCAATTTTCCCATCCATAGCGAACCAATCAGCCTCTGCTCAACTACCTGTGTCTTTGATTCTTGGAAATCCACTATCTGATCCTTTTAACGTTTACATTTTAATATTTTCTGAAGTTTCACTGAAAATTTCCACCTTTTCCCTGAAGTTTCCTTAGTGTGTCCCCCATTGTAAACATGTGCCCCCGCTGTGTGGAAATAACCAGGCTGTGTATCTGTAATTCCTTTATCCTGCTTGATTAGGAGGGGATTAGGTCTGGGATGTCTTTTGCCTTGAATATGGGGTTTGGATATTACTACCTGTGTAGAGGATGGTTGATGTTAAGTAGGCAGCTGCAGTTGAACTTTTGCCAATCATGAGAACTAGGCTGACCCTAAATAGCTGGGACAATGCTATGATGATGACGACGACGACGATAATTAGGATTTGTATTGTGTCCTGATCCGCCTAGTTAGTAATTTAGTATGAGAAGGGCCGTTGGTTTGGGGATCCAGAATGTGGATCCAATGGACTCACCATGGATGGGAGATACTCCCCAGAAAGAGCTTAATTATCTAAAATGAAGTACTGAAGTTACTGATCTTTTGGACCACAATTTCTCGAGCTTCGGAGATTAATCCTTACCATTTGTTCTGTTACACAGGTACGAGCTGGGGTAGATGATGCGATACAAAGAGTTCTACACTCACATCGACCAAGGTAAGTATTTTTGTGACAAATTTTAAAAGGTGCTATTTTTACAAATTACAACCCATGCGTCACAGACGGAAGGATATCATTACCATCAACATCAAAAGCAATGTGGGTCTTTTCCCATCCTATATTCTTTATCCTGCTGAGGTTCAATTGGCTAGATGAATCTTCTTGAATTTGTCAATATGTTTATTGCTCGCACTTCAAAATTAAGTCTTTCGGTGTGTTTGGATGTTGAATTGAATTGCAACGATTATCCTTATAAAGTGAAATGAATCAAATTGTAATGTCCTTCCATTGCATTCATATTGAGGGTGACATGAAAGAAATGAATGGCAATTTCAGGGCTGCTTTCCGTTATGAATATGAGGAAACTGCATTAATTTTTGTCATTTCCTCTTGATCAAGTGTTATGTTCGCAATTCAATTCACTTGTACATCCAAACACAGCCTTAGTAATTATTTGAGATTTGGTAGCTCAGTTTGATTGACTTTCTAATTATTTGAGATTTGGTTGTTCAACATGAAATTATAGTTTCTGTGTTGGCTTTGTTGTAGGCCCATCATCTCTCCAATTCAGTCGAATGTAGCAAGTCTATTTGAATTGCATTTCGACTGTAAGTTGAAGAAGATACTTTACACCGGTGACAAAATAGCAGAGGGTGATGAACCCGTTCGGATAGTGATTCGCAATGCCAGTACCAAAGAAATAATCACATCTGGTCCTTTGTCTTCCATAAAGATAAAGATTACTGTCCTTGATGGTGATTTCACTGGGAACAAACAAGGATATTGGACCATGGAGGAGTTCAAGGAGCTTAGCCCAAGAGACGGTAAAGGGGCACTGCTGAAAGGACTTGTAGAAACGAAACTAAAGGATGGAGTTGGTTATTTTAATGACTTGACCTTTACTGATAACTCTCATCGCACAAGGAAAGGGAAATTCATGTTGGGTGTGCAAAGCACCTACACTGGAGAAAGAATAAAAGAAGCAATAAGCGAAGCTTTTGCTGTAAAAGATCGGCGTGTAAAACGTAAGTCCATTTGTTTTTATTAAGAAATCTTGGGAGTTTTTTGGCATGCCCATCAAATGCAGATAGGAGCATGCTTCCACTGTCATGAATGAGAATGGGTTGATGACAGACCTGCATTCTCATTTATCAGGCACATTTTGCAGATGGGAATTTCCTTCACATCCTTCTGTCTGCATTTTGTGGGATACACCAAAAAGCTCTGATTCAGAAAAAAATGAGTATGGATCGGCTGCTTTCCATTTTTTGTCATTCTGTGATACATCCAAACAGGCCCCCTAACCTTCAAACTTCTTGAGCAAATTCTGTTGTATAGCTGCACAATCCACTGATTTCTAACCCTGATTATTTCATCTCATTTCTCCTAATCTATGTTGTCTTTTCCTTTTCTTTTCTGATACTATGCTGGTCTAATTAAGTGATGCTTCCTGTAGTTATTACGTTGTTTTTAAGGGCCTGTTTGGTTGGATATATTTCAGGGGAATTGCAGTGTATTTTACACTTTTTAAGCATTAATTACATGCTACAGGATTTTGTGATGAAAGGGATGATGTATGACATTCACAGCAGCAACTTTTAGGTATGGAAGATGAGATGGACTCTGTGGGTCCCACCATGATGTATATGTTTTATCCACTCCGTCCATTCATTTGGCCAGATCATTCTAGGGTATGCCTCCAAAAATGAGACAGATCCAAAGCTCAAGTGGAGCACACTGTAGGAAGAACATTTAAATGGTTAGCATTCAATCTTGAGTATTTTATTTTGTGTGGTCCACTTGATCTTTGAATCTGCCTCATTTTGGGGCCCATGCCCTACAATGATCTGTACTAATGAATGGATGGAGTGGACATAACACATTTATCATGGTGGGGACCACCAAGCTTTGGCTTTGAATTATCATGAAATCTGATCCAGGGCAACTCCTCTGAACTTTCAAACGAATGTGGTGTTGTCTGATGTATGTATTTAATGCTGATTTGAGAGAAATTACATGAAAATACATGCAATTTCATCAAACCAAACAGGGCCCCAAGTGCAAAGCATTGTGCTCTGCTTATTGAGACTGCACCCACTAATCTTATATTGTACACTTTCATGCACCACATTTTGGTTGAACCTGCATTCATCTGTTGTACTTAAGAAGTATTTCATTTATTACAATGTAATGTGTCCATTTTGAAGTATGTCATTTATTACCATGTAATGTGTGCATTTTTCTGGAGGGATGGTAGAAAGATACGAAAAATGGGAATTTAATATGCTTGAGGTGCGGATTGACCACTCTCTTTCAGACTGCCATTGTCCCCTCTCCATGACAGCCTGACAATCGTGAGTGGTTTCTGGCAATCCTTCCTCTGGGTTGAAACAAGGTTGGGCTGTGAGAACGGCATTAAACCATCATTGTAGTACAACTAGAACATGTCGAAGTGATGCATAAATAGATAGTGTTAGTGTTTGGGTGGATGCAATGCACGCCTAGGCTCAGAGAGAGACCATTCAATCTACATGATGGGACCCACCTGAAGGACAGCTCAGACCTTGCACCCACATACAACGCCATAATGTGGTCGTAAAGGGTTAATCTTATACATGCATGGTCCACATAATGAGTGGACCAGCCTGATTTTTGTGCTAGGTGATGATCATGGTGGGGCCAACCATTTTAGATGAGTTGCATGTCATACAAACATCCCATGTTGGTAGTCATGCATTAGTTGAATTGTAACTAAACGGTCCAACTCGTTGCACGTGGAGTAATCTCTTTGGTTGCTTCAGAGGATAAATCAGTTCCGTGGATTTTCCCATTGTGATCCGATATAGTTCGAATACAACAGTCATTACTTGTCAGGCAAAACATAAATTTGATACAATAACATAAGTGAAAAGCTTTCTTCTTTATCGGAGTTCAACAGTCGTATGTGGCATGAGGTTCACCTCTTTTTCAATTGTGTGATTAGAGCATCATTTTGTGATATTGATCTGCTGAGAATCATTCTCTTTGAAAAGATTGATAAAAGATGTTTTAAATTTGAAGAAAGAGTACCCTGGCATTTATATTAAGAATTTCAATTATTTACTGTTGTTGTCAGCATCTAAGGAGCCCGAGTCTCTATGCCCGACCGATGAAGTATGGCATTTGAAGAATATAAAACAAGACGGTGCTTATCACGAAAGACTGAAAAAAGCCGAGATAAACACCGTGCTGCAGTTTCTATGGCATTTAGCTATTGATTGTGACAGATTACGCAAGGTAAGAAGACCACTTCCGAGTTACGATGATAATATTCTTTTTTCTGTAATGCTGAAAACTGAAAAGTAGTTGACTGTTTTGTTTGGGTGCTCTATCAAATTGAATTGCAATTAATTGGAAATAACGAAATTGTAGTTTCCGCAGCATTCATGATGAGGAACTGGGCTCCAAATTACACTCATGTCACTTTCAAATGACGAACCAGGTTCCAAGTTACTTTCACGTCACTTTCAAGTGGGACTTGAAAGGCTCATAGCTGCAATTAAGGGCTACTCACTCATTATGAATACTGGGAACTGGGAAGCATCATCAATATTTGGCATTTCCTCTTTTGATTAAAATGAATTCTCGCTGTTCAGTTCACTTGAATGCCCAAACACAGCCTTTGAGCTTCTCAAGCTGGTCAAGTAACACTAACAGGGCTGCAACTTGGGTTCGGGTTAACCCAAACCCGATTGACCCAACCTGAGTTTGGGTCGGTGGGATCTTGTTGTCAAGGTCCCCTGCTTGGCTTCAGATTGAAAATGCCTACCCAATTTGAATTCGGGTCAGGCTGGGTTGCTGTTTGGGTCTTGGGGTCGGGTTGACCTGACCCTCTACCCAACCCAACCCAACCTGCCTGAGTTGCACCCCTACCAGGTAATGCTTGCTGAAAAGATCTGACTGTTGTTCTCCTGTGCACATTGTAGGTTATTATTGGCAGCAGGATGCCAGAAAAAAAATGGAAAGAAACTGTTGAACATGCCCAGAAGTGTTTTTCGGACAACCCCTTTTGTCTGCACAATGGCTCTTCATTTCCTCAACTGCAAGCATCTCCCATTACAGGATCAGGACTTGGCCAGCAGAATCTGGATTCGTCGATCCCACTTCAATGTATTCTTCTAACCAGAACACCCGAATTTTAAAATTTCATTGCATTCGCTCTTCTCATATGTATTTTGGTCAGGGCTTGATATTGAAATTTGTTACAGACGAACCAGCAGCAGAACTGAATTTTCAAAGTCCTGCTGGCCAAAATGAGTTCAAGGTGGACCCATCTCAGCTGAACGACCCTCTTGCTGTACAGAATGTCCATCTGATCCAAGGACACGGTTACAATTCAATCATTGCACATTCAATGCCCATCTCTGGACTGCAAGCTTTTCCAACTGCATGCCTTGGCCAGGAGAATCCTAACTCATTGATTACACATCAAAGCCAGGAGTATCCTAACTTGTTGATCACACATCAAAGTATACTTAATATGCAATTTTCATTAATTTCTTTCTTCTAGCATTTATTCCAGTCAAGCACTGATCTTGAATTTATGGCAGACAAATCATCAGCACAAAGGAATTTCATGGACCCTGCCAACCACAATGACCTCATGGTGGGACTGTCTCAGCATAATGACATTGTGGATATAGGATATCAGCTTCAGTCTCAGCCGTCTGATCCAATCCTAGGACAAAACAATGGTTGTGGATATAAGTCAGGCACGGGTGGATTTTCAGGCCAGCAGTCACCGATGGATGATGCTGAGCATTTTGTTGCAAGCATTTGGGCTATTGGTAAAGCAAAAAGGAAGTGGTACAAGGTTGGGGCTGTTCTCATGTTGGCAGCTAGGAAACCAATTGATAAAGCCAAAAGAAGGAAGAGGTGGTTCAAGACTAGCGCTGTTCTAATGTGGACAGTTAGGAAACCAGTTGCTGATATAGCCTAGATAGTTCCAACCATTATTGTTGGTGTCATCATCATTATTCATGGTCGTCGTCGTCGCCGCCATCATCATCGTCGTTGTCGTTGTTGTTGTCATCGTCGTCATTGGTGTTGTTGTTGTGGTATTAAATTAAAAACATTTGAGAGACAAGTTTGCAGATTTCGGATAATCTTGTTAAACCTTTATGCATGATTAAGTTGAGGATTTCCATCTGATTGCTCTGAATATTGGGTGCTATAATGCCATGTCTGGAAGTTTTTTCTAGCATTGATCTGGATCGTTCATTCAGTCCAGTCCACTTCATTGTTTTTTTATTGCAGATGAGAATGTGGGAAAAATGGGACCCATTTTTCAATCCACTAGCTCGACTTTCATCTGACTTGGACAGAAATGGCAATCGTACTTTCTGATTTCTCGCCCAAGGTGCTGGAAAGGATGAATGGATGGGATGACTTCAACGGATACACATGGAAATACATGGATCAGATTGGTTTGATTTTCTTTGATTCATTGAATTTATAATGGTTAGGAATTGATTAAGAGCAGCTATAGAGTCCTGCCTTTATCAGAATGGGGACTATCCTGATGCACACATTTCCATGTTGGCTTGATCTAGACCGTTAATCTTATGGATCTAGTGCAGAGGAATAACTCAAATATCTTTCAAGTTGAAGGTGCTAGTTTTCAAATATGGCCTTTATAGATAACCTTCCATTTTTAGGATACTGATCAGAGGGTCAAGAACCTCCAATCTGGAAGTGCTTTTTAGATCCATTTCATTGGCCAAACAGACTGTTAAAGCAACAATTCTCCATTTCATTAGCCAAGATATCCATCAATCCGACAGATAGAATTGTTCAGCCAGAACAACTTCTGAACCATTAAAAAAAAAAAAAAAAAAAAAAACCAGGAAGTTATAGTCCAGCTGACGTTTGATACACAGGAACTTACAAATGGTACACGTTGCACAAGTAATGCACTGTACCTAATTTACATTCTAAAAATCAGATTAGTTGAACAATCCTAACCTCTGATCTGTGGACCCCTTTTTTTGAAATAAAGCCATTGGAATTTTTTTATTTTAACTGTCTAATAAATATCTATCAATCTAATAGTTGAATCATCAAGCAAAGCTAATTTTTAGTTCACAATAAATCTATACAAGTACCCATGTTTTGGACAGAATAGTTTGAATTACTTGTATGCCACATATGCAATTTCTAAAGGACCGTGCTATGCATCGAATATGGAGATCAGATGAACTAGACAGCGTACCTTGTTGAGACGCCATCGTTGTATGCTTGATGCCGCAGTCTTCCTATCCTTACACCCTTGGAGAAGCCCTGGGATGAGAATTCTAACTTCGATACGTAGAATTGTATATGGTGTAATCCAGTCCCATCCAGCATGTATCTCCCCACAAGGCCCACACAAAGAAATGATCGGGTGATCAGGACTGTCAGTGGGATTTCACCACCTATGGGTATCGAACCCAAGACCTCGTGTTGAGACTCCTCAGAGTCTACCATTGAAGGACTCGATCCCAGTCGCTGAAGATGCTGATTTGACCATCAACATATTTAATTAGTTGGATGTGGACAGTTCAAAATAAATTATCAACGGTTCATGTTCAACTCAACGCTGGTGGCAGGATTATTTCGTTCAACATAATTATTAAACTGTAGGATGTAGACAATTCCAATCACCAGACCATTTCTGCATGTACCATAGAGATGGGTGTCAATGCATGTTGAATATGATCCATTACTTGAATTATGTCTTCTGCTATACATTTTTATGCCACAGATGAAAGGATTTGGATGGTTCAAATGGTATGAATCTCAGTGATCCATTGTCCACTCGCTAATGGAGCTACTACATGCATGAATGGTTCTGGTGTGCCCCATCTAAGTAATATATGCTGCAAGAGCGTATCACTGGATCGGCCGCAATACATCTCCCCCCTAAAAATGGCACTATAAGGAGAGAGAAGTCTCATCTTCAAGGGATTCAACTCGAGTGATAGTTTAACTCTATTTTAAAAGTCGTCGTCATCGTCGTCTTCCGTGCACATCGTCCTGTCGTCTTCTTGTGTACTTTGAGCGATCTTGTAAAGTGTTGAGCACCTGAAATTGATTGTGCAAGCACCCCGAAATGTATTGCGCGAGCAAAGTACCGAGCTCGAACTTGCAAATTGGCGATCAGCTAAATTGGATCGCACAAGCGAAGTGCCTAGCACAATTTTGCAAAGTGTCGAGCAACTGAAACGGATCACACGAGTAAAGTTATGAGCAGGATCTTACAAGTACCGAGTACCCGAAATATATCGAGGGAGCAAAGTGTCTAGCTCCCAAAATAGATCGCGCGATCGAAGTGCCGAGAGATTGCCCAAAGTGTCGAGCGCCTGAAATGGATCGTGAGAGAGAAGTGTCAAGCACCAAAAATGGATCTCGGGAGCGAAGTGCCGAGCTTGATAATGCAAAGTGTCGAGCGCCTAAAATAGATCATGCAAGCGAAGTGCCAAGTGCAATAATGCAAAGCATTGAGTGCCCAAAATAGATCGTGCGAGCGAAGTGCCGAGCACGATAATGCAAAGTGTCGATCGGCCAAAATGGATCATGCGACCGAAGTGCCAAGTGCAATCTTGAGAAGTGTCAAACACCCCGAAATGAATTGCATGAGCGAAGTGCCAACCACGATCTTACAAAATGTCGAGCACCCGAAATGGACCACTTGAGCAAAGTGCCAAGCGCGAGCTTGCAAATTATCGAGTGCCCGAAATGGATCATGCAAGTGATGTACCGAGCGCAATCTTGTAAAATTCCGAGCGACCAAATGGATTGCACGATGGGAGTGTCGAGCACGAGCTTGCGAAGTACCGAGCGCTCGAAATGAATCATGAGAGGGAAGTGCCGAGCGCGAACTTGCAAAGTGTCGAGTGCCCAAAATGAATGGCACAAGCGAAGTGCTTAGAAATCGCCTAAAGTGTTGAGCATTAGAAATTGATCACGCGAGTGAAGTGCCAATCACAATCTTGAAAAGTGTCGACCACCCAAACTGGATCACACATGTTTATAAAGTGCCGGGTGCCTGAAATGAATCATGCAAGTGAACTTTCAAGCATGTCCCCCAAAGTGTTGAGTGCCTGAAATGGATCGTGCGAGCAATGTGCCGAGCGCGATTGCCCAATGGCGAGTGTCCGAAATAGATGGCGGGAGTGAAGTGTTGAGAGTGATTGCCGAAAGTGGCCAGCTCTTTGCAAAAGATTAATCTAAGCCTAATTTTTTGAAGAAAGAAGAATAACTCATTTTCTAATAATAGAGTTTTTCATACGTCTCATCTCCTTATATCAGTTTCTTCTCCAGTTGATTCATCTTAAACATAATCTTTACATGAAGAAGAATTTTTTTTTTAAAAAAGTTAAATAATATCTCTTATATTTGTTTTTAGGCCTCATCTAAGTGGATTTTTTAGGAAAAGAAAAAGAGAATAACTCTTTTTTAGGAGAGCAGATTAGTGGTCTCGGCTTCACCAAAGGCAATGCATCCCTTACTATGGACTGACCTTGATGTATTTGTGTTATATTCACACTGTCTATCCATTTTGCCATATCATTTTAGGCCACGTGCCAAAATAAAAGAGATCCAAATTTTGTGTGGACTATACTATAAGAATAATGGTGATTAAACATTCCACCATTTAAAACTTACTAGGGCCCAACATAGTGTTTCTATAATTTTTATTTGCCATCCAACCTATTGATAAGGTCGCATGTACTTGGATGATAGGAAAAAAATAAAAACAAAAACAAATATCAACTCCATTCAAAACATTTATAGTACATTATAAGTCGTTAATTGCCTATCACCACAGTTTTCTTATGATATGGGTTAGAGTCCTCACGTCAGTGGTAGACTACCGCGTGTGTGGGTGTGTGTGTGTCAGGTGCATTAAATTTTTATTTTTAGTTTATAAAAAAAAAAAAAAAGCAGTTTCTTATGACATGGTTCACCTAATATTTGTATCTGATTCTTTTTTGGGCTCATCCCTAAAATGATTGGAAAAACGGATGTACGACGTGGATATAGAATACATTCATCAAAGTGGGCCCCACAATAAGTGCCACATAGTCTTGGGAAAGGCTAGATTTGTACTTAATCTGCTCTATTTTTTGAGATGCATAGAAAATAGGTACTGTTGCATATAAATTTTAAAAAATAAAAATAAAAAGTTTTTAAGAATATTTTTATCTAAGAAAACTAGAGTCAGTGCACCTACGTGTAGAAAAAAAAAATGTTTTGAAAAGTGATGGTACACACTTGGGTGTATATTAGTAAAAGGCCCCAAACACATCCTCTACCAATGAGCCATGAGGACGACCCTATCCACAATAACTTGAATTAGTTAAAATGTGCATATTTGAATTAGAGTCTTCAAAAATAAAATTTAAAATTTAAAAGAGAAGAGAGAGAGAGAGAGAGAGAGAGAGAGAGAGAGAGGAAATAAAAGGCCTGCAAAAAAAATTAAACTGTCCAAATTATGACCCCAGTTCAGATACATCATGGACCCAAAATCAAAGATTATTCGATTATTTGATTATTGGATTGGTGAACATCGATTGAATGGTTGAAATGAAAAATATCCAATAGTCTTGTTTCAAGACACAAGCTTGCCCATGATTCAACCAATCTTGTTTTGAGACCTCATTGACAGTGGGTTCCTCAATTTAATCAACTTAATTCTATTTAATGTATGCCACTGGTATAATTTTTTAAGGCCTGAGGATCAAGCCTCATGCGCTACTGTAGTATTAAATTACTCGATGTAATTACCAAAGGAGCACACTGAATTGCAGGGTTGTCGATGGGCCGGGCCTGAGGTTAGTCCAGGCCCGGATTTTTGAACTGTTTCAGGCAGGCCATCAAACTACCCCTATTCAAAATTTAACTTTTGCAGGCCCGTGCCCGGCCCATTGACAGCCCTAATGCAGCGGCAACGGCTCCACCGTAAGCTGGGCGCGGATTGCATACTGATACTGCCAGTAGCCAACCGTGCTACGTGGCCCCACCATAATGTATGTGTTTTATCCACACCGTCCATCCGTTTTCCAACTCATTTTAGAGTATGATCCAAAAAAATGAGGCAAATCCGAATATCAGTTGGACCACATTAAAGGAAAACAGAGGTAATTGAACACCTACCATTAAAAACTTCTTATGGCCATCCAACAGTTCATTAGGTCACATAGACATGGATGAAGGCTAAATACAAATATCACCTTGATCCAAAACTTTTGTGGGCCTCAAGAAGTTTTTAATAGTAGACGCTCAATCACCACTGTTTCTGTGGTGTGGTCCACCTGAGATTTAGTTCTGCCTAATTTTTCGGATCATGCCATAAAATTAGCAGAAAAAATGAATGGACAGGATGGATTAAACATATACATCATGGTGGGTCCCACAAAGCACCGTCCAGTAGCTCCACATGATGTATGAAGGACATCCAACCCGTCCAACCTCACACCAGTTACCTAAGCTCAGCTTGATCCAACACTCGAGCTGGCGACAATACAATGAAAATTTTAAGAGTAAACACCAACCCTTGAATTACACAAGGGGCCACGTAAATCTCGGAACAGCATGAATTTTTACCTGACCCTTCATTCAGACCAGATGAAGGGTCTGAATGGCCTAGATTTCATATACTCGATACATCGAGGTCCCCTCTTAAATCAAGGGTGGAAGTTCCCTCCCAACTTGTTCACTGTGTTGTGGCCCACCTGATTCACGGATCAGCCTCATTTTGTATATCCCCAAACTAAAATACTCTGAATCACATGATGAACGGGTTAGATTTTATGCATTCATCAGGTGGACCCCACATTGAACCGGTACCCCTAGAGCGCGCCCAAATACAAAAACCAGGTGACGACTTTGGAGAAAGTCGAGCAGTTCATTTCCCGGAATCCAATTATAATTTTCCCCCAAACCTTCCAATTTTAACAACATAAAATGCTAGTTTCCACAATTCAAATTTCTATGCATTTTTCTTGAAATTTCTGCGCATTTTTCTTGAAATTTCTATGCATTTTTCTTGAAAGTTTTACTTATTTTTCTTGAAATTTCTATGCATTTTTCTTCAAATTTCTATGCATAGAAGAGCTCTTGCGCTTTAAAAAGAGCTCTCTCTCTCTCTCTCTCTCTCTCTCTCTCTCTCTCTCTCTCTCTCTCTCTCTCTCTTCAGAATTTCAAGAGCTACCTCTCTTCAGAATTTCAAAATCAGTCTCTCTTCTCCGATTTAAGCTTTCTCTCTTCCGATGTCTAGCACCTCCAAATCTAATTCTCAAGAGCTCATGGGAAGGCGATCGATTCCGGTGTACGTGCCTGTTTTTAGATGAATTTATATCACCTCGTTAGGTTGCTAGAGTTATTTGGATAACCTTAGCTGTCTGATACATGCAAGTAGGAATCATATCCCTGCTTTAGATTTTTTTTTTTTTTTTTTTTTTTTTGAATTTTCGTTAATTTTTTTTATTATATACTTTTGGTGTTTGGCAGGGTAATGAGAGAAGCAAGGGATGCAGAGCAGCCAACAGTGACATTGGAGATCTTGGTGCCTCGTCTGGAATCTGCTATTCGGAGCTGGGTGACTATCAATTTTTAAAAATTATGTTTTTTATAGTAGTATTTTTTTGTGACTTTCCATGTTATCTGTGGATAAATTCAGCCTATGGTTTTCATAAATGCATTATAACAGTATTGGCGCACCCGTTATGTTAGGGGTCCGCTTGTTAGAATATGTCCCACATGAAAGGGCAATATGGACATTATCTGGACTTAATGAGATAAGGTGGTTATTGGCTTTAGAAAGATTTGCACGGTTACTTAATGGGTGAGAGAAAATAGGGGAGGTTATTTCTCCTATTTGCCTACTTTTATGGGGAGTAGGATAGCTGTTTTCTTTTGTACGTAGGAATTGTCCTCTCTCTACCTATATATTTTCTTTTATCAGATTTTCTCATACGTTCTGGTAAATAAAAGAAAAAAGGTTAAGTGAGAGAAATAATTGCTACAAGTCTTCTTCAAGAAAGAGATTTTATTATGGCAGATTCCGGTATGTTTTTTATGAAACATTTATTTACGCATAAAGTATGATTATGTGATTTTCATGATAGCTGAAGATTCTTATTTCATTAAAATAATTTAACATGTGGTATTAGAGAATAGGTTGAAACTATCATGATTTTCCTTATAATTTGTGTGCAATATTCTGTGTTCTATGATGTTCGGAACACAAATTTATATCTCACTGTTAATTGCTAAATTCGAATGTTCACTGTATTGTTATTTCACCGGATTTAATTAAATTCATGAAATCTCATATTAGTCGGATTAATTAGAATTTCACTGTTTGTTTTGATTTATAATGGGATTTCACGTTATCGGCTTGATTTTGTGTGGGTTGATTTCGGATTTGTTGCATGCATTATAAGAAACCCACTGGCCAATTCAAAATTTGATTTTGTGGCCGAATAAAATTCTCTTTGTTGTTTTATTGGACTTACTATCTATTATGAACGTGGATAAATTTTTACTTGGTTATTTATCAATCAATATTTATGTTATGGTTAGCATGATTGTCACCAAAGTGATCTTGCTGAGAAAAGTTACAAATATTGATTTGAATTATGACTTTGCAAAATTATTATGAAATGATTATTTTGATTATTATGGTTTGACCTAAAGGTGCACCAACTTTCAAATAGTCATTAAATTAATTAGGTTAATTGATAGAATAAAAGTGAGATTGGAATGGATGCCCAAAGGTGACAAACCAATCAAACTTTAAGGGGTTATCAATTATGCCTAGGTGAATGAAAATTACTATTGAATTTAAATATTAGTATATTACATTAGTTAATCCAAAGATTGAACGTAATATTACTAATGAAAGTAATTTTCTCAAAGCATTAATGTTGTGATGATTTTATTGCAGTGTCAGTTCCTGTTTCGCTTCATTTACTAGCTTCTTCTGTTCCAATATTTAGTGGAACTAATTTCTCTGACTGGAAGGAACAGATTCAGTTTCACCTTGGTGTTCTGGATCTTGACTTAGCATTGCGAATTGATAAACCGGCTGCTATTACTGAAAAAGCAATTCGGAGCAGCAAGCTTTATTTAAGTTATGGGAAAGATCAAACAGATTAAGCATCATGTTTATGCGAATGTGCATTGCAAACAATATTAAATCAACGCTTTCTCAAATTGAAAATGCAAAGGAATATTTCAAAACTGTGGAAGATCAGTTTCGTTCAGCAGATAAATCCCTTGGAGGGAGATTAATGGCTGAACTTACCACCATGAAATTTGATGGTAACCGTGGAATGAATGAGCATGTCCTTGAAATGACCAATCTAGCTGCCAGACTCAAATCTCTGGGTATGAATGTTGATGAAAATTTCATTGTTCAGTTCATTCTGAATTCCTTGCCTACTCAGTATGGGCCATTTCAGATTCACTATAACACTATTAAAGAAAAGTGGAATGTAAATGAATTGGCGAGTATGTTAATTCAAGAAGAGGCAAGGCTTAGACAACAAGGACAACATTCAATTAATGTTATGAGTCATGGAGTTGGAAACAAAAGAAAGAAACCGAAGAAGAATATTGCTGGACCTTCTCATGTCAATGGGACCCACAAGAAGGAACATAATGGACCGAAATGCTATTTCTGTCATAGCTATGGGCATGTAAAGAAAAATTGTCAGAAACGTAGAGCTTGGTTCGAGAAGAAGGGTAAGTTTTTGGCTTATGTATGTTTCGAATCAAATATGACACGAGTTCCTTCTAGTACATGGTGGATTGACTCTGGTTCTACTATTCATATTTCAAATACGATGCAGGGATACCTTTCGATCCAGAACATAAAGGAAAATGAGCATTTTATAGTCTTGGGAAATGGAACTCAAGTACCAGTTGTTGGCATTGGAACTTTACGTTTGTTTTTAGAGTCAGGCCATTGTTTGGGCCTATTTGATACTTTTTATGTTCCTACTATTTCTAGAAATTTAATTTCCATGTCAAGACTTGATTATGATGGTTATGCTTTATATTTTGAACATAAAAGTTTTCGTTTGTTGAAAAATGGCTCATTTGTTGGTTCTGGTGTTTTATCTGAGGGGTTATATAGATTTAATTTTAACAAAAATTTTGCTAATACACTCCTCACCTTGCATCATAATGTTGGAACTAAACGCAGTAGAGTTAATGAGAATTCTTCTTTCTTGTGGCATAAAAGACTGGGTCATATATCCAGAGAAAGAATAGAAAGATTGGTAAAAGATGGAATTCTTTCAAATCTTGATTTTATTGATTTCGATGTGTGTGTGGATTGCATTAAAGGAAAGCAAACCAAACATACAAAGAAAGGTGCCACAAGAAGTGGAAAACTTCTGAAGATTGTTCATACCGATATTTGTGGACCTTTCGATTCACTGTCTTTTGGTGGAGAAAAGTACTTTGTCACTTTTATCGATAATTTTTCACGTTATGGTTATGTCTATTTGTTACATGAAAAGTCTCAAGCAATAAATGCTTTAAAGGCATATATTGTTGAAGTTGAGCGACAATTAGATAGAAAGGTGAAAATCATTCGATCTGATAGGGGTGGTGAGTATTACGGAATGTACGATGGAATAAGACAATGTCCAGGACCATATGCTAAATTCCTAGAAGAGCATGGTATTTGTGCACAATACACAATGCCTGGTACGCCTCAGCAAAATGGTGTAGCTGAAAGGCGTAATCGTACTCTTATGGAAATGGTTAGGAGTATGTTAAGTAATTCCTCAGTACCCATTTCATTGTGGATGGAGGCCCTTAAGACAGCCGTTTATTTGCTTAATCGGGTTCCTAGTAAGGCAATTCAAAAGACTCCTTTTGAATTGTGGACAGGAAGGAAACCGAGTTTGAGACATTTTCATATTTGGGGTTGTCCAGCAGAGGATAGGATCTATAATCCATATGAAAAGAAGTTGAATTCTAGAACTGTAAGCGGGTACTTTATTGGTTACCCAGAGAAATCCAAAGGGTATAGGTTTCATTGCCCTAACCATAGTACGAGAATTGTTGAAACCGGAAATGCCAGATTTATTGAGAATGGTGAAATTAGTGGGAGTGATGTATCACGTAATGTAATCATTGAAGAAGTTCGGGTACCTATCCCGATACCCGTAACTTCAAAGGAAATTGTTGTTTCTCCAGTTGTTGAACAATATGATAACGTTGAACAACAATCTAGTGATCAGTCACTTCATAATGAAAATGTCACCAACGAACCAGTTGTAGAACAATCACAAGGAATGACATTAAGGAGATCTCAAAGAGAAAGGAGATCAGCTATTTCAGATGATTATTTGGTATATTTACAAGAATCTGATTATGATTTAGGGACAAGTAAAGATCCGGTTTCATTTTCACAAGCCATTGAAAGTAGTGATTCTAAAAAATGGATCAATGCTATAAATGATGAGTTGAAATCAATGGAACAAAATGACGTTTGGGACGTCGTTGATTTGCCTGAAGGTTTTAAGACAGTCGGATGTAAGTGGGTCTTTAAGACCAAACGAGACTGCAATGGCAAGATTGAACGACATAAAGCTATACTTGTTGCAAAAGGTTTCACTCAAAAGGGAGGCATTGATTACAAAGAGACGTTCTCTCCTGTATCGAAGAAGGACTCTCTTAGGATCATAATGGCTTTGGTGGCTCATTTCGATTTGGAGTTACACCAAATGGATGTAAAAATTGCTTTTCTAAATGGGAATTTAGATGAAGAGGTTTATATGGATTAACTTGAAGGTTTCTTGATTAAAGGAAAGGAGCATATGGTATGCAAATTAAAGAAGTCAATTTATGGACTTAAACAAGCTTCCAGACAATGGTATCTCAAGTTTAATGATACCATCACGTCCTTTGGGTTTAAAGAAAATACCGTTGATCGATGTATATATCTAAAGGTCAATGGGAGCAAGTTTATTTTCTTGATTCTGTATGTTGACGACATATTGCTTGCCAGTAATGATCTTGGTTTACTGAATGAAACCAAGAAATTTCTTTCTATGGACTTTGAAATGAAAGATATGGGTGAGGCAACTTATGTGATAGGAATTGAAATAATTCGCGATAGATCACGTGGATTGTTAGGGTTGTCTCAGAAGGGATATATCGATAAAGTTCTTGAAAGATTTCATATGGATGAATGTACAGCCACTCCTGCTCCTATTTGTAGAGGGGACAAATTCAGTGAAAAGGATTGTCCACAGAATGCATTAGAAAAGAAAATATTCCTTATGCATCTGTTGTTGGAAGCTTGATGTATGCTCAAACTTGTACAAGACCGGATATTAGTTTTATAGTTGGAGTGCTTGGGAGATACCAAAGTAATCCCGGAATGGAGCATTGGAAAGCTGCAAAGAAGGTTTTAAGATATCTGAAGGGAACAAGACACTATATGCTCACGTATCGAAGATCTGATCAATTGGAGGTGGTTGGCTACTCCGACTCAGATTTTGCTGGTTGTGTTGATAGTCGGAAGTCAACTTTTGGTTACTTGTTTCTATTAGCTGGAGGAGCAATATCATGGAAAAGCGCCAAACAGACTATCATAGCATCATCTACTATGGAAGCTGAATTTGTGGCATGTTTTGAGGCCACAGTTCATGCTTTATGGTTGCGAAATTTTATTTCGGGACTTGGAATTGTCGACAGCATTGCCAGGCCGCTGAGAATGTATTGTGATAATTCCACAGCAATCTTTTTCTCCAAGAACGACAAATATTCTAATGGCGCTAAGCACATGGAGCTCAAATATTTGGCCGTTAAGGAGGAAGTTCAGAAACGAACAGTGTTTATAGAACATATTAAGACTGAGCTCATGATTGCAGATCCTTTGACTAAAGGGTTAGCACCAAAGACATTTAAGGAACATGTTGATCGCATGGGTCTTTGTTGCAATCCCCGAGGTATATTTGTGGATCTTTATTTATTATTATTATTTTTTTTTTGTTCTATAACATCTATAGAGATATTACTAATTGTGTTTCTGACATTTTTTATGTTTACCATCAATTACGTAATTATGAAAATGGATCATTGATGACAGGAATCGTCTTTGACAAAGACATTATGGGGACATTACAGTTATTTCCTAATATGGATTATGATTAAATAATTTGCTAGCATTGTAGTGCATGGAAGGGAAGATGTCACTTTATTGATCTTTACCGCTATGACTCATGTTGGTAAGTTATTTAATTATGATATTATTGTAATCTCACTAAAGTGCGAATAAGCTAATATTATGCGCATATTATGTTTGCCTTGTAAATCCAAATAAGTGTCATTCATATGGGTCAAGTGGGAGAATGTTAGAATATGTCCCACATGAAAGGGCAATATGGACATTATCTGGACTTAATGAGATAAGGTGGTTATTGGCTTTAGAAATATTTGCACGGTTACTTAATGGGTGAGAGAAAATAGGGGAGGTTATTTCTCCTATCTGCCTACTTTTATGGGGAGTAGGATAACTGTTTTCTTTTGTACGTAGGAATTGTCCTCTCTCTACCTATATATTTTCTTTTATCAGATTTTCCCATACGTTCTGGTAAATAAAAGAAAAAGGGTTAAGTGAGAGAAATAATTGCTATAAGTCTTCTTCAAGAAAGAGATTTTATTATGGCAGATTCCGGTATGTTTTTTATGAAACATTTATTTACGCATAAAGTATGATTATGTGATTTTCATGATAGTTGAAGATTCTTATTTCATTAAAATAATTTAACACCACTAACAGCCTGCATCTTGTTAGCAGTTTTAGTCGTTGAATTCTGAAATGTCGCTTTACTGTGGCCGTTATTTTGGTCTGTTAATGCTGTTATATTGGTAAGTATTGATTACTTAGGGCCTGTTTGGTAGACGTCTAAAAATGAGTTATCTTATTGTTGGTCAATCATATTTATGTATTAGGGGTCATGATTATTGGTTATTGAAATCATTTGTAATCCTTACCGAAAGAAATATGATCTCTTATAAGTAATTACAATTTACTAAAAGGAGATGAATTCATTTTTAGGCATCTATCAAACGGACCCTTAATTAATTAAGCTTAACTATTCAATTCTGACAAGTGGGCCATTGGTTTGGTAACCTCGCACCTTCCTGTGGATGGACAATGCCTAAAAGTATCCCGATTGGAAGATTCTGATCATCGATCTTTGGACTTCTTTTCAGTTGAATGTGGACATTTTTAGTATCATTTTAACCATCTATTTGTGTGCTACAAATCGAAAGGGTAGGATAGTCCAATTGTAGGCATTTCTTAGGCGTGGTGCATTTACAGTGGTACACAGGGCTTCACTGGTCTATGGCAACAATATTCCAAATATCGGAGATATTTTTATAATATCTCCAATTGCCAGGTTAGCAATACTTTCTGGCGATTTAAAATTTTCCAAATATTGTCAATATTTTCAATATCAATGATATAAATTTATATTTTGAGAAGAATCCCTTATAATAGTTCTCTGGTATCAGCGATACATCAATAGTCCCCCAATACTAGCAATAATATCCCCAATGCCAAGGAAACATCCATAAATAGGTAAAATTTGACAAAGAATTGGAAAATTTTCCAAAACCCCAAAATATATTTTTTTGGGTTTTTTTTTTTGGAATTTCGTTCTTTAGTTGATTTTTACCACTCTTGGTCTTTATTGAATCAAAATTTGGATTTGGAGAGAATTCTCAACTCAAAATGAAGAAGGGCCAGAACTCAAATGCAATGAAAAATCAATAGAAGCTTTATTTATTTATTTTTACAATTGTTTAGATGGATTGCAATGGAAATCCATGTCTATGCATGATTCTCATGCACGAACATAGATTTGTGGCGAAGAAGTTAACATTTAAGTGAAAAATGGGAAATTTTGGTGACAATCCTATTTTTTTTCATTTTTATATTGAAAAATGTGTTTTCCAATATTAATTAATCTATAAATTTTATGGTGTTGGCCGATCTATTGATTGGCCGCAAATTTTGTATATTTATTTTATACTGATTTTCCTGTGTACAACTCATGGTTTGGAAATATTTTAATTCTTACATGTATAAACATTTGTCTTTTAACATCTCCTAAAATTTCACTGAAAAATTCCACCCTTTTCCCAATATTTCTCTAATGTTTCCCCTATTGTAAACATGTGCCCCAGCTGTGTGGGAATAACTGGGTTGTTTATCTGTAATCTTGATTATATAAAAAGTACTGAATTTACTCATCTTTTGAACCACAATTTCTCGAATTTTATCATTTCCATTTTTTCTGTTACTCAGGTACAAGCTGAGATAGATGATGCTATAGAAAGAGTTTTTTGCTCACAACCAAGGTTAGTATTTCTGTGACAAATTTTAATAGGTGTTATGTTTACAAGTTACAACCCATGCGTCATGTATGAAAGAATATCAACATCATCAACATCAGAAGCAATGTGGATCATTTCCTATCCTATATTCGTGATCCTGCTGAGGTTCAATTGGCTAGATGAATCCTCTTGAATGTTGTCAATATGTTTATTGCTTACACTTCATATTTAAGTCTTTGGGTGTGTTTGGATGCTGATTTGAATTGCAATGATTATCCTTATAAAGTGGAACAAATCAAATTGTAATGTCCTTCCATTGCATTCATATCAAGGGAGACATGAAAGAAATGAACTGCAATTTGAGGGCTGCTTCCTCCTTATGAAGATGAGGAAACTTTATTATTTTTTGTAATTTCCTCTTGATCAAGCTGTATGTTCGCAACAATTCACTTGTACATCCAAATGCAGCCTTAGTAATTGTTTGAGATTTGGTGGCTCAGTTTGATAGACTTTCTAATTTATTCTGTTTTGTTTGTTCCATAAAAAGCAAAAAAGAAGAACGTGAAGAAGAAGAAGAGGAAGAAGAGTGAATCTTCTCATTGGTTTCATTACTTATTCCTACGCTAACTAGGATCTAAAACTCTTACCCTTCTTTACATGTGGAGAAATTGAATTTACATTAATGTCATTGTTGCCAATTAAGTAGCCACCCCGATTTGATTCATTTGGATAGACAGGAAAAAGGGCTCCGTAGTCATGTCTGGGTCCCACAGTCCCACCACCTATTGGAACCAATAAAAAAATCAATTTTGTGTGTCCGCATAATCAGGAACACTCCAAGGCCTGTTAGTGGGTTAGATGCTGATGTGATGCTGATGTACTCGTATATGGACCCAAATGAGCGAATTGGAGGGCAATCCTGTCTAATAAGGATACAATGTATGAGGTGACGGATCCAAATCCAATCCAGGTACGTTGTCAGGTCTTGTAGGATCTAGTTTTGAGCACGAGTTGGAATTTGGTATGGTGTTTGGATCAGGAATCAGGTATGGAATAATGTTTGGGTCCAGATCCAGCAGATTGGGACCATACTAACAAGTCAATATGGTTTTAAAATCGTAAATATAGCTAAAGGATAAAACTACATTTAAAAAGAAAAAAAAAAAAAATCACATATTCAGTTACCCGACCCAACCCTATTTTTAATCAGATCCAAATCCATGAACTTGAACACAATGTGATTATTATCAGACCTGAAACCTATATCGATATCTAAGTTACTCATGTTGGATACTTTGGGCATCCACTGTTCTGCTTACCCATTGACAGCCCTG
Organism: Magnolia officinalis; assembly: GCA_021015155.1. Classification (NCBI taxonomy): domain Eukaryota; kingdom Viridiplantae; phylum Streptophyta; class Magnoliopsida; order Magnoliales; family Magnoliaceae; genus Magnolia; species Magnolia officinalis. The sequence goes on from JAJHSJ010000013.1 coordinate 7,192,074, forward strand.
ATAACCCATGCAGGCTTTATCAAAATTTTCTTCAGGGACATTAGGTGCCATGTTGCATTTACACACGCTCTAATGCATGCATGTGCTTGCACACATTCGTTTTCATCATAATATCAATGTATGAAGATGCTGTATTTATGCACGAGTAAATCATAAGGAACCTGTATGTGTGTGGGTTTTGGGTGGGCCTTTTGGTACAATGGCAGGGCACATTTGTGGGTCTGATCATACAGGGATCCACGCTTGCAAGCATGTTCAAGTGTGATCGTATTTTTGATATACTTCCAATTCCCTATACATTATGAAATTATAGCTTCCGTGTTGACTTTGTTGTAGATCCATCCTCTATCGGTTTCAGTCAAATGTAGAAAGTCCATTTGAATTGCACTTCAACTGTAAGTTGAAGCAGACACTTTACACGGGTGACAGAATAAAAGTGGAGGGCGATGAACCCATTCAAATAGTGATTCGCGATGCCAGTACCAAAGAAACGATCACATCTGGTCCTTTATCTTCCATTAAGATAAAGATTACTGTCCTTGATGGTGATTTCAATGGGAATGAACAAGGATATTGGACCATGCAGGAGTTTTGTGATAGTGAGGTTCATCCAAGAGACGGTAAAGGGACACTGCTGAAAGGACTTGTAAAAACGAAACTGAAGGATGGGGTTGGTTACTTCAAGGACTTAAACTTTACTGATAATTCTCATTGCATAAAGAGTGGGAAATTCAGGTTGGGAGCTAGTGTTGTGCAAAGCTCCTACACCAGAGAAAGAATAAGAGAAGCAAGGAGCGAAGCTTTTGCTGTAAAAGATCGCCGTGTAAAATGTAAGTCCACTTGTTTTTATTATGAAATCTTGGGTGCTGTTTGGAATGTCCATCGAATGCAGATGGGAGCATGCTTCCGCTGTCCTGAATGAGAATGGGTTGATCACAGATCTGCATTCTCATTTGTCAGGCACATTTTGCAGACGGGAGTTTGCTTCACATTCTGCTGTCTGCATTGTGCAGGATATGCCAAAAAGATCCAATTCAGAAAAATGAGTACGGATCGGCTGCTTTCCATTCTTTTTCATTCTGGGATACATCCGAACAGGCCTCTTAACCTTCCAGACTTCTTGATTAAATGCTGTTGAATAATGGCCACATATTCATTGCATTTCTCCTAATCTACGTTGTCTTTTCCTTGCCTTTTCTAGATTTTGCCAATCTAATTAAGTGATGCTTCTTGTAGTGATTACTTTGTTTTTAAGTGCAAAGCATTGTGCTCTGCTTATTGAGTCTGCATGCACTAATCATATATTGTACACTTCCATGCACCACATATTTTGGTTGAACTTGCATTCATCTATAGTACCTGGAAGTATGTCTTTTATTACAATGTAATGTGTTCATTTTGCTGGAGGGATGGTGAAAAGATACCAAAATGAGAATTTAATAAGCTTGAGGTGTGGATTGACCTGACCACTCTCTTTCAGACTGTAATTGTCCCCTCTCCATAACAACCTGACAATTGTGAGCGGTTTCTAGCAATCCTGCCTCTGGGTTAAAACAAAGTTGGGGCAGTGAGAACAGCATTAAACAATCATTGAGGACAACTAGAACATGTTGAAGTGGTGCATTGAAAGACAGCGTGTGGGTGGATGCAATGCATGCCCATGCTCAGAGAGAGACCATGCAATCTACATGCTGGGACCCACCTCAAGGACAGCTTGGATCTTGCACCCACATACCACATCACCACATGGTTGTAGAGGGTCATCCTTGCACATGCATGGCTCACATGATGAGTGGACCGGGCTGATTTTTTTGCTAGGTGATGGTCATGTCAGGGCCAACCATTTTGGACGAGTTGTATGTCATACAAACGTCTCATGTTGGTAGTTATGCAGTAGTTGAACTGTAACTAGGTGAAGTAATCTCTTTGGTTGCTTCGGAGGACAAATCAATTCTGCCGATTTGCCCATTGTGATCCAACAGCTCCAATACAATAGACATTACTTGTCAGGAAAAACATAAATTTGAAACAATAACACAAGTGAAAAGCTTTCTTCTTTATCAGATTTCACGCGTATGTGGCATGAGATTCACCTCTTTTGCAATCATTTGATTAGAACATCATTCGGCGATATTGATTTGCTGAGAATCACTCTCTTTGAAAAGATTGTATTATCAGAAATCTCTTCCCAAAAGATAAAAGATGCTTTAATTTTGAAGAAAATGTACTCCGGCTTTTGCATTCGGATTTTCAATCATTTACTGTTGTTGTCAGTATCTCAGAAGCCGGAGTCTCCATCCCCAACTGATGAAGTATGGTGTTTGAAGAACATACGAAAAAATGGAGTTTTTCACAGAAGACTGGAAAAAGTCAAGATAAAGACAGTGCAGGAGTTTCAAAGGCATTTGGCTACTGATCATGACCGATTACTCAAAGTAAGAAAACCACTTACAATGATAGCATTCTTTTTTCTGTAATGCTGAAAACTGAAAAGTAGTTGACTGTTTTGTTTACGTGTGCTATCAAATTGAATTGCATTTAAGTGGAAATAACCAAATTCTGGTTTCCTGAGCTTCTAGTTGAGGAACTGGTCTCGGAATTACACTCATGTCACTTTCAAATGAGTAACTGAGTTCCAAGTTACAGTCTTGTCACTTTCAAGTGGGACTTGGAAGGGTCATAGCTGCAATTTAGGGCTACTCACTCATTATGAATATCAGGAAGCACCATATTCAGCATTTCCTATTTGATTAAAATGAATGCCTGCCATTCAGTTCACTTGTATGCCCAAACACAGCCTTAAGCTGGTCAGGTAACAGGGATGCAAGTTGGGTTTGGGTTAACCTGAACCCAATTGACCCAACCCGAGTTTGGGTCAGGTGGGATCAGGTTGTGAAGGTCAGGTTAGGTCCACTTGGGGTCAGGTTTGTTGTCTGGATGTCTTCAATCCGTATATGAAATAGTGGACTTGAGCAATCGACCAGGCAGATCCATCGGTCGAGTGAGCCCCGGATTTTACAGATTGGTCTCTGGACAGTTTTGGATAGTATCGATCGATCAAACTATCAGGTCAATTGATCGATAGAATTCGGAAAATACTTGTAAATTCTCTGGACACTTTTGAGCATATTCAATCGCTCGAACATGTGGGGCTCAATTGATCAATAACTGCTCAATCGATGTCAATCGACCGATGCTTAGATTGATGGCGTGCGCAGTTTTGCGAAATTGCGCGATTAGTTTCCTATTTTGGTTGTTTTACTATAAATATGGGTGCAATACGGGATTATGGTAACAATGGGAAAGCCCAAACGTTTCTAAAAGGGTTTTGAATGGAGGCTAGGGTTTTCTGAAGTGTTTCGCATCAGTAAGTGATTTTATCTCTTGTAATTCATTATCCATAGTAGATTTTGTTGTCGCTTTGTGCCATGGTTTTTTCCCACAAGGGTTTTCCACGTAAAATCCGTGTGTTCCTATGCATGCTTTGTTGCGCTTATCTTTCGCTTGTTTGATTCGAATTCAGAGTTTGCTTCCCAACCTAACCAGCCCAAGTTGCACCCCTATCAGGTAATGCTTACTGAAAATATCCAACTGTTGTTCTCCCATGCACATTGTAGGTTCTTGGCAGCAGGATGTCAAGAAATAAATGGAAACAAACCATTGAACATGCCCAGAAGTGTGTTTCAGACAACACGCTTTATTCACAGAATTTGGTAGAGGATTCAATGCAATTGGTGTGTGAATTGCCGGAAAGCATTGTCGAGTACAATGGATCATTGCATGATGACCCTTCATTTCCTCAACTGCAAGCATCTCTCGTTCCAGGATCACGACTTCGCCAGCAGAATCCGGTTTCGTTAATCACACATCAATGTATTCTTCTAACCAGAACACCCAAAATTTAAAATTTTCATTGCATTCGCTCCTCTCACATATATTTTGATCAGGGCTTGATATTGAAATCTGTGGCAGACAAACCAGAAGCAGAACTGAATTTTGAGAGTCCTGTTGGCCAAAATGAGTTCACGGCGGGTTCGTCTCAGCTGTACAACTCTGCTGTGGTGCAGAATGTCCATCTGATCCAAGGTAACAGTTCCCATTCATTTATGGAAGCTACTGAAGCCATTGAAAATTTTGGGCCATTGTTCAATAACCCTTTGATGCCCACCTCTGGACTGCAAGCTTTTCCCACTGTAGACCTCGACCAGGAGAATCTTAACTTGTTGATAGCACGTCAAAGTATACTTACGTACTATTTTCATTGATTTATTTCCTCTAGCATTTATTCCAATCAAGCATTAATCTTGAATTTATGGCAGATGAATTGGCAGCACTGTGGAATTTCGTGCACCCTGCCAACGGCAACGTGCTCATGGTGGGACCATCTCAGCTGTCTGATCCAATCCTAGGACAAAACAGTTCCAATGCAATGGGCCATTTTCATGAACAAAACAGTGGTTATGGACACGAGTTTGGCACGGGTGGGTTTGTGGGGTCCTTTGCAGTGGGCCAGCAGTCGCTGACAGATGATGGCCTCCAGGAGGATGGTTTTGTTGATCACTTTTTGGCTTCTTCACCAGCCGCCATTGGTGGACCGAAAAGGAAGATGTGGTTAAAGCTTGGGGCTGTTCTCAAGTGGACAGTTAGGAAACCAATTGCTGCTAAAGCCTAGAAGCTGCCAACCATTATTGTTAGTGTTGTCGTTGTTGTTGTTGCCACCATCGTCATGGTTGTTGCCAGCATCATCACCGTGGTTGTTGTTGTTGTTTTCATCGTCGTGGTGGTTGCTGCTGCTGTTGTCATTGTCATGGTGGTTGTTTTTGTCATCGTAAGGTAATGAAGTTTAAGAGACTAAGTTTGCAGATTTTAGATCATCTCGTTGAACCTTCATACATGCATAAGTTGCTCTGAATATTGGGTGCTATGATGCAATGTCTGGAAGTTTTCACTCTTTTCTATCATTGATCTGGATCGTCCATTCATTCCAGCCCACTTTATTGTTCCCATGACAAAATCTCAATGCTCAGACAACATCCTAACCATCCGTTTGCTGATAAGAATGTGGGAAAAATGGGACCCGTTTTTCATGTCCATTAGTTCGAATTTCAACTGACTTTGGCAGAAATGGCAATAATCTTTCTGATATCTCGCCTAAGGTGCTGGAAATGACTTCAACAGATACACATGGAAATACATGGATCAGATTGGTCTGATTTTCTTTGATCCATTGAATTTATAAAGGTTAGGAAATGATTAAGAGCAACTACAGCGTCCTTCCTGTATTAGAACGTGGAGTATCCTGATGCACCCATTTAGGCACAAGTAGGACCCATGTTGGCTTGATCTAGACCATTAATCTAATGGATCTAGTGCAGAGGAATCACTTGAATGTCTTCAAAGTGGAAGGTATATTGCCTTTATGGACAACCGTCTATTTTTAGTATACTGATCAAAGGGTGGTCAAGAACCTCAAATCGGTAGTGGTTTTGAGATCCACCCTCCATAGTATTTACCAACTAGATTCACATCTTGACGCATCTGAACTTTATAATTAATGGACAATCTAGAAATTGCACTGTTTGATACATGCATTGTGTATGCAATTGTAGTGATTTGAGCACTCTCAACTGGCTCTCCATTTGAATTGGTCATGGTACTCTGACCACATGATCATAACTAAACAGTCCGTTCAAGCAACAATGTTCCATTTCATCAGCCAAGACATCCGTCAATCGGACGGTTAGGATTGTCTAGTCAGAGCAACTACTGAGCCATGGGGAAAAAAAAAAAAAGGAAAAAGGTAAGGGGAGTTATTTGATACTCTGACCGTGTTGTTGAAAATAAGATTGGTTGAACAAAACGTATACAGTACATAAAAATCAGATTGGTTGAACAGTTATAACCCCGGATTCGTGGACACTTGTTTTTTGAAATAAGGCAATTGGAATTTTTTTGTTTTTAACGATCCAATAAATATCCATCTAATAGCCAATCACCAAACAAAACTAATTTTTGGTTCACAATAAACCTATACTTGTACCCATAGTAAGAACGGAATAGTTTGAATTACTTGTATGCCACATACAATTTCTAAGTAATTTCTAAATGCCTGTGTATCATCCATTATACTGCCAGAGTATCAAAGTATTTCTTGAGAGAGAGAGAGAGAGAGAGAGAGAGAGAGCTAAGGAATCGCAGCAAAGCCCCAATAACAAATGAAACTACCTTCTGGGTTGCTAGTGAGGAGAAGCGACTCTTTTGGCAGCAGCACAAGCACAAGCACAAGCACACGCCTGAGTTATGTACCACGGATCACGCGGGCCAAATGCAGACATGACCTTTCTAGAAATCAAGCCGGGCAAATCATAATACTGCATTTGATGAAAAATGCACCTCTGAAGAGAGAGAGAGAGAGAGAGAGAGAGAGAGAGAGAGAGAGAAGGAACAAAATCACTGATTAAGGAACCAAATCACTGATTAGTACTCGATTCTCAAAATCCAACCAGTTAGGAATGTCCAACCGACCTCATTCTTGAACCAGGGGCCACATCCACAAATGGGACCAGCCTGCTGATCAATTTGGATCATGTCCACACGTTCTTTCACCCCTGCATCCACGTCTACAGGATGGATGCAGCTGGTTGAATAGCAAACCGCTCTACCACAACAGTAGAATAACAGAAAATTCACTTTGCCTCACACCCGCTACATTCAGAAGGGCTTTGGAGACTTCGAAAGAGTTTATCTTCAACTTCTCCCCTTTAACTGAGAAATAAACACCAAAAAAAGGCTCTAGAAAAATGTTACTATATAATAATCAATGTTCCATACAAATTCATGCGGTTAGCTATCAAACTATCACAATCTGAGATAGTCTTTTCTGGTTAGTTCAATCAAACATCGAACACCAAAATCAAACAACTTACAAAGACCTGAACAACTAATCATCACCCTTTTCTTTTCTTTTTTTTTTTCTTTTTTACATGCAACCACCAAAAACCGAACGATCACACTGCTAGAGGGGAAAAAAATACTATTGGCAGCCTTTTAAGCAGTCGTTTTGGGTTGGCTTGGCCGTTTTCCTTCCATGGCATCCTTCTTTATACGGCAGTCGGTGCAAAGGAAGGGACCTTCCCATGGCTTCGATGTGGGTGAGAAGAACGGGCCAGCATTAACAGATAAACCCTCGCTTGGTGCTTGATCCACTTGGCAGATTGCACACTTGATTAGACCCGAGTTTGTCTTAAATGGAAAATCAGTACCTAACCTGAAATCCAATGACGAGGAGATGGTGACATCCATATGAGTTAGTCACCCTCACTGTAAATGTGAATGGCATTGTGCGAAGAAATATGTAGAGAAGACAAAACACTTCTGTATGTGGTGCAACCCACTCTCATACAGCATGTATCTCCCCACAAGGCCCACACAGAGATATGATCAGGTGGTCAGGACTGTCAATCTTCTAGGCCCCTGTAGTTGGTCTCCGAAGACGCACTGATTTGACCATCAACTTTTTTAGTTGGATGCGGACAGTTCAAATAAAATTATCAATGGTTCGTGTTCAACTCAACCCAGGTAGTAGGACCATTCGTTTGACATAATTATTAAACTGTGAGCCATCCATGGTAACACCCAGAATGTGGACAACTACAATCACTAGACCATCTCTGCATGTGCCATGGGGGTCAATGCATGCTGAATGAGTGCCATGTCCCATATCACTAAAAATGAGCTGGGAAGACAGTACGCATACAATAGTGTTCAAGCACATTCAATTGCATGCATTCTCAATCCAAGAAAATGTTTATAAGAATGAATGAAGGAAAAGAAGAGAGCTGTTTTCTTCTTCTTTTTCTTTTTTTCTTTTTTTTTCCCCCCTTTTTTTGGCCTACTACCACCATTTGATAGCTGGACCACTAGCAGGAAATCCTCAATCTCTTCCAAATGATATAGGCATGTGGTAGTGAAAGAAAAGGATTAATCAACAAGGGCATATTCAATCTAATGTACAAAGTCGCTGAAACTCAACATCCCAACTCGGTTTTGATAGCAACCAAACCAGCTTCCTTTAAAACACATATAACTGAGTGAAACCTTGGATGTTTTTCTTTGTTTATCCAAACCAATACACAGATGCGCACATCGTGCACAGCCAGATAATATAAAATAAAGGATATTAAATAAAATAATTGATGTTAGCTACCAGACTAACTATTATCGCGGTATAATCGGTTTTTATCGGGTCTTTCTCCTGAGAGTGTCGCCCCTTGAGCTGGGTGTGAGTAGGTGTATTTCTGTTTTCGTGAGTGCTTTGTGTGGTTCATACCTGCTTGGGAGGGAGTGACATGAGGATCGCCCTGTTAAATGTTTCTTGTTTCTGTCTCTGTGTTTCCATTTTTTCAATAAAACCGTAGTTGTTTTTATAAAACAATAAGGCAGTCCAACTCGTAAACAGTTCTAACCAGTTAGTACTTCGTCCAGAGCAGAGAAAACATTCACTACAGGTTTTCTACTAAAAAAGGCACATGAGATGATTGGTTGTTGAATTGGAAGGGGCATGCTAGCCAGGTCCAGTTTCCCTAACATGGGATTGAACTCCATCTTCCTTCCCAAGAGGCCCAAACTGAAATACCAGCAACCCCTCAAAATCCTCAATCGTATGACACGGCTGAACTGTTTTCATCTAAAACAGATAAACCAGAAGAACAGGATGCATTTACAGATAAACTATCTAGCTAGGAGTTGATGGAACCTATAACGTCTGGATCCAAGCAAACCATTCATCTAAATCCAAGCAGTTTCCTTAAAAAACATACTGAAAACATAACTTGTTCTCCCAGTCAAGTACCTAGCTTCTCTAACACCCATGTTGCCTAAAAATGTCTTCTTCTTTTTATTTATTTATTTCTATTTTATTTGAAGATCTGAAAGGCAACGGAAATTTTATTCAAGAAAGCACCAAGATGGCACAAAGGCTACAAGAACAAAAAAAACAAGAAAAAAGAAAACCCTTAAAAGGACACAATACAATCTTTCAACCCATCTATACAAGAGGCCCATTTCACAACATTTAACATTGCCTGACTAATGATCCACTCCATGGGATTGCTTTCATTTCAGAAGCACCTCCCATTCCTTTCTTCCTGGGATTGCTTTCATTTCAGAAGCAACTCCCATTCCTTTCTCCCCAAATCGCCCAAAGACCAACCAATAAGCAAAATCTCCAAAGAGCCCTAGATTGCTTCCAAAGGCCCACCCCATGACAACCCATAAATAGATCTCCCACTGAGCTTGGCATCGCCCAATCTGCAATGTTTTAAATAGCGGTAGCGTGATGCGTAGCGCTCAGCCCTCTATAGTGTGTAGCGTAAATACGTAGCGTGTAGCGTAAGCTACACGATACTTCAATTTTTTAATTTAAAAATAGAACAAATATAATAAATAGTGCAAAAGGGGAATATATATATATATATATATATATATATATATATATATATATATATATATATATATATATATATATATACCAAATCAAATAATTATCACATCAACAACTTTCTAAGCAAACCACTTTAATTAATAATGTCTAATTGAAACCACAAGTCACAATTATGAAAAGAAATAAAAATCTCATAGGTTAAAAGTATCAAGTACAATACAAGTGTCATATTCCTCAACATTATATACAAAGAAAACATTAAAAAATAATAATAATAGTAAACTAGTAAAAAAAAATTTACATTGTAGCATACGCTACGCGCTATGTAGTTGTAGCATACACTACAGGGGATTTACGCTATTTGAGACACTACATAGTGCTACAGCCACGCCACGCTACATAGCGTACGCTACGGGCGCCATTTGAAACATTGGTTGAATCTCGTATGGAAGCCATACCACATGTAATGCACGAATTGGTAGTGAATGAAAAGATGATTCACCTTGGAACTCAACCAAAAACGGTTGCTAAATTGAGGGCACTTCCTTCTATCCTCAGAATATTTTTGCAAATTCTTGTTGTTGAATAACAGGCTACGGATTAGGAGAATAGTTCTAACACACACCCTTCAGTGCAAGCTCACCATTGCCGCCTCCCATCTTTCCATAGCCCAGGTACGTATTTCCCATCCCCATTCAAGTGACAGGAATTATATAACTGATATGTTAGCATAAGAAATTTGCGAGATACCTTTCAAAAAAAAAAAAAAACTAGAAAGAAATTTGCGAGATAGTTCTTTGTAATGGGTGCTCGCTTCCCACTCTTTGAAGCATACCTTTTTTTTCCTAATTTAGTGAATAATTGCTATCCATAAAAAAATAAATGGTCACCTGTCTCCTCCACTTCCCTATGCATTCCGTATATGCATGGATGCCATGGTTAGAGTGGCATAGGTGAAAGAATACAGGTATTTGAGAAATTCAAGGAGACTTGCATGAAGGTCAACTAAAGAAGAGTTCTACATGATATGTGCCAACACGCATGCACATGATCCATTAGCTAGATTCCCTGCCCAAAAACAGATGACCCACTCATCAGGTGGGCCATCCCACTATTGGGCCAACAGTCCATATTCAAAGTACATATGTTGCCCACCAGATGAGTGAACAAGACTAATTTAGTCCAGGGCATTTCAACTGTGGGCTGAATCACATTCAAAATGACCAGACCTTCACATAACTCTCCAAAGCAATAGCCTCAGCCATAGATGTCTCGCCTGTTCTCGCCAATCCCAAGTAACAAAAGAAATTATTGCCCATATCATCTAAAGAACAACTCTCACCCCACAAGGGCCATAACTGCCCTGAGAGGATCCATCGATGTTAAGTTTTCTCCCAATCAATGTTCAAAATAGAGTACATTAAGTAGCTTGTAGCATACATTACTTAGTGAAGTGCAGCCTTCGCGCTGTGTGGTGCATGAAAATACCATGAGTCACATGCAGTGTACGCTACAGGCTACATAGTTTACACTACATGCTACTTTTCACTAAAATAGTAAAATCAGTTGATGTTTCCAATGATTTGTCACATTTTTCTATTTTTCAGTTGAATTAGTTAATGTTTTCAGTGATAATAGTGAAATGATATGAGCAATAGTATTAAATCAGTTATGCTGCCATTTTTTATCTTTATTTTCACTATTGCCCTATTTTTCCTACTATTTTAATTAAAAATCTAGAAGTAGCTTAGCTTACACCTCACGCTTCAGAGGGGTGAATGCTATCCTATGCACTATTTGCTATTTAAAACACTACTCCTGGTAGGTGGCCAACACCAGCTCGGAACAACAATGGGAGGGAAGCCTCCAAATTTGCAACTGAAAGCTAATTACCAAAGAGATTCAAAGACAGTATCCCTTGAAAATTTGAAATTGAGAGCACTGGGGAAGAGCCCAACAAATAAATTTTCTTTTGATGTGCTATGCAACCATTTGCACCTAGATGGGAGAATCCTTAAATCTCCTTGTGTTTCTTCCTTTCCAAATACCCCAACATATTGCCACTTGAAGCATCTTCCACAGAATAGAGACCTCTTGGAAAGGCCTCCCCCTCAGGCCTCAACTAGCAATCACTCCACCAAGGGTCTCAGAAGACCCAATTCATATTGGATAGCTTTAGGAAGTGACACCAATTTTTAGTAGCTATGGGCAAATGAATAAAGAGGTGATGAACTGATTCCGCTTCCCTTTTACACATACTGCATCTGGTAGGAATACTTAACCTTTGTATGGATAAGATGATCCTGGATTTAAATTTTTATCCACCATTGCAGTCTGCATGAAGATTTCAAACTCTCCCCAACTAGACATTGGGGAGAAGAAAGAGCAAGCAGCAAAAGAAGCCGATGGAATCCATGTTCACAAACCTTCGTCCTCTAATCCAATGATGAAGAGTTCGTTGAGCATTTCTATAAGATGAATATGATACTCCCTATGATTTCATTGAGATTCTTCTAAACTTGATATTCCAGACTGTTTCTCCCCACCATGCGGTTAGCCGGTTAGTAATCTTGGATTAGGTTCTCTTCACGAAGAGCTACATGATTAAAGCCTAGGGAACACTCCTACAAAAAGCTAATCGTCCAACCAAGCTATCAAAATCTGGCGTCCCCCTTTGATTCCCCCCACATCCACCCCCCAAAGATGAGGCATGGAAGAAACTTCATCATAAAAAACTTGCCACTGGGTGTAGACTTCCTTCAGAACACACAACTCCTCAAGAGGGTCCATTCCAAAATTCCAAAAGGTCTATTTCAAAGGTATCCATAACTGAATTCATGAAGGTAAACAGAATCTAATAACCTCGAAAAAAAGGACGCATGCCCCTAAGTCACTCATAATGTCAAGTAATACTTATATTGCACCAAGCCAATCTGTAATGTTTTAAACCATAATAAATAATAGCATTTAATAATTGAGAGTTATAGCTGGTTAAAGATTTGGAACTGATCACCTACAGGCAAGGTACCACAACTTGTGGTTACTATAACACCCTTCCTTTCATCATGCCACTTTTGTAGCACATCAGTACCATGAAAATGGAAGGTTGCACCGTGGAGATTACCTGGCACAAAATTCAGGTCGGTCCACTCATCAGGCAATGGAACAACCTACAGTATGAATCAACGTGCAGACCAGCCCACCTAGTGAGCTTCTCTTCCTGATTTTGGAGAAAGGTCATCACCATGGTGGTGCCTATCATTTTCTTGGTACTGATTTCCTAAAAAAAGTGGCTGTAAGTGATTGGTTCTCAAAGATCTAATGGAAGAATGATATAATTTGATACAACAAAACTATTTAAACATAAATATGAAATCCTAAAGTTTAACAAACAAGATTACAGCAAAAGTGCCACATATCACAAACCACCTTTGTTGGTATAAATGTGTCATGGTTTGAAGGGTAATTTTATGCTAAAAGGGGATGGTGGAAGCAACACTCAACACCATTATGTCATAACTCACATTCATATTTGCCGCAACGTCATAGCAGGATAGGTTATGAAGTCATACCTTTCTGCAAGCATTGCAGAGCCCTCTTCAAATAGTTCCTCAACAGCCCCAACAGAAGAAAGCTTGTTCGCCGGTTTATTCACAGAATTACTTAACTTTTTCCCAAATATAAGCGAACTTAGCACATTTTGCTTCTTTTTTGGTGATAATGGTAAAATGGAATAGTCAGGAGGAATGACGTCAACAACTACGCAGGTTGTATCATCTTTCAGGCCCCTTGACCTTAGAGCTTCCTAGAATAATCCCAACAGGGAGTGAGCTAAAATGGAGTAGAAAGAAATTGTCTGAATGGACTAAGAGAAAATAATACAATTACAGTAAATAGAATCAACTGAAGTGCCAGTCATCTTCACCATCACCTTAACAACCATCTTCGCAGCAAGCTCTGCAGGTAATCCACGGCAAGATTGTGCAGCCGTCTCAGATGATAAGGCATCCCATATGCCATCAGAAGCAATTATCAGCCTCCCCCCTGAATTTGAAAGCTAAAAATCAAAATAAACAGGTCAAAAGGGCAAAAGGGCAAAACCATTGTGACTCATGAAGATCAAAATCACAGGCATTAGAAGGTAAATGTGAAACACTCAATGCGAACTCACCTTCACTTGCTTAACATGTGGTATCGGGACAATGAACTCACCCACATCAGTATCACCAATCGATCTAGAGAGGCATAACCCGCCAGGCCAGCACCGTAGGGGGCCCACCTGTGTGTCACATAAGAAATTGAAGACTCCTTAAAAGAACAAACTGCAAGATATATGAAGGATCACTTTCCGACTAAGTAACATTTCAGTCAGGAATATTAAATAGTTCAACAGATGCACTACCTCGGTACCCCCACAAACATTGAGCCTACCCACTTCACCCCCACTTGCAGTCACACGTTCTCTCTCTTCAGCATTCTCTTCAAGCCTGTGATCAACCGTCAGCAGAGAAACCACACCACCCTGAGTATCCAAAATGCATCGAGAATCCCCAACTGATGCAACTGTCACAGTCAATCCATCAACCACAACAAAGGTAACTGTAGTCCCAGAAGTCTCCCCTGTTATGAACATTGATACCAATAACACAAAACAGCATAAGATGCAAGGAAGAATAAAGAAGCACAAAAGGAGTATGTATTCAACACGTGCCTTTTCGCTGAAAGTCTATGTCAGTTTTCACGAAACCAGCAACTAGTGCTCGAGGAAGGGCTTGAAGCCACTCTTCCCTATCAATTCCTTGAGGAATCGCGCTCATAACATGATTCAACAAATTCTCTTTTGAGAATACAGCAGCAGATACGCCATTGTGCCCATCAAAGATCTGCCAACCAATTCCAAGTTTAAAGAACTGAAGGGTATATATATGGGGCTAGTGTACAGTGGCCGGCCAAAATGCTAGCATTTTCATTCACTCTAGAAATTCGTACAAGTGAGGTTCATCTTCTAGTGATCCAGATCATTCACCTGAGGATGGGCAATGGACCAAAAATCTCTTCCATCAAAGAGTCCCAGCCATCTGGTTGGAGTACATCTTGCCATTGCATATGTGTCGTTAGCTATATTTTCTTTGCAACTGCCCATGTCCAGGAAAATTATTGCGCAGCTAAGATTGTACATGCATCTGAAGTTGAAATATCACAAGTCCCATCTCATCGAGGACCATCGCAAGGAAAACTATAATTCTTTGCCACATCACCCTTCCACGGTGAGTCCCACCAGATGAACCAGCTGGATCACAAGAAGGCCTGTCCAATTTTTAACAAACAGAAAAGTCCCTGATCCAACCTAAGCATTGTGTTTTTCCTCATATACAAGAGTACTCTGGATTATATGAATAACAGAGAGAAGTGAAGAGATTACCGCAAACACGGAAAATGATGCCGCAGGGTTCCCAGGAATCCTCTGACAATCCGGTTTTATCAGGAAATAGTCTTCCCCTTTCTTCGCAAGAGCGGCATGTCCATACCTGACCAGTGGCTTCTCAATCTTCTCATTCCTAAGCTCGCGACCAATCAAGGTGGCGAGAGGAACAAGAGGAGCCCTCATACTCGAAACTCTCGACTCGTTCATGTTACTAAGGTCTCGATGAATGAAATCTAAATTCATTTTCACAGGCGTCTACCATCTCAACCCACATTCCAATGCAATCGACCACGCTACAAACTGCAAATTCAAATTAAAAGAAAATAAGGACGAACATACATGTAAGGGCTAGATTACCATCCGGGTTTTCCACCATACCTTAAATAACGGCAGCAACTCATCCACCACACATGCAGCATACATGTATCTAAATACAAATCCCGACCATCCACTGTATGAGCCTGTAGCTTGGTGGTGGGCACTCTTTGCTTCAACGCTGAGATTTTGGGTTCAAGCCTAGATTAATTATAACTTTGCCATCCGAAAAAGCTTAACCACATATATCATCTGTTGAATTGGGAACATTAACCATTTTCATTTCAACTGCCCATTGGACGGTCACCAATCAGATAGTTAGGATCATCTGATTATGTTCCATCCACATTGGAACCCACAATTTCAATGATCCTTACTGACACACGTGTCTTGCTACGTGCACAGTGGATGAGTCCCATCTATTTTAAGAAATGGTGGAATACATATTAGCCTTATATGGAGTCACACCTCACACCCATTCTTTTGATAGATTCACCCTTCCTTTCTTCTTTTGACAATACAATACAACAGAGCTGTGAGACTACATTAATCATAAGTAGAAGAGGAAGGGCGTATCTATCAGACGGGTAGACGTAAGTATCAATTCCCATTCAACGAATAAAAATCAAAAGAAACCCCTCACCTTTCAGTTGAAAGATAAGATCCCTCAGTCTCTGTCAGCAGAGTCTAGAATCTCATCAAAATGACAATTATTTTTTTTTCTAGAATCGTTTCTGCAATAATGGAAATGTGGTGAGTCAGAATGCGAATTTCAATTCTCTTCTGACAGCAAACGAAAAACCCTAGAAATGTCAAAATGGAGAAAAAAGGGGGAAAGAAGTTATCATCGACTGAATTTTTATTTATTTTTTTAAAACCTAGAAATACAAAATGCAAGCATCGATTGAAAAGGAATGGGATCGTAGAAACTCACGATTTCTGCATTCGATTGAAAATCGAAGCAAGGAGAAACGCGATTTGAGAGAGAGAGAGAGAGAGAGAGAGAGAGAGAGAGAGAGTCTTTTACCGAATAGCAGAAATGGGATTTTTTTTTGTTTTGTTTCCGTTTGAGGAGACGAGGCAGGTTTCGCTGGGAGAATAAGCTTATTCTACAAGGGTTGCGCGTGGGGCCCACTGGGTATGTCATCAACCTGTCCTGTGGGGTCCCCCACAATGAAAGTTGGACGTCCCAAAATCAGAGGGCCGAATTTGGGGTTTTTGGTTGGTTGTCCTTGATTTCTATAGTGTGGTCCACCTAATGGTTGGATGGGCCTGATTCTTTGGGCCATTCCATCATCACGGTGGGGCCCAGGTAATTGGCAAGTTGGATGGCGTACACAAGACACGGTGAATAACGCAGAAACAGGTGAATAAGTAGGTGATGTACCTTCAGCGTAGTTAAATAACGTTTTCCGCGCAGGTGAATAGCTAGTACTAGTAGAGTAACTGGGCTCTAGCATGCAGAGGGAAGCGGCTACCCGCAGGACCACGCGAGATTGTAGTCCTCTGGGTTTTACTCGTAGATGGGCCTCGGACACAACGGAAAATGGACCGGCTCGGTTTGAATCTTGTTTGGGTGAGCTTATAGGCGCGTGGCTCGGAGCCGGTCCTGAGTTTAGTGGTGGGACATCCTGATCGACAGTGAAAAAGCATCACGACTGGCTATTGGATGGGCCCCACGTAGGTTGGGGCATCCACGGACGCGGATTTCCTAAGCAAGCCTTTTGCAGGAAGTTCCTGCGCGCTGGGAACTTAGGTTGGGCCTACGGTCATGTTTGTCACAAATCCACTCCGTCCGGCTGTTGTTTGAGCTCATTGTAGGACATGTGGTGTGTACACGAACCGATCTAGCTTGGTTAGCTCGCTCGGCTGGACTCAAAAAAGCTCTGTTCGACTCGGTTTGAAACTGAGTTCAAGTAAAATCGATGTAATTTTTTTAGCTCGAAAATGAGTTTAAGCTAGCCACAACTCGACTCAACTCTGGTCAACCCAATTGGAATCAAATTCAGATTGAGCCAGTTCTATAACTTAATTACTTTGATATTGATGTTGCTCACCAAGGGCCTGTTTGAATTTTCATGATACAAGTAAAACCTGGTAAATAAGTAATTATTACTTTTTCACCATGTGTTTAAAATGTGCTAGTAATTTCATTTTGAAAATTGATACAAAAGTGTTAACTTAAATATATGGACCCACCGTAATATATATGATATATTCGCACCGTCCATTTATTTTATTAGAATATTTTAGAGCATGAGAAGAAAAATGAGGCAAATCCAACACTCAAATGTCACACACAAAAGGAAACAATGGCCGTAATTCATCCATCGTTGAAAGTTGTTTCCTCAACTAGGCCCACATTGAGGTTTTATCATCATCCAACCTGTTCAAAGGGTCACACAGACATGAATAAGGGAAAAACACAAATATCAGCTTGATTCTAAACTATTAAGGGCCCCAATAAGCTTTTAATGGTTAGTGTTCGATTCCCGCTGTTTCTTGTGATGTGGTCCACTTAAGCTTTGAATCTACCTCAATTTTTTGTTCATGTTCTAAATTCAGCTGGCATAACAAATGAGCGGTGTGGATAAATCACATATATCACGATGGGCCCCACATTAATTTTATAAATTTCTCAATTTAAGTGTTAAGAAAGTAAGTTGTCACATCTGCATAACGGAATAACAGGTAATTACTTGGGTAAATAATAATTACCCATTTACATGCTAATTACAATTGAGTTGAAAAATCAAATAGCCCCAAGTGTTTGATGAAATGACTCGTGTATATGAAACAAATACTTTTTTTTTCTTGATTTTTATGTTGCTTAGAAGGTGTTTGATAAAATACCTGTAAAATCATTGTTACTGTTTTACATACAGTGAAATTTTGAAGGTACAATCCATGTGTTTGTGAAAATGCTACACAAGCAAATTGGGCTTGAACTGGCCCAAGCTATTGGCTAAATTGATCAGAGCTGGCAGTTAGGCTCGAGGACCAAGCCAAGCCGAGTTCGAGCTGGGTCAACTAATGGTTGAGCCGAGTCGAGTTGAGGCCAACCCAATTCAGTTCGACTTGATGTACACCCCTGCAGGAGGCCAAAAATGAGCCAATACAATGCTAAAACTGGCAGCACTGAAGGAAAAGGTGAGTTGGAAAATTCCTACCGTTGAAACCTCCTTGGGTCGATAATAATGTTTACATGCCATCTATACTGTTCATAACGTCATTCCTACTGGGATGAACCGAAAACACAAGTATTAATCTGATTGAAAACTTTTGTGGCCCCACGAATATTTCAACTGTGGATGTTCAATCCTCACATTTTCGGCCCACTTGAGTATTGGATCCGGCTCATTTTTGGCGTCATGTCCTAAATGAGATCACAAAAAGGATGGACGGAGTGAATTTCTGACAAACATCACCGTGGCCCCACCTAGGTTCCGCGTCCGGCGTCCACATGGGAAGTTAGGAACCGACTGGGTGAACCATTCTCATGCAATGGTCGGGAGTACGATAAAAATGCTTGGGTGGTATAATTTGGGTGATCCTGCGGACAGCTGATCCGTTCTTCGAGGTTGAGCTGATAAATATGGAAGGGAGATGGTATTATGTTCTGATGGAGCACCAGATGGACATACCTCAGCAACCAGATTGGTGGTCTTGCCTCTTGAATCTGGACTTTTTCCATTTTTTAAAGTTCGATTATCGTACTCGTCCATTTGTGGGCCACTGATAGGATGGCTACCTTGATAATTCAGCGTATGAATCATCCACTTGATGGCCCACTAAATCGACGGCCATGATTCCAGTTGCGTGGTCACTTAGCAAATGAGAAAGAGAGCGTGCACTAACATTTCCCAACATAGAATGAGGTTTCTATGTTATGGGGGCCATGGCCCGGTGATGTAGACCACTGTTCAATTGGCCCAAACGTGGATAGATCATGCCTCAAAAATCTCCTCAATAAGACAATCCCATCCTTTCATATTTGTGTCCTTCGAATAGACGGTGTGGGAGAGGCTTTTAAAAGTCCCGTCCAACTGTATAAAAGCCCAAGAACCTATGGCTCTGATCTTGCAGCAACGTAGGAGATTTTTGGAACGGCCATCCACGGCAGGTCACATCAAATGAACGTTTTCTTTAGTAAACCATGGGTCCATTCATACAAATTGGAAGATCAAGTATCATCACATACCACTGACTTTTGTCGTTAAAAAATTACCAAATAGTCCAAATCATAGACTTTGTGTGATCAAGAAACCCTAGAAAAATGGTGTATGTGCAAACTTCAAAGAATTAGGTGTGTAATGTGTAAATATCTAAAGTCGGCAGTTTGCGCTTGAAGGGACCGTTTGGACTCACCCTCAAAATACCTGTTCTTAGAAATGAGGGTCCACCAAAAGCTGGTTTTTCTAAAACTAATCTGATTGATTTTCAGTTAGGGGATACTCTAGTTTAAGAAGGAAAAAATTAGCACGGTAGATGAGTCCGTTGTACGCCTTTTTTTCAATGCAATTTTTAGGGGTATGGACGTTGGTTTTTTGACGAAAATAACTCTGCCTGTTAGGGTAAAACAGCTGAAAAAAGCAGGGATATTTTGTCTTTCTGGGTTTGTCAGTCTGACTACAGGTCTACTTTGGTGCTTAAGGTTTTTTTTCGGGTCCAATGAAAAAAGGTGGGTAATAGGTTGGGTCTATACGACGCAACATCCCTTTAGAAAGTCTCATTTTTTACTGTGCACCCAAAATGGCTGTAAAACTAGAATTTGAGATAGAGAGCGACTATGTAATTATATAGAGAGAATTATCATATTAATTTTTTTCTCTATCTCCATTTATGTAAAAAAAATTATTTTGCCATATTTAAATTACTAAATTCTTCTAAAATTTTTTTTTTTTCAAACAATGCCTTCATTGTTGTAAATGACCACGAAGTGGTTTTTGAAGGATTTTTCCAAATAATGCAATGACTTATGTACTTATGTAAGGCCTTATTTGAAAGTGTGTATTTGATATTGTGGACGCTTGTGGGAAATCCCTGACTACCCATTATGGGTTTGAGTCGGACTGGGATCATCTGATGATTGCGTGAGTCTAACGATGTATATATACTAGAATTTACTCAAATTTTTGATGCGACAAAATTCAAATACCCGGCAAGTCACATATCATACATCTTTCATAAACCTACAATATTGTATGCTCAGTAAATATGAGCGATATCATATGAAGGCCCAGATCCGAAGTCTCATAACTAAAACCTCTATACCCGAACCTCACGAAGGGGTTGAGAAGAGAAGGTTAATGGTTTTAGGTGCATGGTTGATATAGGCGATAGTATATGAGGGCTCAGATCTGAAGTCTATTTAGATCCAATGAAACCCATATCTAAGACTTTCATACTTGAACCTCATGGAGGGGTTGAGAAGAGAAGCTAATAATTATACTTATATTGTTCATAATGATGGGGTTTTCCTCCTCAGTACAGAGGAGGTGTAGTGCGGATTAGATGCCACAAATCTTGGCATTACCGCGCTGCTCGACCGATCGAGTTGGCAGCTCGACCAGTCGAGTGGTGCTCAACTCAAAGTCCAGCAAGGTTTTGGTTTTAGAATCCCATGGTGCTTGACTAGTCGAGGGTCAGGCTCGACGGGTGGAGTGGGCCGCTCGACCCGTCAAGGACCCTGCTCGACTAGTCGAGGCTACGCAAATTCTAGTCCGGATTTGGTGCGGACCGCATAAATTTGAGGCGGTTTCGCAAGATGTGCGGAAGGAAGTTGTCTAAACAATAAATAGGGGTCCTTAGGGCTTTTTTAGGGCATTGAGAAGGTTTTCTAAAGCTATTGTGCTAAGGGTTTTGACGGGCAAGGTGAGAGAGAGAGAGAGAAAAAAAAAAAGAGGAAGCTTGTCGAAGGGAGAATTCTGCTCGTAGAGGTGATCTACTTCACAGTTGACGTCTCAACGCTTTTACGTCCTCATGATCGGTGAGATCTCTTCATTTTTTTCTTTATTCTCTTATTGTTCATCCGCTCCTACATGAGTGAAGAAAGTTTGATTCAAGCGGTGTGTGCTCGTGAGTTGTAACGTTCTACTTCATAGTGGATTGTTGCTCTGGACTAGGTCCCGTGGTTTTTACCTCTTTAAGGGTTTTCCATGTAAAAATTCATTGTGTCATGTGGTTTATGCTTTGATTTATTTCATTTCTTTATCATCCCATAATTCTGGTGTTTTGGGAGGCGAGATCCTAAGGTTTTTGTGCAATGCTCCCAACACGTAACCCCTCATGCAACATGCTCGTATCTTCGAACCCTGAACTCCAGGGGAACACCTGATTTGTGAACTCGATTTGATTGTGCGCCACATTTCACAAGTTTAATAGACTGTCTCGACTAAGCATTGTTTTAGAGTTGCCACCAGCCAAAGAAAGGCCCAAGAACCCATGATTGGCTAGAATTTGTAAAATCGCCTAGAGATCGGGAAAACTGAAGAATTCCCGACTCATATGACTCTTGGATAGGTGTATATCATGGATTCCAGATAAGGGCATCAATTACAAAAATGGAAGAGGTTAGGCACCCTTTTACCGCTAGTATTAAATATGGTCTCTACTTTGCCAAGCTGTACACTTTTAAAGAGGATTCTGAAAACTTCCAGTAAAATACTAAGCTTTAAATGTCCAAACTACAAAGATAAACAGAAAATAAAAGGAAAACAATAAAAAGATTTTTTCTATAAAAATACAAAAAAGAAAAAGAACACAGTTTTTTGTTACTCATTTAAGTTATGTTTTCTTATATAAAATATCTTCAAGAGAAGTAACTAAAGAACATACTTTTCATGATGTCAGAGCAAAGCCTACTTCCTCAAGTTTTCAAAGCAGCAAGGGGGGTTGGAATATGCAAATTGGGAAGAAGATAGGTTGAAATTATCTAAGCAGATTGTAAATAGAAATGAAGGGGTTAGGTTTTGAGATAATAAAAGTAAATGAAAAAAGAAAAGATCAGAGAAGATATTGGAAGTCAGAGCCTAGCCAGACTCTCTTTTCTCAGGACCTTATCAGCATGACTCTAACTCTAGACTCTCGTTTTCTCACCCTTTTTTTTCTCCCACTTTGCGCTGAAAGCATGAACCTTCTTTTATAAGCATTTGGAGGGACAGGCTTGGCCATCACGAGCCTCAAGTTTGGTTTTAAAAAATAGGTTCATGAGAACTATACCATCACATGAGTCATGGATGGGCATATCTCATCATCCGTATGAGGCTCGTGTGAGCCGTGTCACCACATAAGCAACGAATTGGTCTAGGTCACCAGTTGTCCATGGGGTTGGTCCGGCTAGAGACCCGTAAACAGCCGGAGGGCTGCCATTTTTACACTAAAATGGTAGTACCACAGCCGTCTTCATGTAAAGACAATGGGACCTCCACCGTTTTAGTGTGAAGATGGTGGAGACTCCACCATCTTCGTGCAATGGTGTAGCGCTGCCCAATTGGGGTATCTACAGATGCCCCACTTTGGCGGAGGATAGGGTAGAACCAAATGCCAAAGCGAGTGGACACCCCACCAGGAGTAGATGAAGATTCGAGTAGTTCCTTTACCTGTCAGTGTATCATGATCGAGAAGCTTGCTTGGTTAGAGGCTTAACTCAGATAACTCATGAGGGTGGATAAACGTTGCAATATCTTATTGCAATCCTTTCATGTCGTTGATTGGCATACACATCGAAGAAATGTATTGGGTTGGCTGTTTGAGTGAACAGAGGCCTTACACGCGCGTGGCCTTATGAGGATAACACGTTGAATTTAGAGTAATTTTTTCGATGCTGCACAATTTCCTAGGTCACTTGCAAGCGTATAGTTTATAATAAGTAGTTGCCTACGCACTTTGCGCCTTTACGGATCTCCCGCATTACAATATAGTAGTTTCGCAGGTGTGCCATACTAGAATTGTCTGAATTAGGCTTTTAGCCATTCAAGTTATGGGTTTTGTCACCATGGTTTGTAAAAGTTCTTTTCGTAAGTGGTAGTGTGGTTATTCTAATCCAAGTATCAAAACAAAGTATCTTATATCTATCCTTTTTCCTGAATGATCATGCTGGCACCATGAGTTCAGGCCAATCATCTTATGTCTGTTTTTTTATCTTTGGGTGAAATCCACTTGGGACTAAACTGAAATCAAATTTATTGTTGCGTTGGCATCTACCAAAGAGTATGGGAAACTGTGTATAAGATGTTGGACATGTTTGATATTTTATATATATATATATATATATATATATATATATATATATATATATATATATATATATATATATATATATATATATATATATATATATATTTGTGGATTTTGTGCTAAACAGACATACTTGCCTTCTAGTGTTCGTGTAGATGTTACGTGTATAGAATATGGTATGGCTTGGGATAGGTTTGATACATCATAGGGCATCCAATAGGTTTCGATGGGAACTTTGGGTGGTCAGGATCTGAGTGATTGATATGCGTTGATTTGACGTTTAGTAAGAGAAAAGGCGATTGGCACATGGTCCACTGCCTCAAATAGAAAGCTTTGACATGGGTTGTCTTTTTTTGGAGCCCAGACATCAATAACTAGAATGTTAGGCTCTCCTAAATAGACTGACTCTATGGAAAGAGTTACTCAGGATCTGATAGGATGGATAATACCTTGTCGTCGAAGATGTATTTGACTATTTGATGGAGGCTAGAAGGGACAACCACTACCTTGTGTATCCATGGTCTCCCAAGTAGAATGTTGAATAATGATGGGATGTCTAGTACCCGAAAAGACATGGGAGATGTGTCTAGACCGATATGCAGTTCTATGTCAATTTCTTCATGAGCCTACCTTCGGGAGTTATCAAAGGCTCTAACATTCACGTTGCTTGGTTTGAAAGTGGACGAGTCCAGTACTAAATACGTGATAGTTCAAAGTGGGCAAACATTGAGACTTGAACCATTGTCAATTAAGACAAGCAGGATGCTAGGATCCCTATGAGCAACGGTTATATTCAAGGAACGCCCATGGTCGCGGCCTTCTGGTGGCATGTGGGGCAAGGAGTTGCCTTATTATGTGTGCGACCATTTTAGGTAAGGCATCTTAAGAGATATGTGCTTTGTTAAGCATTTGAAAAAAATAATCTCTCAATGCGTCTGAGATGTGCAGAGAAATTTCCATACAGATATTTGAGCTATAATGGTTTTGAGTTGAGTTACCACATTAAAAGTGGTCTCGGCTTTAGAAGTTGTACCTGTAAAGGGTCCTCTGGGTGTATCTTTCCGGATGCACCACCCATTCGAATTCATGTTTTCCACTTCTGTGCACTCCGGGTAGTGTCATGAGACTGCCCTTCCTTAAAGAGCCAGAGGAGGCTACAACGGTGCCTGATGATCTGATTGTGGTGTTGGGCTTCCCTCTAGTAAGACAAGAGGTTGTTGTGGGTGATTGGATTAGACTGGACTTATCAGAGCTAAATCGTGTGGTCTATTGAATGGGGAGAAATATCCTCCTTACAATGAGACCGTTGGAGGGCTAATGTGTGACAGTAGATATGGTGCTCTTCCCATGAGCACCACTGGTTGTTGGTCCCAAGATGTACCTTGGTTGTAACCTGTATTAAAAGATGGGTGGCTCTGGTGCTCTTCCCATGAGCACCATTGGTTGATGGTACCAAGATGGACCCTAATTGTAGCCTAGACTAATTAGTGAATTGGGTGTTTCTGGTGCTCTTTCCAAGAGCACCACTGGTTGTTGGTCCCAAGATGGACCCTAATAGTATCCTAAATTGATGGAAAAGTTAGGTGGATCTGGTACTCTTCCCATGAGTACCACTGGTTGCTGGTCCCAAGATGGACCCTAATTGTAGTTTGGGTTGATTGGTGGGGAACGCCCTTGTAAGACCAAGGATTGGTCACATTGTTGCTGAATGAATGTGGAGGGGTAGATGGGAGCGGGAATCATCTCCTGAGTCGGGAATGCCCCTTGTAAGACAAGAGGGGTGAATTCCTAGTTATAATTCTAGAACTGCTTGGCTTGGGGGAAATAATTTCCTTGAACGACATTGATTGTTTAGAGTTCCTACGTACTTATACCTATCAAATATTGTGGCATAAGATTCTGGAATATGTTGCTATTACTAGTAATTTCCTAGTCAGGGAGCATGATTGTGACTTTCTTATAAGGGTGTACACAAACTGAGTTAACTCGATTAGCTCGCTCGACTCAACTCAAAAAAGCTTGATTCGACTCGGTTCGAAGCTGAGTTCAAGCCGAGTCGAGCTGATTTTTTTAGCTCGAAAAAAATTTGAACTGAGTTAAAGCTTGCCCAAGCTCGACTTGACTTTGATCGAACCCCAACTTAAATCGAACTCAAATCAAACTAGTTTGGTGACTCGACTACTTTGATATTGATGTTGCTCACCAAGTGTTTGATGAAATAACTCAACAGAGTGTTGGCTAGCGGCAAGGAAGGTATGTATATGAAACAAATACCATTTTTCCTTGATTTTGATGTTGCTTATAAGGTGTTTGATGAAATACTTGTAAACAGTTGTTGTTGTTTTACATATAGTGAGAAATTGAAAGTGCACTGCATGTGTTTGAGAAAAATGCCGCCGAGGCTCGATTTTGGCTCGAATTCGAGTCGAACTGGTCCGAGTTGCTGACCGAACCGAGCCGAGCTAGCCAGTCAAGCTCGAGGACTAAGCTGAGTCGAGTTGAGGCCAGCTCGACTTGGTGTACACCCTTACTTTCTTATGATCGATCACGTTTTGGATCGCATGTTTCAAAGAGAAACAACGTTCCATAGTATACCCCATGCCTTGGTGAAATGCACAATATTCATTTTCATTGTAGCCCAATGCAATGAGTTTGGTGGAGGCTTGGGCTGAATGAGGGTCAGTGGTTGTTTCTAAACCAACATGGCCAAAGTATTAGTATAAGATTGGGCCAAAGGAGTGAACTGCCTCTGAGGTTGCACCATATACGTTTGACTATTTTGATTGGAATAATGAGGATTCCACATATGTTGTTGCGATTGTTATTGTTATTGTTATTGTTGTTGTCTTTGTTCCAGCCGAGGAAGCGTCGATCTTCCTTGCACTAAATCAATGAAATGGTTCGCTTCTGTTGGATGAGAAGCGGAAGTATCCCTATTTCTAGGAGTATATCTGCCCAGTCTTTCTTCAGTCTTAGTTTTCTACATAGGGGTGGATTGGTGGCACCATAGCGAAATTGTACCGTTTCGGATTCCAGCTTCCACTTATTCCCCTACATGGATAAGCTGAGAGAAGTTGACGTATGGATACGAGATCAAATATCGGGATATGTTTGAATTAGTCGAATGGACGATCATAGAATTTTGCTTCCTCGTCAATGGATGTTTTCATTTGTGCAGCTACAACTCTCCATCGTCTAAGGTAAGCCGACAAAGTCTCATCACTTTTTTGCTTAGGGTGGCCAAATCTGGCCTTTATGGTGCAGCGTTTAGGTTATACGCAAAGCGATCAATGAAGGTCTGCAAAAGATCTTCTCAAATCTTGATTTTTTTTTTTTTATGATCAAGCGATGTGTACCAACTAAGCCCGTCACCCCTTAAGAACTTTAGAACAAACGGATGGGGATTCCATCATCCCCTGCCACAACATTAAGTTCACCGCAAAAGGCTTTTAGATTGGCAGTGGGACATCCTATTCCTTCGTACCTCTGGAACTTGGAGATTTCAAAGTTAGGGGGTAACTTCGCATCAATAGAGGGACAAAGGTCCCTGAATTGAGTGGATGGTAGCTCAATTCCATGCTTCTTTTGAAGGTCATTTCTCATAACTCTGAGCTGATCCTCGAAATGCCTTTTGAGTTCATTAATCTCAAATCGTTGTGATTGTTGAACGGGGGGCCCATGCCCCTTAAGAGGCTCGAGCGACTTCCTCTTCACAATGATCTACCTCTCCTATGTCTTGATTGTCCCTGACGGGAGGAGTTTGCTTATGGGGTACATATAGGGGAGGAGTTCATAACAGAATTCGTAACGCAGGGTGAGCCTGTCTTTCACAATAAGCGAGTATAGGGGGCGAAGCTTGAGCTGAGATCGAAGGATGTGTCAGATTGGATTGTGCATGTGATTGTCAAAATCGGAATTGGGCAGCACTCTCACTAGAGGGAGGTGGATAGAACTGGTTAGATTGTGATTGGCTAGAGTATGCTTGGTGAAGCACTGGTTGGCTAGCATTTGGCTATAGATGGTTGGAATTTTGAGCTACTACAGGGATATTGGAAGTGGACCCAATTTACGTAAGAATGAATGGGTTGAAATTGGTTAATGGTAGGATATAAAAGATCCACGAGTAGGAGGTTGTTGATCACTATGGATGGACTGTTGGGTTAATGTTTGAAAAAATTGGGTCAGCAGGTTCTCTATCCTATTCATGCTGGAAGCTAGACTGATTATTGCAGGATCTATCTTGAGTTGGAACATTTGTTGTATGGGTGAATCAAAAGTATGGTTCGACAAATCCCCTAGGACTGACATGTTGGCATATGTACGTATTTAGATGATACTTCAATAGGATAACTTTGCAGGGCGTCAAACCCCTAGGGACGCAATAATTGTAGGATGGTTAAGCTTTCATATTTTGGCTTGTGTGCGTGTTTGGATGATGCTGTTGAGGGTCAAATATTGCATGTTAGACCCCAGTTATTACCTGATTTTATGAACATGATAATGTTTAACGTCCTATTTTAATCGTGTTTGTGATGCAAGGTGTATTTAGGAGCATGAACTGAAAAAGAGTACTAAAAACATGGATTTAACGCTCAAAAATCACCAAGGCACGGGACGGACTCCAGGGGACCGAGATCGAAGAATTTACATGCCAGATATCTGAGAAAATCAAGTCACTCACGTTAAACGGGCCTGAAAATCGTCCAGAATAAAAGATCACAGGGTTCCCACCATCCGTTCGGCTCGAAACTTTATGTATGGCCTGAGGACCATAAATTAACCGTAAACATCAAATTTCAGTCATTGAATCCTTGTGAAAGTGGCCAAAAGGATAGATTAGCCCCTAAAATCCTGATTTGGGGCCCACCTGATCTCTAGATATGCTTCAATTTTGGTCTCAACCCCTTAAATGAGGAGGAAAAACGGATGGACAGAGTGGATTTCTTGTAAGCTTCACAGTGGTCCCCACATGGGGTGATGCGTGTGCACCACATGTGCACAACCGCTGTGCACCGAGCCAGTCAATGCGGTCAACAGACTGTTGACCGACTGAATTTGAAATTTTCAGATTCTGCCTGGAACAGGGACTTACGGTCCTCCCTTGTGGACCACCATCGTGATTCAATGGTCTGATCCTAACCGTCCATTTGAACCCCATGATCCATATTACTAAGGTCTAGGTGACAGAACTTCAAAAAGACAGTAAGAATGGCGTCCCAACCATTCCAACGCAGGTTGAACGGCTGTAATATTGATCAGGTGGGCCGCATCAACGGACATAAAAAACCATCCATTCCCAACCGAAATTCTGAGAGGAATTCGGTGGACGGCGTGGAATTCTTAAAATACAGCCGTAGTGGGGCCCACCGAGAGCTCAGCGCAGCTCCTGTGCGTAAATTATGCACGTCCGCAATTTCCGGACAATACAGGAAGTAGCAGCCCACCATCTCTGATCGGTTGGCCAATCCAAATCGTCCAGATGATGCTCAGGCCAGGGACGACCCCAACCATGAAGTCAGAAGGGAAGGTTGGACGATAGGCCGTTCGAAACAATCCTCCAAACGCAAGGTATTGCGTTACTTGCGGCTGCACAAGAGGCTACGCACGGTACTGCTGCGTAAACCGACTCCCAGCACCGACTCTCCTCCTTTTGCCTATAAAAGAGAGAGTTAAGGACGTGTGGATCCAGCATCAGATCAGCCGTGGAGGCGTGGAGGATAAGGAGACATGAACCAGAGAGAGGTCGAGGCCGTGGACGTGGAGACGGTTTCTGTTTTTCTTTTCTTTTCTTCTTCAATGTTTTTTTCTTTCCTTCAGATTTTAGTTAATCATGGCTAGCTAAACCTCTTACCTAGAGCTAAGAGGTGAAGCTTGTAGCGTGATGGGGTTTTTCTACAGCTTTGATTTATGTTATGTTGAACTCTCTTTGATTTCAGTTTGATTAATAGAAATGTTTTTAGTCTTTAATAGTTTATTGTGACTTAAATTACAATGGATCTGCGATGACTCTGAGCATGTTCTGATCAATATAGGGACTATGAACGTGGGATCTCTGTTGTTCACCATCATCTCACGGGCATGGTTGGGTGTTGGAACCTTTCCTAACGTTCATAACTCCCTTAGATTGGAGGTGGATTGGCTAAATTCTGTTGTTTGCTTTGTCTCATGGGTATGGTTTTGTGATGGAATCAACTCTAATTCTCATACTTATCTGCTATTGAAAACTGGATCAAAGGAAGTTCAGATTTTGATTTTAATGAAATATCTTCCAACCGGATGAAGATGGGACTCTGAATCCAGTTGCGCTTATGTATCAAGCATAGATTTCCTTGATCTCTACAAGTGGATCCTTGGCACCCTAGTTTCCCACCTTTCAATTTATAAATTTTAGTTAAAGTGTTTCATCATTATTCTCTTAATTCTCCCTGATTTAGATTACATCTTTGCCTAGTTCTAGTTCAAGTTACTTTCAGATTACGTACAAGGTTCAGTCCCTATAGATTCGACCTCGGTCTTATCGAGTTTATTACTACATCGCAACCCTATACTTGGGGTGTGAACAAGTTTTTGGCGCCGTTGCCGGGGATTGACGGTTACGTTTTTCTGAAATTGACTAGTTTTAGAATTAGGTTAAGATTAGGATTTTCTAACTTCAGGTTTAGATTTTTTTTTGTTTGGATTTTTTTTGTTTGAATTTTTTAGAAACTAACCTAACTTTCTGTTTTGTAGGACTTGGATATAGACTCTCTAAATTGGTAATCTCTTTCTAATTTCTCTATCTTTCTATTTTTGGGATTAGAGTTTTATTTTGGGTTTTTAGAAACTTTGTAATTCTAGAATTTCTTTTAATTTTAGAAACTAACATTACTTTCTAATTTTAGGTTTAGAACTTTCCTAATTATTTTTAGAAACTTTTTATTTTTTATTGTTAGAAATTTTTATTTTTTTAGGAATTTTTCCTTTTTTAGAAACTAGTTTACCTTCTATTTCTATTTTAAGAACTTTCTAACTTTAGAATTTCTATTTTTAGAAACTAATTTCTTTTGTTTTCTTTTGCAGGATCTTAATAGGAACTTCTAATTTGGTAACTTCTTTCTAACTTTTCCTCCTCTTACTTTCCATACTGCTGTAGGATCTTTTCTTTTATTTTTCTTAGGATTAGATTTAGAGCTAGGGTTTTACCATGGAAGAGTGGGTACGTCAATATGCTGAGATGGATAAGAGATATTGGGGAGCGATGTATAATGATTATGACGTAATTCAACCTATATCTCAAGATTTTTCTGAAACCATCATCGAGAACCGACTGGAATGTTATGCTTCATCGGTTAATAAGTCCTTACGCGATCATAATTATGGGAATGAGGACTATTATCAATCATCATACTCTCCAACATATGATTCGTATGACTACAACCTATGGAAACATCAAAATTGGGAAGATAAACCAACAGCATGTTATAATGATATTCTCTTAGATACCCTACCTTTGAGATCCAACCAGAAACGATCCAAGAGGATTCATTTCAGCATAAGATGGACTGTCTTGTGGAAATTAGAAAAACATTGGAAGCACTTAATTCGCGCCTTGATAAGATAGAGGAGGCCCATTCATCTCAACCACAACCCAATCCAGAAATACAATACAAGGAAAGTGATCCTAACTTGCTTTTGAAGAACTCTGAAATTTGGAATGAAGAGTTGAATTGTGTTAATGAGCATATGGTTCAATTTCCCGAAGAGTCAATCCGATGACGGTTCAAAAGAATGATCAAGAGACGTGGGTGTCTTTTAAATATAATGATCATGACACACTTCACTCACATGACATACTAGGTTTCAATGATGAGGGAGAGGTTAGTTTATTCGAACCTCAACCCAATTTAGAAAGAGAATGTGAGGAAAGCGATCTCATCCCAATAGTGTATTGCACTGAATTGGAAGATGATGCGTATTGGGATGACGATCATGAATGTGCAGCCCAAATTTCCCTAGAATTAATCTCAAGTTTGGTCCAGGTCAATGATCAAGAAGTACACGAAGTGATCGGTGATAATGAGCTACTCCACTCACCTGACATGTCTGATTTAAAAGTGGAAGATGAGCTCCTTACAACCGACCCTTCTAACTCTTGTGAGACATGTTTAGACCACTCCTCTGAATTGAATGATGATATGCTTCGGGAGATGGACGAGTCGCTCGATATGATTCTGGGAATTGAAACCAGCCAGTTAAGGCCACCATCTGAGTTGTCAACCCTTGACAATACAATGCCTTTACTGGGTGGTACTGATGAACAGAGTTTTCACATCAATGCGTCGCTAATTGATCCTCAATTTGTCTGTGCAAGGCAAGAGTAAGAGAGCATACCTCCTTCTACTTTTAAAGACGATGGAGTCCTTGAGCATTTCATTATAGATGTCAATGTGGAAAATAAGTCACTCTCAACTGAATTTCCCAACTCTTTGGACGATTACTTGGCACACTTTCCAGATTCAAACGATCCTATAATTGAAGAAATAGTGGATGCCTCGCAAGACAATACATCGGTAGTTGTCATGGACCGAGAAAACCCTTATTCTGAAGCCCCTCCTTCCTCAGAACCTAAATGTTTACGATTAAAAGAGGAGGAGCTAGAAATTGAACTGAAGTCTGGAACTTCGATGTGTTGAGACTACATCTGCTGAGAATTTTTCTGAATTTTATCTACCTGTAGTCTCTGATTCACCATGGAGTACTAATATTGAAACTTTTTCAGTCACAGGTGAATCATACATACTTTGGATACCTCAGGCGAATCGACGACAAATTGTTGATGAGGTCCATAAATTTCTCTGGACATTCATGCTCTAGGGTATCCAAGCCTATTGTAAAAAGGGCTTTTGGATGATCCTGTTGAGAAACCTACTGAGAAATTTATCTAAATATTGGCCGGAAGAGGAAACTTGCGGCATGACTGAGTAGCTTTTCCCCTGCTTTCATAGGACTAGGGTAGTTTGCTTTATGCCATTCTAGGATAGTCAACTTTATGTCATTAGGTTAGTTTGCTTTCTAAGTTGTTTTAGGATAGGTTGCTTCCGTTGGTTTCACTCTTGTGCTGACCCGCTCTCACGCTGATATCTCTTTGGAAAGGCCGTTCAATTTCCTCGTCAGGTACTATCTTTCCATCACTTCTCTTTTACTTTCGTTGTCCCATGTGCATTGCATGCTTATTTCTTTTACATTGAGGACAATGTAGATTTCAGGTTGAGGATGAGAGATTAGGTTATCTAATCAATTTTTTCTCAGTCTTAAGCAAAATTGTGAAATTTTTTGAATTTTTTCTGGAAATTCTTGTGTATTCGAAGTGATTTTGACGACCATATTTGATTGAGAATTATAAAATACTTAATGTTGGTGATTTACGACCCTTGGATTCAGTTATCTGTTCGATTTCACAGTTAAGTTCGAATTGTTAATCTGTTATTAGAAATTTTAAACATTGATTGAGTCAAGATTTCACATGTCATATCTATCTTACACATTAAGGTTTCAGTTCGATATTTACTTATTAACCTGATAATTACTAAACATGGAAGGAACCAACCTAGGGAATTTGTCCATCATGTTCTTAAATTTTTTTATTATTTTTTTAAAAAATAAAAGAATACCCAGCTAAAAAACAGTTGTGTTCGAAAACGGCTACCTGTTAAAGATCTTTAAAAAGGTTAACACAACATGAAGCCATCGATGGAAAAATCAAAAGCTGGAAGAATGAAAAATTGAACTGTAAGGCAAGTTTTGGTTTAGGTTATGGTTATCCTAAATACTCTTGTGATTATCAATCTTATCATGAAGATTGAGAATTGAATTCTTAATTGTGATAAGTCAGGGTTACACTATACACCCATGGAACTCAATGTTTAGAATTGTTCTAATCGATGGATTAATACTTTGAACTTGACTATGAAGTTTACCTTGCGCTTAAGTCCAGGAGGAAGTAATGCTCAATATTCACGAATCTTAGAATTCTATTGACTGGATTGTTGTTCAAAAATCACTCGAGTTTATAGAAATTATCTTGTAGTTCTCAACTTATGTTTCACATACTTTGCTCGGGAATAGAAAAATGCTGGTTGGGGATTGTGTTGAGGGTCAAATATTACATATTAGACCCTAGTTATTACCTGATTTTACGAACATGATAATGCTTAACGTCCTATTTTAATCGCGTTTGTGATGCAATGTGTATTTAGGAGCCTAGGCTGAAAAATGGTACTAAAAGCATGAATTTAACGCTCATAAATCACTGAGGCACGAGACGGACTCCAGGGGGCCGAGATCGAAAAATTTACACGCCAGAGATCCGGAAAAATCAGGCCACTCATGTTAAACGGGCCCGAAAATCATCCAGAATGCAAGATCACGAGATTCCCACCATCCGTCCAGATCAAAACTTTATATATGGCCTGAGGACCACAATTAACCGTACACGTTAAATTTCAGCCATTGGATCCTTGTGGAAGTGGCCCAACGGACAGATCAGCCCCTAAAATCCTGATTTGGGGCCCACCTGATCTTTGGATATGCTTCAATTTTGGTCTCAACCCCTTAAATGAAGAGGCAAAATGTGATGCCCCGGTCATTGTTTCATGTGGGCGGGCACACGTGGGCTGACACATATGTGGGCGGGCCCCCAAGTGCGGCTGGCAGGCTACTGTGTGGCTGGCAGGCTACTGTGCTGGGCGAGCTACTGTTGCAGTTGACTGTAGCGTAACTTGTCCCACATCGGAAGAGTTGTCTGGAGTTGTGGTGGTTATATGTTGGGTTTCTCCCTTAATAGACATGACGCGTTCCTGTGGGAAACAAAACCACCGCTGCGTACTCTGATGGGTGTCAGTTAGGTTGGACAATATCTTGTGGGATAGGTGTGGGCGGGACCACGGGAGCACCGGGTCTGTTTGCGAGCTACCCTTCCCCCATATGACGCGTTTTAAAGCCGTGAGCTTCGGCAAAGCGGACAATATCATGTGCTGTGGGGGTGGGCCTTACAAATGGTATCAGAGCCGAGGACGGCTCTGCCCTCGATGGGGGATAATGTGATGCCCCGGTCATTGTTTCATGTGGGCGGGCACACATGTGGGCCGGCCCCCAAGTGCGGCTGGCAGGCTACTGTGTGGCTGACAGGCTACTGTGCTGGGCGAGCTACTGTTGCAGTTGACTGTAGCGTAACTTGTCCCACATCGGAAGAGTTGTCTGGAGTTGTGGTGGTTATATGTTGGGTTTCTCCCCTAATAGACATGACGCGTTCCTGTGGGAAACAAAACCACCGCTGCGTACTCTGATGGGTGTCAGTTAGGTTGGACAATATCTTGTGGGATAGGTGTGGGCGGGACCACGGGAGTACCGGGTCTGTTTGCGAGCTACCCTTCCCCCATATGACGCGTTTTAAAGCCGTGAGCTTCGGCAAAGCAGACAATATCATGTGCTGTGGGGGTGGGCCTTACACAAAACGGATGGACGGAGTGGATTTCTTATAAACATCACAGTAGACTCCACCTAGGGTGATGCGTGTGCACCACATATGCACAGCCGCAGTGCACCGAGCCAGTAAAGTCAGTCAATAAACTGTTGACCAACTAAATTTGAAAATTTCAGATTCCACCCGGAATAGGGACTTGCGGTCCTCCCTTGTGGACCACCATCGTGATTCAACGGTCCGATCCGGACCGTCCATTCGAACCTCATGGTCCATCTTACTAAGGCCTAGGTGAAAGAACTTCAAAAAGACAGCAAGAATGACATTCCAACCATTCCAATGCAGGTTGAACGGCTGTAAAATTGATCAGGTGTGCTGCATTAACAGACAGCAAAAACCACCCCTTCCCAACCGAAATTCTAAGAGAAATCCGGTGGACGGCGTGGATTTCTCAAAAGACAGCCGAAGTGGGGCCCACCGAGAGCTTAGTGCAGCTCCTGTGCGTAAATTACGCACGTCCGCAATTTTCGGACGATCCGGGAAGTAGCAGCCCACCATCTCTGATCGGTTGGCCAATCCAAACCGTTCAGATGATGCTCAGGCCAGGGATGACCCGAGTCATGAAGTCAGAAGGGAAGGTTGGACGATCGGCCGTCCGAAACAATCCTCCAAACACAAGGTGTTGCGTTACTTGCAGCTGCACAAGAGGCTACACATGACACTGCTGCGTAAACCGACTCCCAGCACCGACTCTCCTCCTTTTGCCTATAAAAGAGAGAGGCAAGGACGTGTGGATCCAGCATCAGATCAGCCGTGGAGGTGTGGAGGATAAGGAGACGTGAACGAGAGAGAGGCCAAGGCCGTGGACGTGGAGACGGTTTCTGTTTTTTTTTCTTTTCTTCTTCAATGTTTTTTTCTTTCCTTCAGATTTTAGTTAATCATGGCTAGCTTCACCTCTTAGCCCTAGCCAGCTAGGGCTAAGAGGTGAAGCTTGTAGCGTGATGGGGTTTTTTTACTGCTTTGATTTATGTTACGTTGAACTCTCTTTGATTTCATTTTGATTAATAGGAATGTTTTTAGTCTTTAATGGTTTATTGTGAGTTAAATTACAATGGATCTACGATGGCTCTGAGCATGTTCTAATCATTATAGGGACTATGAACGTGGGAGCCGTGTTGTTCACCATCGTCTCATGGGCATGGTTGGGTGATGGAACCTTTCCTAACGTTCATAACTCCCTTAGATTGGAGGTGGATTGGCTAAATTCTGTTGTTTGCTTTGTCTCATGGGCATGGTTTTGTGATGGAATCAATTCTAATTCTTATACCTATCTGTTATTGAAAACTGGATCAAAGGAAGTTCAAATTTGGATTTTAATGAAATATCTTCCAACTGGATGAAGATGAGACTTTGAATCGAGTTGCGCTTATGACTTAAGCATAGATTTCCCTGATCTCTACAAGTGGATCATTGGCACCCTAGTTTCCCACATTTGATTTAAAAATTTTAGTTAAAGTGTTTCATCATTATTCTCTTAATTCTCCTTGATTTAGATTACATCTTTGCCTAGTTCTAGTTCAAGTTACTTTCAGATTACGTACAAGGTTCAGTCCTTATGGATTCGACCTCGGTCTTACCGAGTTTATTACTACATCGCATGTAACGCCCTGAAAATCGGGGGTCATGCGTACGCTCGACTCCCGAGTGTCACTTATCATCAGTTTTTATGGCTTTATGAATTATCAAGTTTAATTGCGCAATTTGGAATTTCTTGGAACATGAACACAACCACACAAGTCTACTGAAATGAAAATATCAAATATATACAGGTCCAAAAGAATGTAAAAGGGTCGCCCATGGCGTTGCCCAATAAAATCACAAAAAGAATAGTACGTCCAAAAGAATAACGCTGAGTCCACTACTCAGCGATCCAATGCTCCATCTACGGATCCGAAGAAGACCCGCTCATCAGCTGAAAGTAGGAGAACTCGTCCTCCTCATCAAGGCTCGCACTGCCAGGCTCCTAGTGTTCTTCGTCACCTGCGACTATGGAAGAGTCTGGTTGGTGTTTTAAAACACCGTCCCAAAGTAGGAGTGAGTGATCAACTCAGTGGGTGTTATTAGTCTTAAGTTATAACAAGCATCAGTTACAATATGAATTTAATGAAAAACAATCAATCATAAACACCTAACTAATCTTATTAATGCACATGGATGACGGACGATATGATGCATGCTCTCGCCACAACTCTCCCTCGAGTGACTCCATCTAACGATTACGTATGACAACCCTCCCTCAGAGCGACCTCGACTGCTGAGTCGTCACCCTAGCTAATGTGATGCAATGCGGACGTGTTACTCGAGTTCTTAGTTAAGTCCATTCATCCAGTAGGTTGGGGAATCCGATACACCCCACGTATTAATGCCCTTAACTGGTTGCGAGGCCAAGACCCCACAACGTGTGAGGTCAAGACCCCGTGATCCCGTTGGGTTCCCCGTCCCTGACTTCAAGCACACGGAGAGTGCTGAAATGTGGGATCGCTCGCGGTCACTATGGGGAGGCGCGTCACCCCAGCGTAGGCCGACATCTTAAACATAGTGTCCCATTCCACCATACCCGGCTCAGAAGGCGGTGGATCGAATTTCATCTGGCTAATGATGGGCTACAATGATTGTAGGGTGTGTCAGGTTCTATACGTATGTGAGCAAACATGGTTAACGAACAAGGTTGGCTAGTAAGTAGGCTAAACCACATGAGTTCAGGCAAATACGTGGCGGAACGACATCAGGTACAAGCGACCCATGTAGTCAAACTACTGTCGCCCACCCGCACTCGCCCGGATCCATGGGTTTAGCCTCAAGGTGGTCCTACTAACGGGGCCGCCTTCGTTCTCCTCATATTCCTGACCAACCCAAGGGTTTGGGTGGTGATTCAAAACATAACAACTAATAAGATTATCAACTAGCATAACAGTATCATGTTTGCATACATCTCAACATACGATTCAAATACTCCTAACAAGCAAGCTACAACATCATGAACAAAGTGCATGTGAATGGTGTGGATGAGGGAGGAAGTTAAGCACTTCCTACACCTCAAGAGATCAAATACACAAGAGTAATGAATCATGCACAACATGAAGCAACACATATGAGAAGAAATCGAACAAACATGAGCATGTAATCATCCATACACTAAATCATGTGAGAGACAAGATCAATCATCAAATGGGAACTAAACATGCAAATCCACACAATTCCAACAATCATACCATTCCTAGGTTTTCTCTAGATTCTTCAATACAACATCCCAAACAAACAAAATCATTACACTCCTACTATAATTGGTGCTAGGCCACCTAAGGATAATAGTCCGCACCTACGGATCGTTGAGATCTCGGAAATGACCTAGGAATGAGGGCTTTGGGATCGACCGGCCGGAATCCCTAAAGCAAGCACTTGCATGTTAGAAATCCATGGCAATCTATTATCAACACAAGGGTTTCAAGGCAAAGAGATGAGGGATTTACCTAGACGATCAACGAAAACGATTCTTGCGGTTGAGGCGTAGGATTTTCTTGTAGAAGAGGTAGAGAGTTGCAAGATGGGATTTCCTTGGCCCTACCACGATCTATGGTCCACCCTTGCTCTTCTTCACTCTCTCTTTCTCTCTTCTTCCTTTCTTCTTTCTCCCTTTCCTCTCTTCTCTCTTTCTCTCTTTCTCTCTTTCTTTTCTCTAGGGCAAAAATTGTATGGGGAGAGGGGGTACCCAAATGAGGCCCTTTTACAATGCCAGATTTGGTATAAATGGCCTCAAGGGCTAGGTTTTTACTATACTAGACCTATGAGAGAGTCTTTCTAAGCTCTAGGGCCCACTATGGGGCGTAGGAGTCGACACCCACCGTTGGATAGTTGGCCCTAATGATGATCTACGTATGTATATGTTCGGCCTGCCATTTGGATGCGCCGATCGACAAATATGATTAGAAGTCTTTTCAACGATCACCGATAGTCGATCGGAGCCGCAACTATACGGATATGAGTAGGAAAATATCCTTACTCCACGAGTAAAGTTTGGTCGTAAACCAACAGTCCAAAATTCTCAACTTTGCATAAGAGTGGACGATCTAATTCACTTAAGTTTCAGTCATTCTTTTAGGGTATTTGCACTTCTCATGCACTCGTCCTTCGGCTCAAGTTGAGTGGTTCTGGGCATTACCCAGGTCCGACTCCCACGATGGACGTCGAGCCCAGTAAGACGAACATTACTCTATAATTTTGGAACTAGTGGCCCACCAACGAGCGGTCTAGAGCTTGTTTGGAAAATTGGGACATTTTTGGAATGAATTAGGTATTGAGATTTCTCGTGGACAATGATTAGGGTTTGGATTAACTATGTTCATAGTGTGGCCTATTTATAAGTAGTGAAAGTGGAGATTTGGTCATGATTATCTAAACCGTAGGTTTTAGGCTAAAAGAGTAACGGGGTTGATTTGGTCTATTTGTAACAGCCCATGCCCACACTGTATGATATTGTCCACTCTGGGCACAGCCCGCACGGTTTTATTCTTGGGTTTTCCTCAAAAGGCCTCATACAGTATAGGATGACAACTCTACATATAACCACCACAACTTCAGACGGCACTTCCGATGTGGGACAAAGCTTCACCTTCACTGTGTGCACAGTAGCCTGCCAGCCAGCACAGTAACCTGTCAGCCATCTTGGGGCCCGCCCACATTTGTGCCCGCCAACGTATGCCCGCCCACATGTGACCACAGTGACAGGGCGTCACAATATCCCCCACTGAGGGCAGATCCGTCCTCGGCTCTGATACCATTTGTAACAGCCCACGCCCACACTGTATGATATTGTCCGCTCTGGGCACAGCTCGCACGGTTTTGTTCTTGGGTTTCCCCCAAAAGGCCTCATACAGTATAGGATAACAACTCTACATATAACCACCACAACTTCAGACGACACTTCCGATGTGGGACAAAGCTTCACATTCACTGTGTGCACAGTAGCCTGCCAGCCAGCACAGTAGCCTGTCAGCCATCTTGGGGCCCGCCCACATGTGACCACAGTGACGGGGCATCACACTATTAGTCAAGATCCGGGCCTTATCTGATTCGGCCCCGGTTAGATTTTTAATTTAGTCATGATTGTCTTAATTAGTTAGCGATGGGTTTGTTAGATTTGGGTCCTATGAGAGTAAAGCATGGGGCTACACCTGATGTTCAAGTGATCGGGCGGATTCGTTGGCCTCCTACGGTTGATTAATTTAACTTATGCAGTTCTTTACTGGTTTCACCCTTGTATATATTAGCATTGAGTGCTAATGGTCATTAAGTGATATTATAAGTTAATTACACAAAAAGAAATTTTAAGAATTTTTGAAAATCCAAAACAGTGAAAATCCAAGATGTTACATCGCAACCCTATACTTGGGGTGTGAACAAATGCTTCGATAGGCTGGGTTTGCAGGGCATCAGACCCCTAGCTTCCTTCTACGCGTAATGATTGCATGATGGTTTAGCTCTCACCCGAACATGCTCAGAATATCTCTCTTGTTCTATTGTCTTTCTCTTTATTTTTTTCTTGAGCAATGGGATGAAAAAGCGGTTAAGTACATACAAGAGTGTAAAGAGAGATCAATATGATAGTGCCTTAATATTGTATATTTATCTTCTTATATGCATTAGTTTCTCATATATTTAAGTGTTTAATTAATCTAATTAGAGATGATTTTTTACGTGTGAAGTGATTTTGAAGTCTTAGGTTTTGAGATAATAAAAGTACAGGGAGAAAGAAAAGATCAGAGAAGAAATCGAAAGTCAGAGTCTAGCAAAACTCTCTTTTTCTCATGACCTTCTTAGCATGACTCTGACTCTGGAATCTCACTTTCTCGCCCTTTTTTTCTCTCCTTTTGCACTAAAATCCTAAGCCTCCTTTTATAGGCATTTAAAGTGACAAGTTCCGTTGTCACCAGCCTCTTTAGTTTTAAAAAATATGTTCGTGTGAACTAGACCATCACATGAGTCATGGATGGGCATATCTCATCATTCGTATGAGACTCACGTGAGCCGTACCACCGCATAAGCAACGAATTGATCCACATCACTAGTTGTCCATGGGGTTGGTCAAGCTCATAACCCATAAATGGCTGGAGAGCTGCTATTTTTACACTGAAATGGTTGTGCCATAGTCGTCTTCATGTAAAGACAATGGCACCTCCATTGTTTTGGTGTGAAGACGGTGGAGACTCCATCATCTCCGTGCAATGGTGTTGTGCTGCCCAATTGAGGTGTTTATAGATATGCATTGCGATTTCTATGGAATACATGTGA
Source organism: Magnolia officinalis (assembly GCA_021015155.1). Taxonomy (NCBI): domain Eukaryota; kingdom Viridiplantae; phylum Streptophyta; class Magnoliopsida; order Magnoliales; family Magnoliaceae; genus Magnolia; species Magnolia officinalis. The sequence goes on from JAJHSJ010000013.1 coordinate 7,233,300, forward strand.
ATTGGAATCACCAATTGTGTTTGATAGTCCATAATTGGAAATGACTGGAATCTATGTGAATGTATTTAATAGCCTGTATTTTTAATGTATCGGTGTAGAGAGAGAGAGAGAGAGAGAGAGAGAGAGAGAGAGAGAGAGAGAGAGAGAGAGAGAGAGAGAGAGAGAGAGAGAGAGAGAGAGAGAGAGAGAGAGAGAGAAGATTGTGATTGCAAATTGATAGTAATTAGAATCTATGTGAAATGGAATCACAATCGCTAATTTAAATCAATTAGAATATATGTGAATGTGTTTGGTAGCCCATACTTGAAATGCATAAGCTAAGAGAATGTGAGAGAGAATTGTGACTTGCAAATAAGTGATAATCAGAATATATATGTGTGAAATAGAATTACATGATTTTTTTTTTTTATGATTGAAAAAGAAAAGAGCTTTCAATGTATTAGATGTGAATTGGATTTCAATTCACATCAAATACACTCTCCCAATATACAACAATTACCACTGATTTCATGCTCCTAAATAACCTCTCTGGTAAAGTTAGAGTTAGGCATTCTAAGGCTTAAATGGTGTGTATATAACATTCAACTCATGTAGTTCGCTCACTCTACCATGATAATGATAAGCTGAAAGTAGGTAAATACTTCATGGGTAGTGTATATTATTTTTATGGTATAACCACCTAATGATTTGATTGGCCTTATTTTTTTTGTCTATGTGATCATTCTGTTGAGTATTTTTGTTCATGTGATCATGATATTGAAGCCGTATCTGTTGAATAGGTTAGATCTCTTAGAAGCATCACGTGGACCCCCAATGCTACACTCCCCAACTCCTAAAAATGATAAATAAACAATGGTGCTCTGGACTTCACCCCTCAAAAAAATATGTTTCTAGACGGTTAAATTGTATGATAAAATCAAATTTTCTAAGAATTTATGTGGTAAAATTTTCTTCTAATTTAAAACATTATAGTTGATTTAATCAAATACAAGTTCCGTAAATATATTGAAGAATTGCAATGTATTCTAATTACAAGATTCCAAGCATTTTTTTTAAATTTTTAAAATTACAGTGCATTCAAATTACAAGCTACCAAATACAACTGAGGATCCCAATTCACTACAGTTCCATAGTAATTATGATTTGGATTCTAATTCATTCTAAATATAAGCTCCCAAATGAGCTTTTATGGATAACATTATGTAATAACAAATGACTATTTTTACTACAAATCACACACACTACTCTCTACAAATCAGCATTATGTGCCAGAGATGAGACTAGGATGGCCGATGGGTTACTTGAGTGATGGCCGAAGAAGAAAGCTGTGATGGTGATTCCCAAATTGAAGCACGCAGCCAGATCTAGTTTGTGATGAAGAAGAGTCGGTCAGATCTGTTTGTCGGAACAAGGAATTGCCTTGGTGTGGGTTTCAGCTTGCAATGGCTAGAAATAATGGTAGGATGTGAGATATCGCAATGGCGAGACAAGATACGAGGAAAAATCCTGCGATGGTGAAATGAAGAAAGAAGAAATTGGAATGAAATTTTGCAACAGTAGTGGTGGTGGTAATCCAGTATAAGAATTGGGATTGGGAAGATTATACACCAAGATTCGATGTAGGTTCTGGTCGGTCAAAAAGATCTTACCATTGAAAGAATTAAAAAAAATCAATGGATTAAATTGAAAGATATCTATGGTACCATGATATGTTTGGAGAATTTTATTGTATTATATTGAAAAAGGTGAGGTCCTCTTATGGGAAAATTACAACCTATAGTTAGAAATCTTCTATGTTAATATTAGCTATATTTGGTTGGACATTAATGCTATAACCAATTTACATATATTTGACATATATACATTGTAATAACTTACTATCCAAACACCCCTTTAGTTTTAGCTCAGGTGTCAAATGTGCTAATGAATGTCTTGTGCTACATGTTTTACTGTACAACTTCAAACATCTCACATATACCACGCGTGATACAATTTAACTTAAAGTACCCACATGTCATTATTCATATCTAAGCATCCCATACGTGTCACATGTGCTAATCTAGCATTGTGCCATTGCTCATCTCATACATGCATGACAAGATCCATGTATCATGCTTATGAAAATGTTGATCGGGCTAGTGACGATCACCAACTTCTATAACTTTATAAGAGATTCTCTAATATCTTGGAAGAGTAAAAAGTAAGATGCACCAAATGTGAAATTGTCCAATTCCATCATTTCCTTTCTTGGAGTTGATTTGTCTACTCCCGCGCTTCTTTATAGTGACAATGACAATGTTGGTAAAAATGGCCAAGTTATGTTGTATTCCACTAGTAAATGAAACATTTCGATATCGATTGTCATTTAATTTCTTATCATTGTCAAGCCAATGTTCTCCCATTTTATTACATAGGCTTTATATAGAGTTCTTTCCAATTTTTTATAATATCTATTAAACTATAGAAAATTATTATAAAAATTATAACTTATTTATTTCACTAAGAATAATATATAAATATATAAAAGACATGAGAAATTTATTAAAAATCTTAATAAATACATATCTTATAAAAACAAATTCAAATCTAATAAGATTATCTTAATCCATTTAACATGGCAATCATGGAGGTGTTGCGTATTGTTGTCTATAAGAATAACTCATTTATTGTATGCAATATTAGTTTTGTCTTTGTGATAATTATCTTTTGCATGTACACCATTTTCTCTCCTCTCTTAAGTAAAACTAGAGGATTTCATTCTCTCAATCCTTACTACAATTTTCCAAAATATCCATATGCACCTTACTAGTGTTAGTTTTGAGGCAGTTTGAGCCACCTTTAAAGTAGTGGTTCGTGGGGCCCACTATATTTTATAGTATGGCATCCAACTCGTCCAACAAGGTCATCCCCACCATATAAACATAAACACTCCAGTCCAAACTAGTCCTTGTAACCTAAAACCAACATGATGTAGACTTCCAGGATGTCTTGCCATGCATGTATGAGATCTAAGCTTTTCAATTAGGTGGGCCTCACTGTCTAGATTTCTGGCCAAACAGGCTGTTTGGCTTCTCAGGTGGGTTACAATGATACTAAACAATTTGATGGTGAGGAAAAAAAAAAAAAAGTTGGGGCCCACCTAATGATGGAGACGGTCTGAATTTTTAGCCACAAGATTTATAAGGTGTGGCCCACCTGGGGGAGGGTTGGGATATCACATTGGTGTGCCATATTAGCACACGTGCTTGATGTAGATTGTCAGTGTTTTACACGCGTGTGAGCTTAGAAAAGCTCCTTCTACCAACCTTTGAGATTTTATTTATTTATTTATTTTGGCTCTTCCCTTTAGTTTTGGGACACTCATCCCACGTCTTCTAGCAAATGGTCGAAAAGTGGACCCCACCTGGTTGGAAAGTCCCAATCCGGATAGGGTTGCTTAGACGCTAATCCACCAAACAAAAGAAAAAGACACCCAACGTGGCCCATTTACAGGCCCAGTTGTATTGTTCTAACACTTTTATGGCTGAGAAATGACCGCATACAACGTTTGTAGGTTAATACACGACATGTGTCACTTGTGTATAACATCAGAGCCGTGAAAAAGGGTGACCACATCATAAAGATCAAATGCAATGAAAATCAGGATGGTTCGTTCACCAGGAGATCTACAACGTTGAAATCAATGTGAACCTAATGTTCTGACTCAATTTATAAGGGTGGCCCACCTGATGAGTGAATTCTTCTGAATTTCAATCCATATGCTCTTCATCGTATGGTCAACCATTTCAACGGACCAGATTTTCCATTCAATTAACACATATGTGGAAAATACAACCATTGTAATTTAATCCAACATGACATGTGTGGTTCTCTTTACAGCTGTCCTCAACTGAGTCTGGGCTTGTGGATCAAAATAAAAGAGATGGCCCACCTAAGGCCCGGCCCATCTCACCTTAGGTTCAAGAGCATCTCACCCACACTTTCTTTTTTTTTTGGTTCCTCATGTCATGAAATGTAAGCCAATCTATAGTCGTCCAATGGATAACATGAATAAGACAGAGAGATTCTGATGACGTGGCCATGTGATTGTGGGCCCTACCAACGGTTGGCCACTTGTTGACAGGGTCATGGATGCTTCCCTGGATACTGATGAGATAGAAGGGGCCCACATTCTCACAAGTGGATGTGTGGATGTATTTGAAAAATAGATAGAGAATAAATATCTAAAAATAAATAATTAAAGGGGAGCTTGTGATATAAGCATGTTTATTAAATAAGCATAAGGCATTTCAGCTAAAAGAAGAATACTTACATGCAACTAGTTGGACCGCTGAGTTATGGTCCGAGTAGTGGATTAGTATCAATATTTCATTTGTAAAACATCCAATCCGTCTAAAAGATTGACCCCACCATGAAGATTGTCTGATATGAAAATAAGCTTCCATCAGGGGAGCTATATCTTTATTTTGGATCAGATTGGCAGCTGTCCGTTGTTTTATATGGTATGGCCCACCTGATGAGTGGATCTGCTTTTTTATTAGGTTTCTTCTAACAGAGGGAGTCAATCGCTTGGAATGTTAGGATGTTGTATAAATTGAAAGGTTCGCATGGGAAAGTTGATTGACTGCGGCAGGACGTGGGCCAAGCTGTGGGGCCCACCGTAATGTATGTGTTTTCCATGCCGTCCATCAGTTTTTGCAGCTCATTTTAGGAGATGAACCCAACAGGGATGAAGATCAAAAGACCAAGTGTACCATACCATAGAAAAAAGAAGGGATTGAATGCCTACCGTTGAAAACTTCTCAAGGGCCACAGAAGTTTTGGAACAAGCTTATATATGTGTTTTCCCTTCATCCGGGTCTGTCTGACCTTATGAACATTGGATGGAAAATAAAACATCACGGTGGGCTTTGGGAAGTTTTCAACGGTGGGCGTTCAATCGCCACTGTTTACTGTGGTGTGGTCCACTTGAGGCTTGGATCTTCATCGTTTTGGGGCTCATGACCTAAAATGAGTGGGCAAAACGGATGAACTGCTTGGATAAAACACATACATCACAGTCGACTCCACAATCTTGGGCCACGTCATGCCACTGGGATATCCCTGTGGTGGGTAATCCGTTTCTTTGGCACGGCTTGTTTGTATTGTAAGCTATAGTCCTACTAGTTCTATGCAAGAGGAATGATAGCGTTCTGATGCATCACACGCCATCTTGTTCATGTTAGAGATATGGATCCGGGATCCAGACCGTTAATCTGAAGGAACTCACTAAGTATGGGTGATAAGTGATAAAATCCCAATTGTAAATTACCTTGAATCAGTAGCCTATTAGGGTAAAAACAGATGAATGGTTACATCGGACGGATAGAATCATATAGTATGGAAAATAGTCAGGTAATCCTCCATGCACGGTGAGGAAAATCATATCAACGGTCGGTATCACCTGATCATAAGCCACTTGTGCAAAAATGATGCATCGGACAGTATTCACGTTCTGATTAGTGGTTACGCTTGAAGCAATTGGATGATCGTAATACAATAAAAGAACGTAAGCAAATGGGGGGTACGGCTGGGATTATCTGATCGATGAGATTTATTTTATTTTTAACGGGACTAAACCAACTGTCTGTATCGCATCCACGTTATCTGTCGCACGTGTAATGGATGAGCTTTCCCACTGTTTCCTTTGGTGTGGTCCACTTGAGCTTTGGATATGCTTCAATTTTGATCTTATGCCCTGAAATGAGCTGCCAAAATGGATTGATGGCGTGGATAAAACACATACATCACAGTGGACCCCACAGAGTCCAGTCACTAGGTCTTGGTCCCAAGAATGAAGCAGATCCAAATCTCAAGTGGACCACACCACATATAGCAGTGGCCACCGGACGCCCACCATTAAAAATCTCCTAGGCTCACCCCCGGTAATTTTTTAGTATAGACCGGATGTACCACTCACCTTTTTGTACTTGACTCCGAATAAAACTTACTTAACCAAATTAGACGTCTACTCACATGGACGAACTCATAAATGAAAATACTCGTACTATTTTCTAGATGCTTACCCTAAAAATCAAGGGTATTTTATTCAAAATTATATTATATTTTGTACGTAAAAATCTACTTTAATAACATAAATTTTCAAGCGTTAAAAAAAAAAAAAAAAAAAAAAAAAAAAAAAGTCATAGAAGTAATTTTTTCATGGAATTACGCATCCTCGAGCGGATTGTGTGGCGTGCCACACACGACCGAACGTAGGGTGGTGTGTAGACATCACCAAGTTCTGTGGGCCCATAATGATGTATTTATTACATCCACACCGTCCATCCATTTGGCGAGATCATTACATGGTTTGAATCCAAAAATGAGTCGCATCCAAATCTCAAGTGGACCAGGCCACAAAAATCAGTGGGGACAATGATTCTACTGTTGAAACATTAATAGGGCTCACCATGATGTTTATTTGCCAAACAAACTGTTCAAAAGGTCAAAAATATCCGGATGAAAGGAAAAAAAAAAACAAATATCATATTGATCCAAAACTTCTGTGACCCCCAAGAATGTTTCAATGGTAAACGTTCAATCCCCACTTCTTTCTGCAGTGTGATACACCTGAGCATTGGATCTGTATGATTTTTGGGTTCAGGTATTAAAAAGTTGAGAAATGTACTACTGTGGACCCCACCTTTTATCCAGCGGCTTTTTTGAAGCAATACAAACTTAGAATATGCACTTGGACCTCCTCGTACGGAGTCGAAATTTCAGGACGAAAATACCCCTCCTTTTGACGGAAAAGGATTCGGTACTCCCCTGCCACCAGCTAACGGCAGACGGTCGGTGGTCTGTGGGCCCCACCATGATGTATGCTTTTCATCCATGCCGTCCATATATTTTTCCAGATCATTTTATGGTATGAGACCAAAAATGAGGTATATCCAAATCTCAAGTGTACCACATTACAGGAAACGGTGTTGAATGAGTGTCCACCATTAAAAACTTTTTGGGTGCCCACTATGATGTTTGTGAGAAATCCTCCACGTCTAAGTTCATTCATAGGGTCACAAAGACCTGGATGAAGAGGAAAAACAAATTTCATAATGATCCAAAACTTCTGTAACCCCTAAAAGGGTTTCAGTGGTAGACGTTCAATTCCCCGCTACCTTTTACAGTGTGGTCCACTTGATAGTTAGATCTATCTTATTTTTCTTCTCAAGCCTTAATATGAGTTTGCCAAATAGATGGACCGTTTGGATATAACACATACCTCATAAAAGGACCCACAAAAAGCGTGGGGATTACAACAAAGGAAAAAAAAAAAAAAAACCAGGAACCTATGGCTACGGATTATAGCCGTAGCCATAACTGTAATTCGTAAAAGTCTATGAAATTTTATTTTTTTTCCTGTTGCGGTTGATCGGCTACGAACCTACGGTACTTATTGCTACGGTTATAATCCGTAGCCATAGGTCTATGGTAATTACTTGACTTAAGTTATCGATACTATCAATCATGTCTCGATATTATCGATGACTTATGCTCGATACTATCAAACATATGTCGATAATATCGACAATTCATTCATTTTTTGAGTTTTGTTGCTGGACAATTTGGCATTCATCTTTGATATTATCGAACTTTGGTCAATATTATCTACAATCTATGGCTACGGTTATAATCCGTAGCCATAGGTCTATGGTCATTTTCTCCTCTCTTTTCCCCACAAGTACTATTACTTTATCAACTTTCTTCTTCACACCTAATGCAAAAATAAATAAATAAACCAAAAATAAAAAATAAAAAATAAAGCATTAGGACACACCATAGAGAATGTAACCTTAAAAGGCAATGTTTTGCCCGTCTGAGCTTCATGGGGATTGCCTAAACAGATTTAAGCGACTATCGTGCTTCTCCACTCCACCCTTTACCTTGTCAAACTACTATGTTAGTGTACACCTACATGTTGGTTTGGAGATGACGACAGAATTTTCATCGCCTGCAAAGATGGATTTAAAAACATATCAAACATAAAATTCACAAGATAGCCTAAACATCGTCTATAAAATCAGACGAGAATGCTACAAATTCAGCGAGGCACACTAGAATATCTTTTGTGATTTGATTTACCACAGAAATCTTTTTACCAAACTGGTTACTGATTTTGGATAAGAGAGTTCCATAGTAAAAGAAATCAATTCTACCAAGATTGCAATTTCCTTTTTCCACTATGTAGAAAATGTCCTGAATTTCATTTTCTTGAAATCTACCCTATTTATTGCAATCCAAACATATGAGAATTGTGACCATATAACTAGTTTTTATATGAGATTGTAATTTCCTTTTCCACTATGTAACAAATGAAACATATGAGATTGCAATTTCTTTTTTTCCACTATGTAGAAAATGTCATAAATTTCATTTTCTTGAAATCTACCCTATTTAGGCAAACTCGCTGGACAGTTCGGGACTTTTTCAATAATATCAAAAGATATTCGATATATCGATGCAATTATGGCTACGGTTATAATCCGTAGCTATAGGGTCCCACTGACCTTAACTCACTAGCTTCTTCTTTTTTTCCATTGTAATCCCCACGGCATTTTGTGGGTCCCATTATGAGGTATGTGTTATATCCAAACCGTCCATCTATTTGACGAGCTCGTATTAAGGCTTAAGACGAAAAATAAGACAGATCTAGCTATCACCCAGATCCATAGCTCAACTGGCAAACTGAGTGGAAATACCTCGTTTCAACACTTGAGGTCTTGGTATCGATCCCAAGAGTGGGGCAAGTATGAAAAAGAGCGGGGCAAACATGAAAATGAGCAGGGCAAGCATGAAAAAGAGCGAGACAAACTGAAGTATGAGCAGGAGAAACATGAAAAAGAGCGGGGCAAACTAGAAAAACAGAGGGAGAAACATGAAAAACAGCGGGGCAAACTAGAAAAACAGCGGGAGAAACATGAAAAACTGTGGGGCAAACTTGAAAAACAGCGGGAGAAACTAGAAAAACAGCGGGGCAAACTTGAAAAACAGTGGGGAAAACTAGAAATACGGTGGGGAAAACTAGAAAAACAGCGGGTGAAACTAGAAAAACAGTGGAGGAAACATGAAAAACAGCGGGGGAAACATGAAAAATAGCGAATTCGGACCACTCCTGAAATGCGTCAATTACAAAGAACATCTCTTGCTTTCGGTGTTGACTAATGCTTGTCTCTTTCTATTATTTGAAACAATATCTCACCATACTTTTTTTTTAATCAAAAAATAATTTAAAAATAGAACGAAAGAAAACTACATACTTGGCCCAACTCCCCTATTGACCCATCCAGATCGAGGACTCGACGGTAGGGAAACCTAAGAGCTAAGAGGGTCCTTGTGCCTTGGGTGGACATGATCTATTTTCTCTTCTTCTTTTTTTTTTCGCATGTGTGGAGTGGTGGGCCTTGCCGCATAAACCCAAAAATCAAAGGTTAGGATCATCTGATCGATTCAATTTTGAACCACGGCGATCCATGTTGGGATGGGAACGAGGATTCGGTGGATCTAGGGAATCACTCATGTCCGTGGATCAGTGACTGTGGGGCCCAGCTTAATGTATTTGTTTTATATCTACATCGTCCATCCCTTTCACAGGCTCAAATCATGGACTGTGGATCGTGTGGCATTATATTGACAAAATAAAAAAAATAAAAAAATACACCCAAATATCAGGTGAACCATAACATAAGAAAATATAATAAGAAAAATGGATGATTGAACACCCATCATGGACTGTAGCTCAAATCATGTACATAGTTTTTCATGTTTCCCCTGCTGTTTTTCTAGTTTGCCCCACTGTTTTTCTAGTTTCCCCCGCTGTTTTTCATGTTTCCCCCCCCTGTCTTTTATGTTTCCCCCGCTGTTTTTTCATGTTCTCCCGCTGTTTTTTCTAATTTCCCCCGCTGTTTTTCATGTTTCCCCCGCTGTTTTTCATGTTTCCTCCGCTCTTTTTCATGTTTGCCCCGCTCTTTTTCATGCTTGCCCCGCTCTTGGGATTGATACCAAGACCTCAAGTGTTGAAACGAGGTATTTCCACTCAGTCTGCCAGTTGAGCTATAGATCTGGGTGATAGCTAGAGCTATAGATCTGGTTGATAGCTAGATCTATCTTATTTTTCATCTCAAGCCTTAATACGAGCTCGTCAAATAGATGGATGGTTTGCCCTGCTCAGTTTCTGTTTGACCGTGAAATGAAGGGAATTTACCGTCAAATGCACGGAATTGACCATGAAGTGAAGGGAATTGACTGTGAAATGCATGGAATTGACCGTGAATTGAAGGGGAATCGCCGGGATTGACCGTGAAATGCATGGAATTGATCGCGAAGTAAATGAAATAAATGAAATTGACCGCGAAGTGGGGATACGGAGGGTAATAAAGATTGGTAGGTGAAAGCAGTTAATGCAGTTTGAAGGTGTCATCGATGATATCGACAACCTGTCATATATCAATGTTTGAACAACGATATATCGACAAGTTATAGATATATCAAGAATGAATTTGAAGGTCAACTTGGTGGACAGTTACAATGTGGTGTCAATATATCGAGATCATGTCGATATATCACTAAAACATTTCATTTTAGTTTTCCGTCGCTGGACAATAACAGCCATGATTTGATATTATCCACAACCTATCGATATATCGATAGATCGATATATCGACAAACTATCGAATATCGACATTACATGAAAAGTCATCAACGCTTGCTGGATAATTGTATTCCAATTTAGATATTATCGACAAATTGTTGATATAATCGATGACTTACGTCGATTATATTGATGATATGTCGATTATATCGATCACTTACGACGATTAGATCGATGATATGTCGATTTAATGGACTTTACATACATGGTCGATGCTTACGTATGTATCATCGACATGCCGTCGATGTATCCATCATCATTGTCGATGTGATCGATAACTTGTCGATATATCGACAAAATATGGAATTTGAGGGCTTGGTTGCTGGACACTAACAACTATAATTCGATGATATCGACAACCTGTCGATATATCGATATAATGTCGATATATCGACATTATATGAAAATTCATCGATGGTTGTTGGACGAATGTTAGCCAGATTCGATGATATCAACAATCTGTCGATATATTGACATTATATGAAAATTCATCGATGCTTGCTGGACAAATTGTAACACCCCGGAAAATCGGGGGTCGTGCATAGACTCGACTCCCGAGTTCCCGAGTGTCACTTATCATGCATTTATGGTTTTTATGATTAATCAAATTTAACTGCGCAATTTGGAATTACCTGAAGCATGAAGCACAATCGTACCAGTCTACTGAAATGAAGGAAATCTCACAAATATATAGGTCCAAAAATAATAAAGGGTCGCCCAAGGCGTTGCCCAATAGGATAATGAAAAAAAGGCTATATCCAAAAGACTAAAGCGGAGCCCGCGGCTCAGTAAATCCAAATTCAGCCCGATCAAGCCGATGAAGACCGCCCATCAGCTAAAAGTAGGAGAACTTGTCCTCCTCGTCAAAGCTCACCTCGCATGGTTCCTCATGCACTGGGTCACCTGCATCTATGAATGGGTCTGGTTGTGTTTTAAAACACCGTCCCAGAGTGGTAGTGAGTGATCAACTCAGTGTGAACTATTGGTCTCAAGTTACAACAGACATCAATTATAATAGGAATTTAATGAAAAGCAGTTAATCAGCAACACGTAATAACTCTTATTTAAAATGCATGCATGCGGGATGATATGATGCATGCCCTCGCCACAACACTCCCTCAAGCGACTCCATCTAACGATCGCATATGACAGCACTCCCTCAGAGCGACCTCGACTTCCGAGTCGCCACCCTAACTAATGCGTGCAATACGTCGCGTTAGCCGAGTTATTAGTTAAGTCCATTCATCCAGCAGGTTAGGGATTCTGATTCACCCTACGTATCAATGCCCTAAGCTGATTTGCGAGGCCCAAGCCCCATCAACGCGTGAGGCCGAGTCCCCGCGGTCCGTGATCCCGTCGGGGTCCTCATTCCCGACTCCAAGCACATGAGGAGTGCCGATAGGAAGGGATCGCTCGCGGTCACTACGGGGAGGCGCGGTACCCCAGCGTAGGCCGACAGCTCGGACACAGTGTCCCATTCCACCATGCCCGGCTCACGAGACTGTGGACCCATTTCAAGTGAATTTTCGATGGGCTACAACGGTTGCAGGGTGGTTCAGGTTCCATACATATGTGGGCACACAGGGTTAACAAACATGGTTGATCAGATTGCAGGCTAGATCGCACGAGCCAGGCGAGCGTGGGACGACCGACCTCGGGCACGAGAGACCCATGTAGTCGAACCACAGCCACCCGAACGCACTCGCCCAAACTCACGGGTTTAGCCTCGAGGCGATCCTACCCTTGGAGCCGCCTTTGCTCTCCTCATGTTTTCCTGACCAACCCAATGTAAAGAGGGTCATCCTTAACAAGCCGACTATACAGACTGTCACTAACATGTCATCATCATACTCCATGCATCTCAGTCATACGAATTAGATGATCCTAGCAAGCAATCAAGCAATATAGTGCATGTGAGGTGTGTGGGTGTGTGTGAGGAAGTTACGCACTTCCTCCATCTCAAGCCATCATATGCATAAGAGTAATGGAAGCATACACAACATGGATTCATAACATGTGAAAGAATGACACGACATAAGCATATTAGCATCCATTCACGAAAATCATGTGCATCAACAAATAACATTATGAAGAACATCATGTGCATCCATACAATTTCAAGAACTTACAATTCCTAGGATTTCTCTAGGCTTTCAAATGTACCAATCAAGCATCCAAAATCATTAAGCTAGTATTATAATTGGTGCTAGGCCACCTAAGAACAATAGTCCGCACCTTGGATTCGATGGAGGCTTGGAAACGACCTAGGAGATGTGGATTTCGGGGTAGATCGGTCGGAATCCCTAAAGGCGACCACTTGCTTGTTAGAATCCCAAGTAAATCTCCCTCATCACAAGGGTTTCAAAGAAAATAGGGAATGGAGCTTACCTAGTTGCTCAACGGATGAAATGGCGGTTGTGGGGTGAGGTTTCTTCTTGAAAAAGAGGTGGGAAGATGCAAGATTGGCTTCCTTGGGCCCCACCTCGATCTAGGGTCCACACTCCTCCTTCTTCACTCTCTCTTCCTCCTCCTTTCTCCTCTTTCTCTTCTCCCTTTTCTCTCTTCTTTCTTTCCCCCTTTTTTCTTAGGGCAAAATCGTATGGGGAGAGGGGTGTCCAAATGAAACCCTTTATATAGTGCCAGTTTTGGTACAATTGGCCCCAAGTGTTGGGTCTTTACTATACTAACCCTATGGGAGGGTTTTTCTAGCCTATGGGGTGTACTAGTCGATATACACCGTAGGATAGTTAGTCCTAATGATGATCTACGTATGGACACAATCGGCCCGCCATTCCGACGCGCCGATCGACAGATATGATTAGAAGTCTGTTCAACGGTCACCGATAGTCGATCGGGGCCGCGGCTATACGGATGTGAGCAGAAAAATATCCTTAATCCACGGGTAAACTTTAGTCATAAACCGACGGTCCGAAATCCTCAACTTGGCATAAGAGTGGACGACTCAAATCACTTAAGTTCCCACAATTTCCCAAACTAGCCTTCTAGGGCTCCCTATTGAAGTTGGGATGGTCCTAACGCCCCCTAAGCCACCAAATTCGGTGGGTAGGTGTCTTATGGCCCAATTAGGGCCCATGTAAAAATTTAGGGCGAACGGATGAGCGGATATATGATCTGAGCAAGCGTTTCCGACCTTTAAGTGGCCCTTTGGGGGCCATTCTGATTGATGGGGCATTTCTGGTGGCCCTCTGGCCATGAAATTTATAGGGTAGGTGATCCATGGCCCGATGAAGGGCCATGCAAAATTTGGGAGCGATCGGATATGGGGTTTGATCGCACGGGTCTGATTTACGATCAACGGTCATCGTGCCACGATCGGGGCCCAGATTTGGTGGGCAGGCGTTGAAAAATACATTAAACCTTCACCGTAAATTTGGAAGAAATCCGACGGCTGGAAGGCCCGGAGTCTCAGTTTCTTTTGTTAGTGCCAGATTTTAATCTAGCATTGGTGGGGCGCATTGGGCAAGCGCCAGATGGTACTTCTGGGTGTCCATTGGGTCCGCAGTTCGCGATGGACTACAAGCCCAGTGAGATCTATGATTTTCTAAAGTTTTAGATTTTTCTGACCCTCCTCGGTTGCTGGGTGGCCCACACGGGCCGTCTTTAAGTGTAAACAGTCATCTGGCTTAGCGGCCTGCACCAGGCCTTATCACGGCCTGTCTGGTCTATTAAATTGGGCTAATCTTGGATTAATTAACTCGTGTATAAGCTAACATTGAGTGTTAATGGTCAGTACGTGACAGTATAAGTTAATTAAAAAAAAAATCAAAGATTTTTGAAAATCCAAAACAATGAAAATCCGGGATGTTACAATCTACCCCCCTTAAAAACAATTTTGTCCCCGAAATTGCCTAAGGGTAGTAAGTAAAGGTTTCATTATTTCATTTGCCTAGGTTTTGTTGAATTCAAGTTCATATGCATGGTAAGGTGTTTACTATATATACTAGTTTGGCTCATTCTAGTCTACCCCCCTTAAAAGTTTTCGCCTTTAAGGTTGAAAACAAATGTCAAAATCATTATTATCGTATTAAGAGGTTGTTGGTAAAGTTTACCTAATGATGGTATATTCTACTCCTTTAGGATTGGGCTAATACAGAAAGATAGTTGTGGTAGGCTCAAATCCGATACGCAGATTGTCCGCCTGACCAGGGCAAACAACTCGTTGTATCCCTTCAAAATCCTGATAGATCCTGGTCTTCTGCTCGGTCAAAGCAGTGAGTCCATTTGTGTTCACCCAGGATTGAGAATTGGGTCAAGCCGCGAATACATCGCAAGTGTATGGTCCCGTGATTCCGTAGTCCGATCAATCTTAACATTTGGAAGACATCAAAATTCATTAACAGTTCAAGCTTCACATTCATAATATTTTAGTGGGTGGTGAGTTTCCCGCGATGCCTATGATTGAACGACTGTCCTAGAAAGGTTTTCAGGAAGTTAAGGTTCTTCTCGACAATACCATTTTGATCCTATGGTTAGTGAGTTATGGGTAAATCACGCTTTGGTTTCATAAATTTTGACAGGGAAGGAAGAATCGAAAGTTTTAAGGTATTCTGGTGGTTTAAAGTGCTAATAACGTTAAGATAGACGCAGTAAGGCAATCATACATACAAGCATTTATAAGGCGACAAGAAAATTCAAAAACAATCCATACATTCACATTAAATTCAAAGTGCCATTAGTATGGCTAGTTACATCATACAACATGGATTTCATAGTTTTCTAGACATTCCAAACATAAGGGAAAAATAAATTAGTCAAGCAAACGTCCTAACTATCCTTCAACACAAGCAGGTAGACCTAATTGACTTAAAGCAAACTACTAATTATCGGAAAGGTTATGCTACTACTCTTCCGGATCGGGCAAAGATGGGGGTACTTCTTCCCCTTGAGGAAAAGAATCACCGGAATGGAGAAGAAGAAGGCAATGGTTGTTAGGAATGTCATTCCCCTCGGCAAGGAAATGGATAGTTGTTGAGAAGGTGCAAATAGGGAAATGGGTTTGAAATGAATTTGTTGAAGGGGGTTTGGAGACATGAGGATGGAATGGGTTTTAGAAATTTGAAGTTGAGTATGGTCTTGGAATGGGGAGGAATGGATTTGAATGTGGATGGTTGTTGTTTGGTTTTGTGATGTGGGATTTTTGGAAATGAGAGGGTGGAGATGGGTTAGGGAATGGAAGTGAAATGGGAGGATGATGGTTTTCTTAAGGAAGATGGACCTTAAGGATGTGGTTTGGGGGAAAATGAGTTGAGTGTGGGTTTGAAGAAATGAACTTGAAGATGAGTTGAAGATAGGGGATCCGGGAAGGGATTGAGATTGGTTTATGAGAAATGAGGTTGGGAATGGGTTTGGAGTTTGTCTTATAAATGGGTTTTGAAGGCAATGGGTTTGTTGAAGGGAAAGGTGTTGAGAATGGGTTTGATGTAAAGGGGTTTGGGAATGAAGTTTAGAGTGATATTGAGAATGGGTTTTGAGTAATGAGAAATGAATGGGTTTGATGGATTGTGGAAATGAAGTTTGAGGGGGTTTAAAGAATGTTGAAAGGGTGTGAATGTTGGTGGGAGTTGGTTGGAAGGGAGGGATTTGAATAATGGGTTTATGATTTGAAGAATGGATGATTGAAGTGTGATATGTGGTTGGAAGAAAGAGAAGGTGGGTTTGAGGATTTGTTTAAGAATGGGAGATGGGAAGGTGGGTTGGAATGGGTTTGATGTTGGCTTTGTGAATGAGATTCTGTGGATGGACTTGAGAATGGGGTTGAGAAAAAGAAAATGTTTAAGAAAGGGTTTGGGAAGGTGGTTTGAAGGTGAGGAAGAGGAGATGGGGAGTTTGTAGGAGGAGAAGATGAATTTTGAAGAGATGGGTTTGAGTATGGAAGAGTAAAGATGATGGAGTGGGAGTAATGGAAAATGGGTTCTATTTCTTGTAAGGTTTCTTATACTTTCTGTCATTGAATTATTTTTAAAATTTTTATAATGTTTTATCATTGAGTTTAAAAACATCACACCAAATTTCATTTCATTTGGAGTTGTAAATAAATTATTAAAATTCTAGGAGCAATAGCTGTCCGAAATCAAAAAATTTTAGACAGTTGTTAGAACAGCTTAATTTTAGCTATATTATAATTTTTATTTTATTTTTTAATTATTTTTATATAAAACTAGACTCATTCATCTTTAATCTGGTTTTTGAATCACCTAATTTGGAGTTGTAACGAAGGAGATATGAATTTTTGAAGTTTACCTAAAATGCAGAAAAATTCTGGCGGGGGCAACACTAGTCGGCGGGGTGGGCGGCGGGGCGAGCACGCGGCCTCGGCGGGGGCCACGCGGGCCGCTGGAGCCTTGGCGGGGTGAAAACGCCAGTTGGCGGGGGCAAAATGCCGACGGCGGGGTGAAAACGCCGACGGCGGGGTGAAAACGCCGGTTGGCGAGGGCAACTTGTCGGGTGTTTTTCCGGGCGCCGGTAAGGCCCCCTGGGACATGCCATATATGATTTTGGGGTAGAACGAGCTGATATACGCAATGGGCCTATCCATTCTAATATATTCCCCCTAGTTAGACGTCAAAATTTGATTTTTCTACATTTCCACTATTTTCATTAAAATTTCGTTCTCCCTTAAGTCCTCATCCCAAAATGGGTCTGAACTATCAAATTTGGCCCAAGACTATGGTTTCGACCATCTAATCCCTTAGTTTCGGTTCTACATTTTCTCTATTTCCGATAAAATTTCATTCGCCCCCACTTAATTGTTCCCGAATGGGTCAGGATTAATATGTTTGGTCCGATATTGGCTCATTGGGCTCGGACAAGGGCTTCTACCGTCCAATCATCCAGTATCCAGCTCGTTCCTACCAATGTCCCGGAAAAACTAAAGGGCAGAGGGACTTAGACCTAATCCTGCTTGACTAGTAGCATTAAGCTACACGAAATGGGATTACAATGCTAATCCCAACTCACGATTGGGAAAGGCAAGTCCGGAATGAGTGTGGGGTGAGATTCAAAATTGACTCCGTAGGCTTTGCTGGATGAGCCTTGGATTGAGAGGTATGTCGCGGGATTTTCAAATCCCTTGACGATGAACTTTCCAAGTATATTTGGAAGGAAATCCAGAATTTACCTTTAATTGGATACGTTTTGACGGGGCATCATGGAACATGGGATGCACTCATCCCCAGGACACTCCTTCACACCTACATTCATCGTTACTCTAAAATCCATTTCACCCAATTTCACCTAATTCAGTTGGCCCCACGGGCCCTAGGAACTTGGCGGACTAAACTAACTAGAATCGGGGGTCGTGCATAGACTGTAACACCAACTGTAACACCCCGGAAAATTGGGGGTCGTGCATAGACTCGACTCCCGAGTTCCCGAGTGTCACTTATCATGCATTTATGGTTTTTATGATTAATCAAATTTAACTGCGCAATTTGGAATTACCTGAAGCATGAAGCACAATCGTACCAGTCTACTGAAATGAAGGAAATCTCACAAATATACAGGTCCAAAAATAATAAAGGGTCGCCCAAGGCGTTGCCCAATAGGATAATGAAAAAAAGGCTATATCCAAAAGACTAAAGCGGAGCCCGCGGCTCAGCAAATCCAAATTCAGCCCGATCAAGCCGATGAAGAGCCGCCCATCAGCTAAAAGTAGGAGAACTTGTCCTCCTCGTCAAAGCTCACCTCGCATGGTTCCTCATGCACTGGGTCACCTGCATCTATGAATGGGTCTGGTTGGTGTTTTAAAACACCGTCCCAGAGTGTGAGTGAGTGATCAACTCAGTGTGAACTATTGGTCTCAAGTTACAACAGGCATCAATTATAATAGGAATTTAATGAAAAGCAGTTAATCAGCAACACGTAATAACTCTTATTTAAAATGCATGCATGCGGGATGATATGATGCATGCCCTCGCCACAACACTCCCTCAAGCGACTCCATCTAACGATCGCATATGACAGCACTCCCTCAGAGCGACCTCGACTTCCGAGTCGCCACCCTAACTAATGCGTGCAATGCGTCGCGTTAGCCGAGTTATTAGTTAAGTCCATTCATCCAGCAAGTTAGGGATTCTGATTCACCCTACGTATCAATGCCCTAAGCTGATTTGCGAGGCCCAAGCCCCATCAACGCGTGAGGCCGAGTCCCCGCGGTCCGTGATCTCGTCGGAGTCCTCATTCCCGACTCCAAGCACATGAGGAGTGCCGATAGGAAGGGATCGCTCGCGGTCACTACGGGGAGGCGCGGTACCCCAGCGTAGGCCGACAGCTCGGACACAGTGTCCCATTCCACCATGCCCGGCTCACGAGACTGTGGACCCATTTCAAGTGAATTTTCGATGGGCTACAACGGTTGCAGGGTGGTTCAGGTTCCATACATATGTGGGCACACAGGGTTAACAAACATGGTTGATCAGATTGCAGGCTAGATCGCACGAGCCAGGCGAGCGTGGGACGACCGACCTCGGGCACGAGAGACCCATGTAGTCGAACCACAGCCACCCGAACGCACTCGCCCAAACTCACGGGTTTAGCCTCGAGGCGATCCTACCCTTGGAGCCGCCTTTGCTCTCCTCATGTTTCCTGACCAACCCAATGTAAAGAGGGTCATCCTTAACAAGCCGACTATACAGACTGTCACTAACATGTCATCATCATACTCCATGCATCTCAGTCATACGAATTAGATGATCCTAGCAAGCAATCAAGCAATATAGTGCATGTGAGGTGTGTGGGTGTGTGGGTGTGTGTGAGGAAGTTACGCACTTCCTCCATCTCAAGCCATCATATGCATAAGAGTAATGGAAGCATACACAACATGGATTCATAACATGTGAAAGAATGACACGACATAAGCATATTAGCATCCATTCACGAAAATCATGTGCATCAACAAATAACATTATGAAGAACATCATGTGCATCCATACAATTTCAAGAACTTACAATTCCTAGGATTTCTCTAGGCTTTCAAATGTACCAATCAAGCATCCAAAATCATTAAGCTAGTATTATAATTGGTGCTAGGCCACCTAAGAACAATAGTCCGCACCTTGGATTCGATGGAGGCTTGGAAACGACCTAGGAGATGTGGATTTCGGGGTAGATCGGTCGGAATCCCTAAAGGCGACCACTTGCTTGTTAGAATCCCAAGTAAATCTCCCTCATCACAAGGGTTTCAAAGAAAATAGGGAATGGAGCTTACCTAGTTGCTCAACGGATGAAATGGCGGTTGTGGGGTGAGGTTTCTTCTTGAAAAAGAGGTGGGAAGATGCAAGATTGGCTTCCTTGGGCCCCACCTCGATCTAGAGTCCACACTCCTCCTTCTTCACTCTCTCTTCCTCCTCCTTTCTCCTCTTTCTCTTCTCCCTTTTCTCTCTTCTTTCTTTCCCCCTTTTTTCTTAGGGCAAAATCGTATGGGGAGAGGGGTGTCCAAATGAAACCCTTTATATAGTGCCAGTTTTGGTACAATTGGCCCCAAGTGTTGGGTCTTTACTATACTAACCCTATGGGAGGGTTTTTCTAGCCTATGGGGTGTACTAGTCGATATACACCGTAGGATAGTTAGCCCTAATGATGATCTACGTATGGACACAATCGGCCCGCTATTCCGACGCGCCGATCGACAGATATGATTAGAAGTCTGTTCAACGGTCACCGATATTCGATCGGGGCCGCGGCTATACGGATGTAAGCGGGAAAATATCCTTAATCCACGGGTAAACTTTGGTCATAAACCGACGGTCCAAAATCCTCAACTTGGCATAAGAGTGGACGACTCAAATCACTTAAGTTCCCACAATTTCCCAAACTAGCCTTCTAGGGCTCCCTATTGAAGTTGGGATGGTCCTAACGCCCCCTAAGCCACCAAATTCGGTGGGTAGGTGTCTTATGGCCCAATTAGGGCCCATGTAAAAATTTAGGGCGAACGGATGAGCGGATATATGATCTGAGCAAGCGTTTCCGACCTTTAAGTGGCCCTTTGGGGGCCATTCTGATTGATGGGGCATTTCTGGTGGCCCTCTGGCCATGAAATTTATAGGGTAGGTGATCCATGGCCCGATGAAGGGCCATGCAAAATTTAGGAGCGATCGGATATGGGGTTTGATCGCACGGGTCTGATTTACGATCAACGGTCATCGTGCCACGATCGGGGCCCAGATTTGGTGGGCAGGCGTTGAAAAATACATTAAACCTTCACCGTAAATTTGGAAGAAATCCGACGGCTGGAAGGTCCGGAGTCTCAGTTTCTTTTGTTAGTGCCAGATTTTAATCTAGCATTGGTGGGGCGCATTGGGCAAGCGTCAGATGGTACTTCTGGGTGTCCATTGGATCCGCAGTCCGCGATGGACTACAAGCCCAGTGAGATCTATGATTTTCTAAAGTTTTAGATTTTTCTGACCCTCCTCGGTTGCTGGGTGGCCCACACGGGCCGTCTTTAAGTGTAAATAGTCATCTGGCTTAGCGGCCTGCACCAGGCCTTATCACGGCCTGTCTGGTCTATTAAATTGGGCTAATCTTGGATTAATTAACTCGTGTATAAGCTAACATTGAGTGCTAATGGTCAGTACGTGACAGTATAAGTTAATTAAAAAAAAAATCAAAGATTTTTGGAAATCCAAAACAATGAAAATCCGGGATGTTACACAAATGTCAGCCAATTTCGATATTATCGACACGTTGTCGATATAATTGATGACTTATGTCGATTATATCGATGATATGTTGATCGTATCGATAACTTACGACGATGATATCTATGATATGTCGATATAATCGACGTTACATACATATTTGTAATTTTATTTTATGTAGTTTTTTTTTTTTTTTTTTTTCGATTAGCTTGTTGTACACACCCGTGTCAATAAACACCCTCCATGTTAGCCATCCCCACTAGGGATCGATACGAAGATGAATAAATTCCATCCTTTTTGCAAGTATCTGAAATTTTATTAGGGTGGAGAAGTTAGAGTTGTATTGTAGCACTAGGGATCGATACAATGGTGAATAAATTTCATCCTTGTTTTTATTGCTTGTATTTTTTAGCAACTAGCCAAGGAAAACGTACCTAAATAAGACTTTAATTTCCCTAATCACCTACTGTGGAGGTGTCCCAAAGGAGTTTTCCTTTCTTCAAATGTTTTTTTTTTCTTTTTTTAATTTCACTAATAAATTATGGGTTGTATTGTAGCACTGGAATCATGTTCTCTTCT
Source organism: Magnolia officinalis (assembly GCA_021015155.1). Lineage (NCBI taxonomy): Eukaryota > Viridiplantae > Streptophyta > Magnoliopsida > Magnoliales > Magnoliaceae > Magnolia > Magnolia officinalis. The sequence goes on from JAJHSJ010000013.1 coordinate 7,255,224, forward strand.
TGATCCATCCGTTTTACAAAAACTCTCTTTGTGCATAAGCATTTTTTTTTTTTAAAGGAAAAAAAAAAAAAACAAAGAGAAGAAGAAGAAGAAGACAAATTGAAAGGAAGAACTATAGAATATGTGATGATCCATTAAGATCTTGTTATATAATTGATTGTATTTAATGGTCATCCTAACTATGAATTTAGTAGGTGATTAGTTTATTTTGACAATCGCAATAGTTAGTCAAATCGCTGAATGAGAATTGTTTTTTTTTTAAAACTTTACCAGAGTCTCAAAAATATATAAATGTCATCAAGGGTTGTTTGGCACCAGGGATTTGAAATCCAAGATGAAAGCTTGGATTACATTTAAAATCATTTCAGGAGCTGCAGTGGATCCAACATCTTGCAGAAATATGCATTCTCATGTATGCATCTTGTTGGGTCCAAAAATCATTTCAAGAGCTGCAACGGATCCAAAAATCATTTCATAAGTCTAAAGATATCATCCAAAAATTGCATTGATGAGATGACTAGAAAATCTCTTTAGAAAATCGATCTCTCTCTTTTTAGAAAAATTTGGTTTAGCCACAAAGACCAACCCTATAACCATTTAACATTCTAACACTCTATTGGCACCAATATGCATTCTCATGCATGCATCCTGTTGGGAAATGGATTTTGCTGTTCATTTTTTATATTTGTAGTTATACGGATTGTAACATGGACAATAAACAGTTTTAGATCACGATTCAATGTTTTGGGTCTGCACTACTACATGCACATTTACAGTTTCCTCGATAGTGGTGACTCAGCTACCATACGCTCGACATACATCTACGTCAATCTAGACAATGCAGGTTGTGAGCTCAATGTCATTGGAGCCTCAGAATCCCAAAATCATGCTGATCTTAACTCAGCTATTGACTTTGGACTGTTGATCATTAAACTTCTTCAGGCCCATCTAATGGCTACCAATTTAGACAATGCAGGTTATGAGCTCAATTTCATATTATCTTGTCAACGATCATATCATTCATCTCCAAGTTTTACTATTGGCCTCATCCTCTTCATGTCTATTTGAATAGGTAGGAAACCATTATGAACTCACAATCATATGGTTGATGGAAAAGGTGAAAGCAATGAAGCAAATTAGAAAAAATGAAATATAAGCAGGGCAAACTGATATATGCGGGGCAAACTAGAAAAACAGCGTGGCATACTAAATTATTAGCGAGGCAAAAACAGCAGGGCAAACTAGAAAATCAACGGGGCAAACTATAAAATCAGCAAGGGAAACATGAAAATGAGCAGGGCAAACTAGAAAAACTGTGGGGCAAACTAGAAAAACAGCGTGGCATACTAAATTATTAGCGAGGCAAAAACAGCAGGGCAAACTAGAAAATCAACGGGGCAAACTATAAAATCAGCAAGAGAAACATGAAAATGAGCGGGGCAAACTAGAAAAACTGCGGGGCAAACTAAAATATCAGCGGGGCAAACTAGAAAATAGCGAGACAAACTGAAATATCAGCGGGGCAAACTAGAAAATCGGCGAGGCAAATTGAAATATCAGCGGGGCAAACTAGAAAAACGGCGAGATAAACTGAAATATCAGTGGGGCAAACTAGAAAAACGGCGAGGCAAACTGAAATATCAGTGGGGCAAACTAGAAAAACAGCAAGGCAAACTGAAATATCAGCGGGGCAAACTAGAAAAACAGCGAGGCAAACTGAAATATCAGCACGCCAAACTAGAAAAACAACTAGGTAAACTGAAATATCAGCGGGGCAAACTAAATTGATCTTTTGATATGCTTCAATTTGGGGCTAAACCGCCAAAATTAGTTGGAAAAACGGATGGACGACGTGGATATACTAAATACATTCAATGTGGGCCCAGCTGAGTTTACTTTGCCCAAAATTTTCAAACACATCCAAATTTCAGGTGGGCCCCACCAAGTAATTTTATATCTTTTAGGCATGTCTTCACATGATTTTAGATGGTATGACCCACCTAAGTTCCGTATACGGCTGATTTTTCTGCTATCCCATAATTTAAAGGGGACCCATCAAGTTCACGATGTTGATGTTCGACATACATCATGGTGGGGCCCACACAGCTCGACCTCATGGGGAGTTCCCATGAGCTCGACCATATAGAACCTTTTCCTCTAGTAAAAAAATAAAAAAGGAACTACATACATTCAATGTGGGGCCAACTGAGTTTAAAACATACCTTTGCTGCGTGCTTTCTTCTCTAGACTGACCATTTTGAGAAGAAGACAAAATGCGATTGAGGGGGGCCCACAAAAAGGATTTTTGGGGTCTTTCTACCGGAAACACAGTGAGAAAAGGGGATGAAAGCAACAGTAATGAAAGCAACAGTGGAAAGTGGAAAGGGAGAGGAATAGCAAGCAATGGAAATGGGAGAGGAAAAAAGCAAGCAGTGAAAATGGGAGAGGAAAAGCCACAACCGTGAAATGAGGGGTATTTTTGTCCTGAAATTCTGAGTCCGTACGAGGAGGTCTAAGTGCGTATTCTAAGTTTGTATTGCTTCAAAACAACCGCTGGATAAAAGGTGGGGTCCACAGTTGTAAATTTCTCTAAAAAGTTCTTGTAAAATGGACATACGGTTTCCATATAACACATATATCATGGTGAGCCCACATAACTTGGTGACGTCAAGTCAATACACCACAGACGTCGGTGGTGTGTGGCACACCATGCAATCCGTTTCCGGTATTCTTGGGCCTTCAGTTTGTACAAGGACCCACAGGTAGGTGATCCAGGACGTCAATATGACTGGGCCCAACGCGGATAGAGGATTGCGAAGAATCTGTACTTGGGAGTATCTAAGCATCCAATCTTTGGCCTTTTTCCCTTCATATGTTTTCTTCTTAACCGTCCATTTTTTAAGAATAATTGTAAGGGATGATTAGAATTGTTCCATCGGGGATTTGACGGTGGAGATCTGATGAACAATTTGGATCATGGAGATATACGCCCCACTCAAGGCCCAAGGACACTGTCCATATTCTCGGCTTGAGGATGGAATGTTTCCTCGAGTACTTTTTATCTGATACTCTGGCCGCCTATGAAACTTGATATGCAGGCACTCGGAAACTGCACAAGTGGAGTATATTAACTCAAACTTAAACCGCATAAATTATTCAAACCACTGTCTCTAAGTTAGAGACCCAAAATCAAACTGTTTTAACAATCCTAATCTCTGATTTTTGGACACTTGTTTGTTGAAATAGGACAATTGGATATTTTCAGTTTTGACCGTCCAACAAATGTCCACCAATCCAATATTCAGATAATCGAATCATCTTAAATATTTAGTCCATGGTACATCTAAGGTGGGATCCATAATTTGGGAATTTTAATTTTATTTAATTTAATGCTACAATGCAATTTCTAAGCGCCTGCGTATGGTCCATCACCCCTAGAGTATCAATGTTTTTTTTTTTTTTTTTTTTTCCTTAAAGAAAAAAGAAGCGGGAATGCAATCAATTTAAAGTTGGTACGATAAAGATGCATGAACTAAAGGCTTACGGACACGCACACTCTAGAGGAATTCGAGGGACTGCTCACACGCCTAATTAAATACATATCATGCCTGTTTTTAGGTGATCCAAACCATTGATCTGATGGGCCCTCATTGGATGTGGGATTTTCAAGAAATATCTGGGATTAGATAATCCTAATCCATTTGAACTCTTGACAGCTATTAAAGGGTCAAGAGAAAGAATATACACAGAAACATCAAACATTCAATACGAAAAAGGCCCACTGAAGGGTTAGATATCCAAATCTGGGAAATTCCAGCGATGTCCACATTACCAGCCGTTTGGATCACCAAAAGCGGGCTCCACATTTTCATAAGCATGTGTCTTCAAACTATACAATTTGAAACGGTCAGGATCCTCTGATGAGAAATACTAACTGCACTAGCTTGTGTGCACTTTCAGTGCAATCTTGAAGGTGCGCTTGCATCGTACGTGAAAATGACACACGTATCTAATATCCAATCGGCTCATCAGGAAGTACGCACTGTGTACCAGCCACGTGTGAAAAATCAGGACAATTCAATAATCAGGTAAACCTAAGGTCTACATAACAAACCAACGGTACAGATAAATTGTCAAGATACCATGTACACGTGTACCACCTAATGACAAGATGGATTTGACTTTTGAGACATTGCATATAGCTCCGAAGCGGATTGGCTGGGAAACGGATTTGCTACTCCCCTGCCACCAGCCAATGGCTGATGGTCGGTGCTGTGTGGGTCCCAACATGATGTATTTGTTTCATCCATGCCGTCCATCTATTTTTCCAGATCATTTTATGATGTGAGAAAAAAAAAAAAATCTTAAGTAGACCACATTACAGGAAACAGTGTTGAATGAGCGTCGACCATTAAAAACCTTTAGGGGGCCATAGAAGTTTTGGATCAAGCTGATCTTTGTTTTTTCCCTTAATCTGGGCCTTTATGACCTAATCAATAGATTGGATGTCAAATAAACAGAAAAGTAGGCCTTAGGAGGATTTTAATGGTGGATATGTGATTGTTTTCCTTTGGTGTGGTCAACCTGAGATTTATATTCCTATTATCATTTCCTATTATCATTGAGATCAAGCCTAAGATGATCTGTAAAACTGGATAAACGGAATGGATGAAACACATACATCATGGTGGGGCCCACAGAGCACCGATCACTAGCCACCGGGCCGGTGGCAGGGGAGTAGCCAATCCATTTCCGATTGGCTGGTGTACCACACAACAGTGTAGATACGTGTCGTGCGAGCGCCCAGTTGTACGAACGGTTAATAAAAGGATATCAAAGTTACATGACCCCACAATGATGTATTTATTATATCCACACTGTTCATCCATTTTTCGAGATTATTTTAGAGCATTATACAAAATATGGATAATATCCAATGCTCAAATGGACCACACCAAAAATAGCAGCAAGGATAATGATTTTCACCGTTAAAAAATTCCTAGTGCCCACCATAACGTTTATTTCCCATCCAATCTGTTAATAAGGAAAAACAAATTTCATATTGATCCGAAACTTCCGTGACCCCGAAAGGGTTTCAATGGTAGACATTTAATCCCCCACTGTTTTTTACAGTGTGGTCCACTTGATCTTTATATCTGTCTTATTTTTCAGCTCAAGCCTTAAGATGAGCTAGTCAAACGGATGAACGGTTTGGATATAACACATACCTCATGATGGGACCCACAACTTGCTGACGTCAATACACCAGCTATATAGCTGGTGTGTGGTACACCAGCCTTCCGGCTCAATGATGCCAGGTCATCGAGCCAGTGATTCCCGGTACGGGTGTCAATGGTCTGGGCTCGGACCTGAAAAATCAGAATACTGAAAAGGCCTGGTCCGACGGCCCGGTCCATTACAACCCTAATTCCCGGGCAACCTACATACACTGTTTGGCAAGCCGGACCACGATTAGGTGATCCAAACCAGGCTTATATGATGGGGGTCCCAACTTGGATGGAGGGATGCCCCAAAAATCTTTGTACTTGGGAGATCCTAATTCTTGGTTTTGTGACCTACAAAATAAACGGTCTAGAAAATGAAAAAGGATACATCAACGGTCCCAAAAATCACATTGAAAGGACAATCCTAACCATCTGTTTACCCACTGAATTTGGACTAGTGACCACTTTGCAGCCATGTAATTGACAGGATTCGTTTGGCCAATCAGTCTATGCTCCATCCCAGACCGGCAACTTGGACGGTCCAGATTGCTATTCATCGATGTCCGCTTGTACAGTGACTATAGCCTTGTCCATGGAATTCCAAACACCTGTGTGTGGGCATCTCCAATCAGTAGGATTTTTTCAACATGGCCGATCCACAGAAAGGCATACCAGATGAATGGTCTGGATGGCTGCCTGAAGTTCCACAGGCAACAAATGGGCCAGCAATGCCCCCCTATATTCTTATTAATGAGTCCAAGCCTAAAACAGTCATCCATTTTCAGTCATTAGCAAGAACATAGATCACTACATACAAGCTATGAGCCTATGATCAATCTGCGGCGGGTCATATTCGGCTACTCAAAACAGCAATTCTGGCTTTACGATGAACGGCAGCGATATCAGATTTAGGAGAAAACATGGGATCTATGATCAATCTACTGCAGATCTGTAATTGGCTATACCTTAAACCGTGATTCGGGCTTACGATGAACTGAGGCAATAACAGGATTGACACAAGGATGAACGTTATGAGGTCGATCACTGTCTTCTACTCCGAATGTGATGAGGTTGATCATTGTCTTCCTCGAGGATAACTACTCCAAATCCTCGGAGCTTCCCTAGACTCTTCATAGAGACTTCTCGAATCCACACGGAAAAAGCAAGGAAACTAAGCATGGGAAAAGTTTCGGAATCAAACTACAATGAAAACTCCTACAAATCACAACTTGCTATAAATAGTAAACTTACTATTTATATACGGTTGATTCTAAGCACTTTTCATGTTGGGCACAACTTTATGGTATTTTACAAATTCGGCATAGGTAACCCGGTATAGCAGGTTGGGTGGCTAAAGTAGATTATCTTGCCCCAAAATCATATATAGTACATTGAATAACTCATTTCAAATTGTGAGATATACTCAATTTAAGGTATGACAGTCCAGATCACTTCTATCATTGATAGGGCCTTTTCTGATCCATCTTAGCCATGAAACTGTCTACTGCCCACTCTACATCAAGGTTGAAGAGAAAACGGGATCTTGATTCTATGCTGAAAGCCTCTCCAAATTGAATACAGAGAGAAATCTATTAACATTCATCACAAGATATTACATACATCCAAGCTCCATCTGCAAACTAGCCAATCGAGCTGAAGAACACTTTCTTTTTAATCTTTTTTGGCTTTTACTTTTTTGTTTTATTTGATTTTATAAGAAAGACTGACAGAAAACAAAGAATTCAAGAGATTTACAGTGGATCCGTAATCGGCTATACATTAAGGGCCTGTTTGGCTGCGTGAATTACGGCGGATTACATGGGAAGGAATTACGGCCATCTCATCCTTTATGACTTGCAGTGGATTGTCGGTTGCATATGGTGTACACCTCTATCCCATGCACCGCCGGTGAACTGTTTGGGTTTGGTGGGATATCGGAAATGGCGTCGCTCCTTGCAACTTCACCCACTGTATGGATAAATATGTGGGACTTACTGTGATTTATGTTTTTTATCAGCTCCGTTCATCCATTTTATTAGATAATTTTATATGTTCAGCCCAAAACTGAAGCACACCCAAATTTCAAGTAGACAGAAAATTTTCAAGGCGTTTGGTACTATTTGAGCCAAATATGACTGGCACACTTAACACATATACACTTAGGCATTCGCTAAATATGTGATGTCCATCACCTCCTTAAACTTCTTCCCTTAAGATGAGGTTAATCCCTCTCTATGTCATTCAGATTCAAGTTTAAATTTCAATTTGGATAATAACTAGATATGGCACTTCCTAAGGTGCACTAGAGAATGGTGTACATTGCACTCTCAAGTGGGCCATTCAAGGGCCATCCATTAACTTTGACAATATGAATTCGAGGAGTATCTCTCGATACATACATCATCTAGAAAAGTTTATAAAGAATTATTTCTCTAAATCACAACCTTGGCAAAAACTATCTTATAAATGGATAAAGGTTGTGGGTGCATCCACACTAAGTATTGATTGTGGCCATTCTAAGGATTCAACGGTCATCTTATCAATACATATGAAAGATCCTGACTTCCATACTGATTTAACAAAACAAATATGGATTAATGGTTGGATTACATAATTAAGCACTCATCTTTCTTGATTTGGAGGATCTGTACACCGGATTTTATTTTCAACGGTCAATTCGATGATCTGATGATACATATTGAGTTGTTGAGTTCAATTTGAGCCGAAAATGACTATGCCATAGTTAACACATATACGCTTGCACATGTATAATTAAACAGTATGAATTGAACTTCTCCCGTTGAAATTTGTTTTGGGGTATAGAAGTTTTTGATATATCTGATATTTATTCTTTTTTCCCTTCCTTTTATGTCTTCGAGATCTTATGAACACTTTGGATGACGAATAAATCTCACAGTGGGTTCTAGGAAGAAATCAACAGTGGGAATCATTATTCCCACTCTTTCCTATGGTATGGTCCAATAGAGCTTTTGATGTGCCTCAAGTTTCGACTCAATGCCTCAAATTAGCTGGAAAAACGGATGGACGGCGTGGATAAGCAGCATACATTCACTGCGGTCCCCAATACAGGGAAAAAAAATTTTAAAAAAATCACTCCATCGCACGTGCCAATCCCTATTAATACGCCGAGAGACTGACGCCATCCAAACACCGCTCCATCCGTCACATCAAGGATTAGAGAATCCCATCCACTGTAATACCGATTAAGCCAGTTACCCAAACTAGCCCTAAACTGTAATTCTGGCTTACGATGAACAGAGGCAATATCAGGATTCAAGAGAAAATGGGATCTTTATTATTATTATTATTATACAACCCGCTGTCAGTTCATACTTCACTGTTAGCCACCCCCACTATAAGAAAAGAAAAAAAAAAAAAAAAGAAATCTCCCCACTAGAAAATGGGATCTTGATTCTATAGCTGAAAGCCTCTCCAACTTGAATATAGAAAGAGAAATCTATTAACATTCATCACAAAAGATTACATACATCCAAGCTCCAGCTGCAAACTAGTCAATCGAGCTGAAGAACACTTTCTTTTTTATCTTTTTTGGCTTTTACTTTTTTGTTTTATTTGATTTTATAAGAAAGACTGACAGAAAATAAAGAATACCCGATTGAATCTAGACGCTTGTCGAAAATTGAAAGCAAACCTGGTGGGACATCTCCACCCACTGAAATCACCACCATACAAATCTGAGCAACTGGAATTATTGCCACATCGGACGACTGTAGTGAAAACTCAACTTCCTCAGCTCTCACCAAATTCAAAAGAAAACCCCAAAAGAACCAAATCACTCTGTTCATCAGCCTCCCTGCATAATTGTTTACTTCAGACTACCAGTTTTCCCACCGGATGAGAACCGTTTCCCATCAATGCCACCGGATGGCTGCCTCGTGGCCCGGTTGAGAGGCGGGCCACCTCCATTAGACTGTTTTCGGGAATGCAATGGCCCGTTTGGCTGACTTGCATTCCTATGCAAGGAAGAGAAGAAAAATTAGTAACATGATTAGAAAATGCTATTTCAAATCAAGAGTAGATTTAGCTCAAGCCATTTGAATCATTTCAGCATGAAATTGGAGCCAATAGATGTCATTCGATGTAAAGGCTTACTCATGATAGTAAGATTCCGAATACTACTCTTCCTACAAATGGGCCCGTGGCAATGTGGCGAATGCGCCTAAGGTTCAGGCAGTTCAACAGATGGGCCTCGTCGTGTATGCAGCATGACCCAAGGCCAGTTTGGTTGTAAGAATAGATCACCAGTTCACTTTTGATGTACATGGCCCACCAGATGACTGGACCAGCCTGATTTTCCAGCAACAGAACATGCATGGTGGGGCCCACCTGATGAATTTGCCTGGATCTGTCATATATATGCCACATTTAGCACATTCAGGGAAAGTAGGATTCAAGATCCTATTCTCGCAACTTGCCTAAGCACAGCTTCGATTTATTTCAATCAGAAATGAAGTGAAAGAAATCTCTCTCATAGAGCACACGCATCTGCAATAAAGTTCATGTACTTGCTGCTACACCATGTGCCAGGTGCAAGATCCAATCCATCCAAAAAAGGACCGGAAAAATGAGAGAAGGGATTATTCGAAAATCTTTAGAAGCCAGGCTATCTTCTTGTTTCAAGATGTAGATAGACTATTTGTAAATGAATGGAAAAGTATTGTTCTAACCTTAGATCGGGGCTATTTGCAAGCCTTGGTTGAGGCTTCTTGATCCTCGATCCACCTCCATTGGTCACACTGTTAACTTTGGGAAGATTGTACTGCCAAAACAAATCTGCTTCTGAAGAATCACTGGTGCCTATCTCGAGCTCATCCGAATCATCGGTCATCGCCATTTCATATTCACGGCTCTCTTTTCTGCTTCCCTGCTTGTTATACTGTTGGTCGGGAAAAACTCTCATATTATCAGTGAGACAGCTCTGGAAAAACAAATCGGGCAAGGGACCATTGTTTCCGTCCCAGAGCCCCAATGGGCTGTCTCCAATGACTTCTTGCTTGTTCACCATGACCTTATCAACCCATTCACCAGAACCCATTTCTCTGTCATCACCCTTTTGGGAATACACTCTCGGACTACTGTCGGGCCACGGAGGTGAGTTGGTAGCCATTAAAAGCTCTTGGAGATCGAAGCTCGGTCTCTTTTGCCTCATGCTAGAATTGCTCCGGACCTACAAAAACAAAAGATCAAAGATGCCACCTTCTGAATATGCATTTATGTACAGTAAACTCTACATGCAACCCACCTCATGTGCCAACATCTGTACCCCACCCACCATGAAGATCATCTGGCGCAAAAATAGGCCTGCCTACATGTTTATGTTAAATCAGACCATTGGCAAGTCTGGTTCAGACCATCCACTGTTTTCATACGTAGTAGCCCACTTGATGAGTTGGCCAACCCTAGGTGACTTCATGGTGGGACCCATCTTATGCATGGTTCTGATGTCTTGCCCATGTGACAATTGGCACATGAGCTGTGTTGCATATGTGAGGTTTTACATGTAATTGGTTGCGAGTTTGCACAAATGTATCATGTCTGTTCATTTCATTTTGTATTTATATCCAGTGTTATAGACTATGCTTACCTCTATGTTTCCTACATCCTCCATTGGTTGCCTGTGGCTACTGTAACTGCCAGACATATCTCCTCCACCTTGTCGATTCAAATGCAAAGGTGATGGCCCACCAGCTTTCCTTCCATGTACTTCAGGAGTCGATATTGTGTTAAGCTCAGATTCTCCTTCTTTCCTTGCTAGTGCTGCTTTCAGTTGAGCAATCTGAAATAACAACTTAACATTAGAACAAACTTTCATTTGCACTAATGATATCAAAAGCAAGAAGATGATGAACATGAGAAGCTCAAAGGAAATGCAGAGGAAAATAAAAACCTGTTCCTTGAGCTCTTTAACATCCCCGCTTTCTTTGTTTAGCCGTGCGGCACCAAGTTCAACTGTGGCAACCCGCTCAGCAAATTTGAGTGTACTAATCGTTTCTCCCACAGCATCTGCTTCCGGGCTTATGTGGACAAACATTAGGGTCTTTGCTTGCCCACCTAAATATGATAAGACCAGAAAACCAAAATTATACAAGAAAGAGAGGGAAAAAAAAAAGGACAAGAAAGAAAGTTGTTCCGGAGGTTTGATAATCATCCCGAAAGCGTGTGTAATGTGGCCCATCTACACACCACCACATATGGCTACGACATAGGTGTGAGGTTCCAATCCACCATCAGGTGGGTCCTGCAGTGTTAGATATCCCTACCCAAAAAAATCAAGACAGTCAGAGCAGGTGGACACAACAGTTTTGAAACAAATGGACAACTAAAAGAATTGGCCAAATTTTTCTATGTGAGATTCACTTGTTTCTGCCGTCTTGACCCACAGGATGAGTGGAGCGGCCCAACTTTTTGGCCAGACATCTACACTGTCAGACCAACCTGATGGCTGCGTGGAGGAGCCCTGGACTCACATTCATGTGCCATGTAAGTACACGTGATGGCTCATACATAGGTTGTCTTACACATGCAAGTGGGATTAGTAATCCTAAGCCATTTCATTACATGAATAAAGGAACGAGGAACACATCAAACTTACCAAGGGAGTCTTGGAGCAACTGCGTGAGTTTACTATTCCTATAAGGGACATGTGAATTTTTTTGGGCTAGAGCAGCAATTACATCGCCTAGAGCTGAAAGTGATTTGTTAATGTGTTGTGCCTCCTTCAGTCTTTCTCCTGTGACCTCAGATTTGTCGACCCTTTCACTTCCCGCTAGGTCAACCAGATGCATGCATCCACGAAGAACAGTTCCAGATGTCACGTCTCTTCCTTGAATGTGAACTGTCAAACAACTGCAGATAGCAAGATTTCTCATTAAAGAACTATTTCAACTACAAGCAAGCATTCTTCAAGAATAATGAATAATGTGGATTGAGAAATTCATAATCAAACCTATGAGAGCGACTGCTACGGTCATTCAAAGCTGTTGCCCCAACCACACGATTCCTTTGTCCAATGTTCATCAGTTCAATGACATCAGATGTTGATGCAACGGGTACCAAGTTTGCATCCGGTACATTGAGTCCCTTCTGAGAACTGTTACGAATTTCTAACGTGTTTTCAAGTAAAGGAAGTTCTATATATAAAACTAGCATGGAGTGAAGTGGATAAATAATACAAACGAGCTACAACATCACAAAGGATATCTTTGCTTAGGCCATCAGTGACTAGGAGATCCCTAACTTGCTCATTATAAATCTCAATCATTTGAACAGAAACATCATAGCAAAAAGTGTCCCTTCTTTGTTCCGAGAGCAGAAATAAGTCGCTCAATGCCCGGTAGTTTACACCTTTGCTTTGCTCCGTAAGATCTTTTGGTCCAGACTGGATAAGAAAATAAGATGAATCAACAGAAATCCTTGTGCCTCATCAGAACATAATTCATAGAAGACGTCAAAAAATGGAACTGCTAATGGCATCGAGAACAAGCAAAAACATTAGTGCAAGAATTAAATCAGTCCATATGACCCAATCCCCAATAATGGTGCAACTAATGCCATTGACATTATAATGGTATTAGATGTAGTTCTTACCATCGTGTAAGTTTTCCCTGAGCCTGTTTGTCCATATGCAAATATACAGACATTGTAACCATCAAGAACAGATCGAATCAGAGGCTGGGTATCTGAAAAGACCTCATCTGTGACAAAAAAGGAAAAGAGTACAATGCTTAAAGTAAATTCTAATAAGTAGAATTGCTAAGGGGGGAAAAAATAACTAACAAGTAGAATATATCCAAAAGGAATTAAATGGAATGCATAGTAACCTTGGGTTGCAAAGGGGCCAAACACTTTGTTGAAGGTGAAAGATCTACGCCCTTCTTTTCCATGTTTTGAAGGAGTGACTATTGTAATGTTTCCATCATCGATACGATCCACTGTGCTTATACGATTTTGTTGCCCGTGCAAGAAGGGTCTCACTCGGCAGTATACCCTAATACTTCCTAATCCAATGGAAAAAAAAAAAAAAAAAAAATCAATCCCTTCTAGAAGCTTATTTGTCTTTTTCCATAAATGCCATGATGTGGAGCAACAAGTAATGTTACCTTTAAGATCTTGCACTTGATTGTACAACTTTCTATTTTCTTCAAGAACTTTATGGTATCCAGAAGCAGCATGAGCTAGGCCATGTAAATGCCTACCTGTTGAGAAAAGAATAATCTCAGGAGGTGACAAAAGCTTTGACCATTAAGAAAAACCTGATCGAAACATTCCAAACTTCCTTCGCCTCAAATATATTACCAAGATTGCAGAACTCCTCAGAGTATTTCATTTGCATAAACTGCATCCCCGCCTTTGTAATATGAAGAGTTTGTTTCAATTCCTACAACAATTTTGAATTATCAAGAATCTATTTTTAAAAAATCACAAGCTCTAGAGGGAACAAAATCACAGTTGTAAATAAATACCTGAATATCTCTTTGTTGTTGGTCAAAGAGCATTTGTTGCTTCAGAAGCTTACGTTTTGATTCCTCATCATTGAATGAGTTTACATGAAAGCATCCCTTGTTCCTTACTCGTGTGGCATTTACATCTTTCATCTCCATCTTTATGTCAACAAAGAAAGATGTTACACATTTACACTTTTTCCAGATGCAATTCAATGTATATCCACGACGGGGCATGATAATGACCAGAAATTTATTATGGTAATTTCCTCAGTAAATTTGAAAAAACCTAGGACTTTCTTTCATTTGAATTATCACTTATCGCTGACCAGGTCTTCCTACATGGCAAATGTGTAATGGACATGTAGGCCTTACCTAGATGGCAAATGTGTAATGAACCCAAATAAATCATCATATATGTCTTACATAGAATTTTCTTCCATTTAATTTATCAGTGACCTGCTCTACCTACATGGAAAATGCATATAGCCAAACAAATCATCATGTAGGCCTTACCTTGGATGGGCCATATACCAAAATTTGCACCAGTTGGACACTGTTAACTCTTGGATTGACCAATTTTTTTAGGGAAGAAAAGGAGTCTTAAGGAACTTAACATTTTTAAAACCATCTATTTTTCGGTCCCAAAAGTCATTGAATGTAACAGTTAGGATTGTTTCACTAGTATGGTTCTCAAAAGCCATTGAATGTAACAGTTAGGGATTGTTTCACTAGCATAGTTCTTTGATGTATGACTCATCCAAGGTCGAGCCTACCAGAGAATACATTATGATCTCGTACATTTTAGAAACATCTACCAAGTCTAGAGGTGTACACGAACCGAGCTAGCTCGGTTAGCTCGCTTGACTTGACTCGAAAAAGCTCGATTTGACTCGGTTCGAAGCTGAGTTCGAGCCGAGTCGAGCTGATTTTTTGAGCTCGAAAATGAGTTCGAGCCGAGTTCGAGCTGGCCCCAGCTCGACTCGACTTGGATCGAACCCAGCTCGAATCGAACTTGGATCGAACGAGTTCGGTGACTCGGTTACTTTGATATTGATGTTGCTCACCAAGTGTTTGATGAAATGACTCAACGAAGTATGGCTGGTGGCAAGGAAGGTATGCATATGAAACAAATACCCTTTTTTCTTGATTTTTATGTTGCTTAAAAGGTGTTTGATAAAATACATTTAAAACCATTGCTGTTGTTTTACATACAGTTGGATTTTAAAGGTGCAGTCCAGGCACAGGCGGACTCGGCTCGATCTTGGCTTGAAATCGGCTTGAACTGGCCCGAGCTGCTAAACAAACCGAGCCGATCTGGCCAATTAGGCTCGAGGACCGAGCCGAGCCAAGTTCGAGCTGAGGTCAGCTAGTGGCCGAGCCGAGCCGAGCTGAAGCCAGCTCGACTTGGTTCGACTCGATGTACACCCCTAACCAAGTCCCCCACTAATGGTTATGATCATCAGATAAGATTGTTGGGGAATGACACGTCAGTTGTAGAGCCTACCCAATCATAAATTAGGTCTCATACAAGTTTTCCGCAAGGAAGGAGAACAAGTCAATGATAAGTTAAGCAAAAGAAAGTCACAAACACCAAGGTCAAGCACATAAAATTTTATGGTGAATGTGTTCCTAGGAAGTAAAGAAATTACTTTCTACATCTATTTGTCACATTCACTTCAAAGACATGAACAGAAAAATATATAAATATACAAACTACCTTCATTTCACTGGAATCCTTGGTTTGGGGAGGGGATTTGTTGCCACCAGATGCAGCCAGATCATTTAGAGCTGTTTTCACCTGTTCACGTTGAAAATAAAAGGAACTAAGATACACATACCGATGAAATTTTCATAAAGCTAATACTCATTAACAATTGTCCAATGTCAATAGAATCAACATTAAGTTGGATGACTAGGAGAAAGATATTATCATGAATTCAAAAAATGAGTCGGGTAATCCTAGATAAAGACGAGAATCTAGAATCAAAAATGACATAGGCCCTGTCTGGTAGACGCCTAAAAATGAGTTCATCTCATTTATCTTGATCTCTAAAACATACTTATAGTTAATTAGAGGGATGAACTCATTTTTAGGCATATACCAAACAGAGCCTAAAAATGAGTTCATCTCATTTATCTTGATCTCTAATACATAATTACTATTAACATGCACTCATTATGTCTTAGAGATCAAGATCTCTAAAACATATTTATAGTTAATTAAAGAGAGACTAACTCATTTTTAGGTACATACCAAACAGAGCCTTAAAATGTGGGTTTTTATACTCAAAACCGTTATCATCTTAAAAAAAACCCTTTTGAGTTCAATTCTTGATAAAATATTACTGCGAAATGGTAACAATAGGACAGAGAAAGGAAGTCTACCAGCTCATTTTGGCTTGCAAGGCGACGTTCAAATTCCTCCATAACTTTACTTAACATGGATTCCACAAGCTACAAAAGGATGAACAGCAATCCAATTCTGAGACTCAGATGCATCAAATGGGGAAAGAAACTTACTAAGAAATCGATTGCCACAAGCAGAGGAAGACTTACAGTTGGAACTTCTTCAGGCTTCTTGTCAGATAGAGCCGCACGAACGAGCATATTCAGAGACTGAAGTAGTCAGCACAACATGATTTGCAAAAGTGTTAGCAGTTTTCACTCCAACAGCATTGAAGCTATGTATATGTATCTAAATAATGCAGCTTACCAACCATTTCAGAGGATTCATGTGAAAGGTCCCCAGTTAAGTTCTTTTCATTCATTGATGAGGTTCTCGACAAGGGATTCACGAAAGGTTCTGAATTTTTCGTAGAAAACATTTCACTGAGGTGGTGGGTTTTGAAGTCCCACCATATTTCCACGAACCATTTCCACCTGTCTGTTTCCAATCACTGTAGGACTTGAGTGCCAGAACGCAATTTACAACCCGTGCTCCTTTCCCTCTCTGAAAAGGAAAAAATCACGTGTGAAATGTCTGCCAAAACATTAAATGGTTAAATTAAAATCATTTACATATACATTCAGAAAATTTCAATTACAACGAAAAGAACATGGGTATCAGAATCTTTCATACCAAAATAATTGAGGTAGTAAGCCTCTATTTTTGTAATAATTTGATGGAATTATTTATAAATAACTTTCTTTTTATATTATAAAAAAACTAAACATAATTTCATAGAGTCCTTTTAAAACTCCATTTCCTTCTATCAAAAACTAAAATGCCAACCTGTTCAAGATCAGATGCCTCAAACGTTGGAAGCCCAAGCTCCTGCACAGCAACAAGGAAGTTCCTCACATTCTCGAAATACTGAAATGCTGATAAAGCTGCCCCATCAGGTAGAACCACTGAATCGACTGGTGCTTCCACGACCTGAAAATAATTTTAAAAAAATCAACAGAACAAAAACACAGCAAATCAAATTGAGAAAAGAGCAAGCAAACCAATTTAATTACATGGTGCTGTGTACTCAAATTAGACAAATGGCACAACCGGCCACAATCCAGACCATCCATAAGGTGGGTCCCTCCATGGATGGACTACTTTCCACAAACAGCAAAGATTGGACCTCGCGTAATTTAATGCTGACCATCGCCAACATTGCTGCTACCATTTTTAGGTCATCAATCGGGCTTTAAGATCATCCCATCAATGGGAATTTTCTACTCTCTGATCCATAGTGGGATGCACCCAGTGGACAGTCTGGATCTGGACAATTGCTCATTTCTATAAGTTTTGTGTAACTGGCGCATGGCGCACTAATGGATAATCTCATGGAGAAAAAAAAAAAAGCAGATAGCTTTTTCATCTTTGAGCACCCATGAAATAAAAAAATGTAACATCTTTATCATCTGATGCACCTTTGGCACTGCACCAGGGTGAACCTTGTTGATAACACTGCACAGAATTATCCCATTTCTCAAACCGAGCCTAAATTCTTCCTCCGAAGGCTCAGATGGCAAGTCTTTTGCTCCGACGACCCCGATCATCTTTCTCAGCCATCCCGCTGCCTCATATCTTCTTGATGCTGAAGAAACAGTACCCAATTTATTTATTTTCATTTAAGCATAAAAATTCAAACTAAAAAACTGAAATTTTCATTTTCAATTTCAATCCCATTGCTCCTACATGGATTCTTCATTCCTTAATCTGACAATTAAAAAAAAAAAATCGTAAAATTTAAGGATTGTCTGAAACTACAAGAGGTGATTAGTTTAAGAGAAAAAATCATTTAAAATCAGTTGCAGAACATACTTAAAGATCACTCTAAGAATTTCAAACTCTTCAAAATCCGATCAAGATTTGTAATGATAGTTCGAAACAAACAATACATGCAGAATTTCCTACATTTCTGACAAGCAGAGTAACTTTCATCCAATTCTCATCACAGAAGCAAAATTACCGTATAGATCCGACAAAACCACACCAGAGACAAACAAAAAACAGGGTTTTCAAAAAAATCAACAAAAAATATTAAAAATGCAGAATTTCTAAAGAAATCAGTAAGATAAATACACAAAAAGAATACATTCCTCAATAAAAAGAATCTCAAAAATTACAGAACAAATCCACTGAAAAAGACAAACACAAATCAAGGTCTTCAGACCTGCTTCTTCAGCCTTTCTTGACGCCAGATCGATATCACTAAGACTCGTTCCGTGCTGCTGAAGAACGTCTTCCACTACGGAAGCCATCGAAATCGAGAAAATCCCATCCGATGCCATCTCCTCAAGAAAAAATAGGAAAAACGAACTCCTCAAATCAAATCAAACTCAAATCGCCACCATTAAAGATCCGATCTAAGAATCGGCACATGAAAACCTCAAATCCAAGCCGTCCGAACGCCTCAAAGTACAGAGAAAGGAGATGATGGTAAATAACAAGAAAGGCCAAGGAGAAAAATGGAAAGAGAGAGAGAGAGAGAGAGAGAGAGAGAGAGAGAGAGAGAGATGGGGTTTTTTCTAGACTGCTGCTACTCTTTCCGCCATTCTTTCTTCTTTGAAAGGGAGGCTCTTTCTATTCCCTGAGTCGTTGTTCTAATATCGCTTTCTAAAGCAAGAACCGAGCCTGGGTCCGAACCAAGAGGTGTGGAACCGAACCGCTTCCATTTCCCATCCTAAAAAACAAGCGCCTTTTTTTTAAGAGAAAAACCTTGATACTCTGGTAGAGTGTGATTGTTGATCAGCGGGCACTGAAAGATTCTAAATGCGGTATTAAAATAAGTGAATCTCAACCGTTATAAAACGTGGATACTATTTTATATGGTCCATAAATGAAACATTACACTGAACGTATTCTCAAATATAAATATTATTTACATTTAATGGACGGTTGAAATTAAAGGGCATTCAACAGTCCAAATTCATCAAACTAATGTGAAAATTTAGAATCTGTTGATCAATATAATTTTGAGATTGTGACCTACCAATGGTAGATCCTGCAATTTGGGCGGTTTATTTTGATTCGGTATATGGCACGTGTACGATTTCTAAGTGCCTGTTATCAACCATCACACTCTGACGGAGTATCAAATAAATAAGTCGCCCTTTTTTACGATTCTCTAAACGTGAGTCGAGCGCGTGAGATAGAAGGGGGTTTTTGGAGATACGCATGCGAACATGGAACATGTGTACGCGATCCGAGACGTTCATCAGGTGGGGATTGTTTTGATGACTTTTCAAGAGAAAAATCAGACCAGGAACACATGTATAAGAAAATGCGTTGTTAGAGAAAGGACGAACAATCTACATGAACGCTGAATAACAGCCCATTTGATGATTATATAGACTCAATTTCTGACATATGTGAGTAACATGGTGGGCCTCACCTGATGAATGGACAGGATCAGTCTGAATAGCCTCGGGCACTGAATACTCATCAGGCCTAAGTTTTTATTATCTAAGCAGCTGATCTACTGGAAGCCTTCATGGATCCAACGGCCAACAAATATCCTTGTGAAATGACGCTAACCCTTTAATCAGTGGCGTTCAAATGATCAGGACGAAAAGAAATCGGATTGCGTAGTGAGTTAGTCAGCACGCATTTATCGTACTGATTAAACATTGTTGGGCCCATCGTGAATGTATGTGGCTTATCCACTCCGTCAATCCGTTTTTTCAGCTCATTTTAGGGTTTGAGCCCAAAAATGACGTGTATCCAAATCACAAGTGGACCACACCACAGGAAAGAGTGGGAATAATGATTTTCACCGTTGAAACCTTGCTAGGGCCTACACTGATGTTTATTATTTATCTAACCTGTTCATGAGATGAAAAGGCATATATCAGCTTGATCCAAAACTTCTTTGACCCCGCGAATTTTTCAACGGTGTACATTCAATTCATATTATTCCTTGTGATGTGGTCCACTTGAGCTTCGGATATGCTTCATTTTATGCCTCAGGTCCCAAAGTTATACGGTAAAATGGATGGGCAGAGTGGATAAAATACATAAATCATGGTGGACCCCACAGTGTTTACTCAGTATGCAATCTGCTTCGGGCTTGAAAGTGGATCGATGGCCCTTGTTAAAGGAACTAATATAGCAGACCATGCCAATGCTCATAACCATTGAATGATTTTGCATTCATGTAGTTCAAACAGAGAATGAGAATAGTTGGTGTCAGACAGACTTTTATCTCTTTACCAAATCCATAGTAGATCCCACTTTTGAACGGTTTGGATCGATGTATATAGATACCATTTTTCTACGAAGCGATATGCATGTGTATAGTTGTTCGTACTCCTCCGTAGTATTGTACATATTTCTTCAATTTAAAAAATCTCCCGCGGCTACGGTTATGCGCATCAAGAAATACAAAGTAGCCGGAAGCGGATTAGGTGTTAGGCGAGTAACCCATAGTGGGTGTTTCCCTGACCCTGGGCCCCATCTTGATGTGCGTATTGTATATCCACGCCGTTCATCAGGTTTTTTTAGCTCAATTTAGCGAATGGTCCAAAAAATAAAGTAGATCCAGATCTCAAGTAGACCACACCATAAGAAGCAATGGTCATTGAATGCCCACTGTTAAAAACTGTTGATAAGGTCACTTAGACCTGGATTAAGGGAAAATGCAAGTATCAGCTTGATCCAAAACTTTTGTCACCTACAAGAAGTTTTTAATGGTGGACATTTAATCTTTACTGTGTGGTCCACTTGAGATTTGTATCTACTTCATTTTTTTAGAACAAGCCCTAAAATCAGGTGGAAATTTTATGAACATAGTTTATATTTAACACATGCATCAAGACAACCTACTGTATGAGATAGCCTGCTCAAACATGTTCTCAACTAGCAACTTTCAAACATGCTTTTTAACTTTATCCATAATAATCGAATTCAGTTCATTTAGCCTTAGGGCCAATAAAAATAACTTATGGCTCCGCCTATTACCTAAATTCAATCATGAAATATAGTTTGAAGAAGGGAATTTTTAATATGATCTCCAATCATCTGCTTTTATATATACAATGTTAGTTGGCAGACAACAGTAAATAAGTAGCTTACATGATAAAGATTAGATGGGCAAGATGCTGTTTTTCTTTTTTACTTTTGACATCAGTAAATAAGTATCTACATAGCGTGTGAGTTGTCCAACGCCACAAAATGACTTCTAACATTAAAGAAGAGAATTTTTCTTTTTTACTTTTATTGAAGAGAAGAAGAAAAGGGAAGAGAGGGAAAGATATCAGCTAGTCAGCAGATGATGGTAACTATTGTTGTTGCAAGTAGCGCTTGATAGCTGCTGCCACTCTCTTAGGCCTGTTTCATTTTCCAAATGCAGGGTAAATACCCTATTATTACAATTTCACCAGTGAGAAAATGTCAGGGTATTTTTGCTTTGAAAAACGATCCATAATGACTACATAAATTTATGGCCCCACTGTCATGTATATGCCATATCTGCGTCATCCATCCGTTTTACCCTAACATTTTGAGGCATGAGCCGAAAAATGAGAAAAATCCAACATTCAAGTGTCCCACACCAAAGTAAACAGTGCCCCAAGAAATTTTTAATGGTAAGTGTTCGATTACATTTTTACTATGGTGTGGTCCACTTAAACTTTGAATCTACCTCATTTTTTAACTTCTATCCTAAATTCAGTTGGGATGATGAATGGACAGTATGGATAATCCACATACATCATGGTGGGCCCTCCTAATATTTGGCAGCCTCCTAGATTTTTGCATTGAAAACAAAGCAAGAGTCAAATCAACATAGTGAAGATAATTAGCAAGGAAATAATTATTACTCATTTCCATTGCATTACATTTACCTAACATCAAGATCATGGGTTCAAACACTCATGTGATATGTGTGGGTGTGAGTGTAATAAAAAATAAGAAGAAAGCGAAGTTACTTACAGAACCATTGGATTTTTTTGCTGGTTTTAACTGTCTGATTAATCCCCAGCATTACAATTTAAAAAAAAAATTACCTTCCTTGAAAAGGTTACAGCCATCTAATTAATTTGTACAGTAGTAATTCAAGGAACATGTGCCAATAAGATGTAATTAAGTGAGATCAGGTCCGACCATTAGGTGGGGTACACCTTGACCATGGCCTGGTTCATAAATCAGGCCCATGAACCAATCACATGGGCCACAACCGCATGATAAAAATGAATAGCTAGAAAGTATATCACAAACACGCGTGCTCCACATGATTAGTGCACCAGGCTGGCTTTTCACACAGCCATGTTGGCATAAAAACCCACTCAGTACATGGCTTGGATCTCTCACACATGCGCCATGCTGTCACGTGTGGCACAATCCTCCTTTTACATAGCTCAATAGAATTTTAGTTGCGAGGTCACTTTTAATTCTTTCGAGAAATAGGAACCCTTGCCTACTTTGCTTGATCACTTTATAAGGGCATCTTTGTCATTGCAATATAATTACTAGTTGACCCAAAACTCAAGAAGATCAATCCATCAGGTGGGCCACATTTGGACGTTGAACATTGACCGTAGGATCTCTGCCGTCCATGTTTCTCGTGCTCGATGGCAGACCGGACTGATTTTTGTGCTAGAGCATGTTCGGGTTGAGGCAACACCTGGGTCCGAATCTCACACACAAATACAATGAATTTAAGCATTTTCACGCACATATCACTTGTGTAGGACATCCAATCCACGCAAAAGGTAGGCCACACCATGCATTTCTCCTTAGAAGAAGATCAGGTTGGTCTTCTCCCAGGCAGGCCCCACCGTCAAAATCAATGGGCAGCGGATGGTCTAACCCAATCAATGAATAGGTGTGGGGATTAGCTGCAACCAGTTATAAATCTTATCCAGTCCATTTTACAAATATTTCACCTTAGGGCCTGTTTGTTTTACCATTTACCATGGCAATTATAGATAAATGAGTAATGATTACTTCTCACCATGAGTGTAATAGAGATGTGGAAATACCCGGTCAAAATGCATGGACTTACACTTACATGGTATCCGTGAAATCGAACCTATTCCGTTGGGATAATCCTAACTATTCGATTCATGGTTTATAGAAAATGCAGTTAGCACCGTCAAGTTGATTTGATACTCAGATCATGGGTCATTGAATTTTGAAAATGAAAACAAACGAGCCTTTGGTGTAGTCAAACCTCACCGTAAAGCATGTAATTTTTGAAAAGTGTAATTATTATATTATAATGCTTTGAAAACCTTATTGTAATGTATGATTTATTATGTGTATTTCAATAAATTTATGAGTCTTTTAAAAAACTAATGTATTGATTTTATTTTTGTCCTTTATAATTTTTTTTAGTCTCATTTCGTATAGAATGGGAGAAGAAAAAGATCTTATACATATTGTTTAACATATACTCTTGTCAAGTGTGTTAAATTATGACCGAATCCATATACACACAAAGAGGGTGCAGCCGATGGAAAATTCAGCCTGAAAACCTTTAACCGGGCGTGTACATGTGCGCATGGGGGTGCAATCGGACCTGAAAGGCCGTTTTCATAGTATGAAATGTGCCTCTATCATTCGGGCATGTAAAACGTCATAATTATTTCTCTTTAATGGGTCTTTTTCAAGACATGGCTTCGATGCTTAAAAAAGATAAATTAGGATTAAGGTTTCAGTATTGTTAAAAAGAAAAGAAAGAAAAAATTTTATCCTCCCTTCTTTAAGATCTTCTCGTTTTTACCTTATAAACAAAAATCGACTTCTTAATAGGTAAAAGAAAAAAACTATGGTATCCTATTAGTGTTGATTTTCTACCAGTGAGTACATGCTATGTGAAAACATTGCTGAAAAGTTGTATCATAGGAGATAGAAGCGCTGACGACCTTTTGCACTGGTACTCTACACTAAAGGACGCGAACTATCTCAAAAATATCGACAAGTATGCGCCTCAACCCAGTCTTGATCTAATCGTGCTAATTGCAAAGATTTGCATAACAAATGTGGAGTTCCTGAGTACAAATAAATCATTTTTATTGAATATTTCAAGTTTAGTTTTACAATGGTTTTAATACAATTGTCCTATAAGTAATGACTGCTAACTTCCTCTAACTTTTTCTTTCTTGAGGGCGGTTTGGTAGCAAGAGAAGTTAGAGTATAGACGGCCTCAATCGAGCTCATGGTGGTTAGAAAAGAAGTTGAGTGTTTGTTGAGAGACATCCTAATTAGATTACAAGAAAATCGCGGACAACCTATTTCTCCTTTTAAGAGCCAATTCAATCCTCCTTGGGAGTATGTTCCTAACAAGCTCAAATAGCATTCTATCAATGAAATTTAAATCATGATTTTAGGCACCTAGGTGAGTTACATAACAAGCAATGATGTAGATGAAGGCATGCCACATATTTTGATAATTGAAAGCTCAAATGGGCCACAATACTCGATTTTTAAAGGTTTACACATGATTTTACATAATTCCTATTATATAAATATAGTTTTTCATTCAATTGATGTTTTTCTATACAATCAACAATGTGGTTAGAGGCCCACCACATATTTTGATAATTGAAAGCTTCGATGGGCCATAATACTTGATTTTTAAAGGTTTACATATGATTTTACATAATTCCTATTCTATAAATAGAATTTTTGATTGGTTGATTTTATTTTTTTTTTTTAATACAATTGATGTGAGGGGAGAAGCCTAAAGAATGGATTAGACTTCATTCTCACAACCTACTAGGCCACAAAGTTCAAGCATTTTAATGGAGAAAATAAAACTTGAATAGACATCAACTAATAACAGACAAGCTTGTTCTTACAATGCTAGACAGGTTCCAACAGATGGTAGACAAAAGCTTAACTAGGAGAGCATTGACCTAACCAGAAAAGACTGATAGGCCCGACCTAAACTGGCCATCCTTGAAATATTTATCTCCCTCGCACGTGCTTCATTGGACCCATGCCCAGATGCCATAGCTGTGATGGATCCAATCCGTTCATCATATGGGACCAAGGCAAACATATCCTGTCCCAAAAATCAGGCCGTTCAAATTGAGTCTGGTCCCATTTCTTTCCATTCCTTCCCACGTGCAAGTGTCATCCACTGTTTACTTTTGGAGGTTTTGCTCCCATACATCCCGACGCATTACAATATGATGCATTGGGACTATGAGTTGGATCTGAGGTCATTTATAAGACTGATCTTACCGTTGGAGGATGCCTAATGATGGAACTCTCAATTGGATTGGATGATCTATTCATGGATTTGAATGTCTAGGATTTTACAATCTCGAATATTTTTGAGGTAGCCTCTTTAATTGTTGTACTTAATCAGATCAACCGTTTGGATCACCAAACACGACCCTGGACCGACCCAGTGGCTATGGTCCCCAAATATCCTAGGCTATTATAATACTTTGGATGTATAAGAGCAAACCTCCACATTTTGGTACCCTCCAGTACTGAGCTTGGAACAGGTCGGTGCTGGAAAAAGCTGTGGGACCCACCATGATGAATTTGTTCTATCCACACCGTCCATCCATATTTTCAGATAATTTTAGAACATGAGCTCAAAAATTAGGAAGATCAATATCTCATGTGGACCACACCATAGGAAAAGGTGTTAATTGAACACATCATTAAAAGCTTCTTGAGGGCCACAAAAGTTTTGAATCAAGCTGATATTTGCATTTTACCTTCTTCCAGCCATTTGGGACCTAATCAACAATGTGGATGGAAAATAAACATTACACTGGGCCCTAGGAATTTTTTAACGGTGGTTGTTCAATCACTAATGTTTCCTGTGGTGTGGTCCACATGAGATTTGGATCTTCCTCATATTTTATCCCATCCCTTAAAATAAGCTGGAAAAATGGATGGACAGCATGGATAAGATACATACATCATGGTGGGACCCACAGAACTTTTCTAGCACCGAGCTGAGTACCAAGAGGTCACCAGCGAAGCCGAGTCCGTGCTGGTAACACTACTGTTGCATTTTGACTGGACCTTTCAGTCATCTCTCAAAAAATGTACCGAATCAGTCGAAAATGCTACAGTTTATACCTTATCTTTTGAGCACCTAATATTCAAATTTCAAATAATTTTGAACTATGAGTATTTCCGTCCAAGCTTGTCCACTTCCATGCGTACCTTTCATGTACCGACACTAAGGTCTATTCATATAGTGCCAACCTTCCACTAACAAAATTCAAAATTAAGTGGGCCATCTTTAGTATCATTTAATTGTATAAAATGGTGGGAACCACACATGTGGCATATGCACGTACACACAGTCCAAAGTCAGTCAAGGGTGGGTCCCATTGTATGTGTCCCGGAACAAAATTAGGCGGTCCAATGTACAAAAAATCATAGATAGTGCCCACCTTGCCCAAATGAGGGGGGAAATGTCATTTGTGCTCTTCGGGAAGCAGGTGGTTTTACTTGGACACCGTTTGGTTGGTGACCCAACACCATCCAGCTAACTGCTGTCAAAGCTCTGTGGGCCCCACCATGATGTATGTGTTTTATCAATTTTGCCAGCTCAGTTTAAGGTATAATCGTAAAAATGAGGTAGATCTGAATCTCAAGTGGACCACACTATAAGAAATAAAAGTGATTGAACTCTTACCGTTAAAACTTCCTACGACTCACAGGTTTAGGGTATGAGCCCAAAATTGAGGTAGATCTAAATCTCAAGTGGACCACATAAGAAATAATGGTGATTGAACTCTTACGATTAAAACTTCCTAAGGCTCACTATAATGTTTGTTTGCCATGTAACCTCTTGATTAGGTCACATAATCATGTATGAAGGGAAAGCACAAATATCAACTTGACTCAAAACTTATGTGGGCCAAGTTTCCAACAGTTACGGTTCAAACTCCACTATTTCCTGTGGCGTGGTCCACCTAAGATTTAAATCTACCTTATTTTTGGGTTCATACCTGACGTAGGGATGAACGTGATGAGGTTGATCATCGTCTTCCTCAAGAATAACTACTCCAAATCCACGGAGCTCTATGGACTCTTCACAAAGATTTCTCGAATCCACGAGGAAAGAAAGCAAGAAAATATAAATAAATTTTAATAAATTCGAACTTCGATTGATAAAATCCAATAAACGAGTTCACAACCCTTTAAAAAGGGATACCAAGCAATGAAAGAGATATCAGAAGCAAACTACAACCAAAACTCCTAGAATTCGCAACTTACTATAAATAGTAAACTTACTATTTATAGATAGTCGTGATGTCTACTAGTGTGCAAGGTTTTCGGTCCAAAAATAGTAAGTGTCTTATTTGGCTTCACCAAACCGTTCTCCTAACTATTCTTAAACTCTTTTCACGTTGGACACAACACCTAGAGGCCAACGGAATGAATATTATAATCAAACTAAAACTTACTATTTATAGTAAAAATAAAATTAAAACAAGGAAACGACCATCGATCCAGGGGTATTTGGCAAATTCGGCTTGTGTAACCCGGCATAACTGGGTTGGTTGGATAAAGTAGCTCGTTCTACCCCAAAATCATATATTTTACGTCCGATAATTCATTTCACATTGTGAGATACGCCCGATCTAAAGTCCGACGGTCCGGATCACTTCTGTTGTCGACCAGGCCTTTTCTGATCCATCTTGGCCATGAAACTGTCCGCGACGCGTTCTACATCAATACCCTAAAATGAGCTGGAAAAAATGGATAGACAACTTGGATAAAACACATACATCTTGTTATGCCAAAGAGCTTTGACACCAACTAATTGGCTGGTGTTGGGGTCACTAGCCAAACTGTGTCCATTTTAGCTGTGACTTTTTCTTGTTTTTATCTTGCATCCTGCAATGGGGTTGCTCATTCCCTTTCAAGACTCGGATTTGCCATCCCAACGGTTGGATCATCAACTCTCCTAAGGTGAAACGGCCTTTTCATGTTGTAAATACTTGTGTTCTTTTTAATTCTGATTAACAATGCATTAATCTCCACCATAAAAGGCCAGGATTAAAAGGGCCACATGGGCATCAGGGCCATTGATCCAATATTTGAATATGCATTCCAGCATCTGACAATTCTTGCTTCTTCTTTTTTCTCATAGTTGAATAAAGCCATCAAAAAGAATTATTTTACAAACAGGTAGCGGTAGGAGGCTCGTCAGGTCATTGACTAAACGGTACCATAAGATTTCTTTTAATAATAATAATAATAATAAAGCAATAAGAAGAAAAAAATAATAATAGAGAAAAAAGGTAAGGCGGAAACTGCCCCGTAGTCATTCGGCAGCGCATGTTCAAAAGGTCTTTAGCTTCTTTCTTTTTTTTTCGGTATGACATTTTTTCTCACTATGTAATGTTTATGGTATTTAGTGAATTGCATGGACCGTCCAACGGAAGAAACATAAAATGTAGGAAGTGAATTGCATCCAGCAGAGCATTGGCCACAACCCATTTAGCGCTAATTGTGATCGACAATGAAGGGAGGAGATTAGGTGCAGCCCTAATTGTGGGCCCCACCTCCATGATGTATTCCATATCTACACCATCCATCCATTTCGTCCGGATCCAAAAATTAGCTTGGGTGAACCATACAACAGGAAGCAACAGTGATTGAATGCCCTACCAGTAGAAACTTCATAGGGCCCTCTGTAATTTACAGTAATGTTTATTTGCCATCTAACATCAACCTGATAAGGTCACATAAACCAGGATGAAAGGAAAAAGCAAATATTAGCTTGATCCAAAACTTTTGTGACTCATTAATGGCCAATCACAGTTGTTTCCTCTATTTCATTTTTTGAGCTCAAGCCCGCATGATTTGGTAAAATAGATAGACGACATGGATATAAAATACATACATCAAGGTGGGCCACACAATAAGGGCAGCTCCCGACCTTGAAAAGGGAAAAATTACCATTTCATGTGGGGGCAAAATTGTCATTTCATGATTATATATATATATATATATATAGAGAGAGAGAGAGAGAGAGAGAGAGAGAGAGAGAGAGAGAGTCATGCTCACCTGACACAACCGTCATGTGATGAGGAATCCCATGCAACCCTAAAGGATAATTTTTATCCGGATCTACAATTCTGGTGGGCCCACATCAAAGAGAAATGCAAATCAAATGAGGAAACTATTTTCATTTTTTATGACCCACTTAAATTTTGGATCAAATTAAAAATTGAGCCCAACAGGTTTCTTGAGGTGCTACTTCATGTGTATAGTGCAAATTTTGAAGTCACATGATGTATGATGAGTTCTTAAAAAAGTTCGCACGAGTTCCATGCGAATTGGTTTGCAAACATCTACCCCATTAGTCAAATGCACCATTCCATCTTGTGCCTAAGTCACAAAAATCAAGTCAATCTGTGACTTGTGTGGGCCACACCACATACAGAAGTGGAGAGGGGCCGTGAACCATTAAAACATTTATAACCATTTTTGAGGGCCCACCGACATGTGGTTTGCAAATCCAGCCCATCCATTATGTGTGTCCCACTTGAATGAGGGTTCAGACCAAGTTTCAGGTGCATGCAAAACTCAGGGGGGCCCCACCAAGTGCTTTTATATGTTTTAACGGTGTCTTCACATAATTTTAGATGGTATGGCCCACCCGAGTTCCGTATACGACTGATTTTTAGGGTATCCCATAATTTAAAGGGGACCATCAAATGCACGGTGCCGATGGTCGAAACGCATCATGGTGGGGCCCACACAGCTCGACCTCACAGGAGCTTACCGTGAGGTGGAGCGCATAGTACCTTTTCCTATATATATATATCATATGACGGTTTTTCATTGACACTAAATCATGTATGTCTAACATTCTTTGGGACACAATTTTATTCATTAAAATCATTCAATCTAATATTTTCATAGGTTTTAATTAATAAACCAAAAATCTCATTTGCTTGATGTGAATGAGATCTTTTGCCAACAATCCAACAGCTGGGATCAGTGACAGTGTTGTCAACAGCCCCTTTAAATGGACAGCGACCAACAACAAAGCCCTTGTGAAAAGAACAGAACAGGCACGTGGTGTGCACAAGATAGACATTGCGTGGATAGGGTTGCAACTCTGCACTGCAGAATATTTAAAAATTAGTTGGTACTTGTAAATAAATACTTAACTAAAAAAGTATAAATAGGGAAGGAATTAATAGGGTAATAGGTGGGGATATTTAGGAAATGTCTAATACATATTAACATAATCAGCATTTGGCCAATTTTACCCTTGCAATTTGCCATGTGAGGGTGAGATATGTTTGGCCCTTCAATGGAGGGTATTTTTGTCCTTTCACTTATTCAATGGGAGCAGCTGTCCTGCAACTTTTTTATTAAATAACCTAAAACAACAATAATATTATGTAGTTTGTACAAGTAAAGTTTCATGAACCACTCCATTATAAATATTTTGAATTAATTTTCAAGATTCGAACTCATAAAATTCTGCTCTTATACTATATTAAATAACTATTTAATTTAAAAGCTCAAATTATTAAAAGATTATACATCAAAAGACATTAACAACGCCTACTCATAGAATCACGACCTTTTATTTGTTTTATAAGAATTAAAAACCTAACCCTTTCTCTCTCATCCTGCTCTCTCGATGCACCCTATAGTAATGTATAAATACTAGGGTGGATGAGGGATTCTGAGAATGGATGGAGCCCTACCCATCCACATGCACCCACACAGATGCCAATATGGAATGTGTGAGACATCCGAGCTTCCCATTAGGTGGACCACACTAAATCAGCATGAGATCTAAACCATTCATCTATTGGGCCCAGTGACAGGCCATACCCAAAGTCAAATCAACTGGGTTCAACTCAACCTATGGTTTACATTCAACAAGAAATTTACTCAAGCTGGTGGCTAGGATCATCAAATCAGTGGGGATATTTTCAATACCACCCATTCACGTGGTCCAGATTTACTTATACATGTATAGAATGCTTTGTAACTAAGATAACTGCATTGCTTGTGATGCTTCTTCTTACTGAGATTTTAATTTAACTAATGTAAGTGGTCACCAAAGAAACGTGGTGCACATATATAGAAGCTGGTGTGCATTAAGCTCCACACATTCCAACATAGTAAACGTGTGAAAGATCCTATCCGTTCATTAGATGGTGAACACCATGAAGATGCATTGGCACAAAAATCATGCTCATCCACTTACAGGAGTGACACGTGTTTACACGAAAAAAAGACAATTAGAGAAGACGACCAATTGTTTATAGTCAACATAAATGTGGCCCACCTGATGAGTAGGCCGTTCTGATGTCCAAAAAGACATGTTCATAGCTGGCCCCACTTGATGAATGGTTGAGATCTCACATACACATGCCATGCTGGCACAATCTCTACCCTCATGGGTACTTCTCACGAGAAAAATCCAGACAACCTTCAAAGATACGTTAATATGAAATTGGTTGGTGCAGAAAAATGGGACCGTCAGCACTAAGTGGGCCTTCGTTTTAAAGCAACTTGTGTTAGTTACGAACTTACGAGATCGTTACCGACCCATTTGCTTACTCTCTACAACAGAGTGATATATATTATACTCTGGTAGCTTAGGTCTCTTAATACGCAGTCGCTCGGAAATCGTACACGTGGCTTACTTCAAGTTAAACCGATTGGAAATGATAAATATCGCCTTTGATTTTTAAAAATCTCGAGACATTCATGTGTAAATTCAGCAGATGATAGAATCACGATAATATAACGAGATTTTCAAAATTGAGAATTTTAGCAAAATTGTCCTACTTTTTATTTATTAATTTATTATTTTCACTTAGATTCTCCTGATAATGTCGTGAGAAAAAGTAAAATATCAAAATTTCTCAGGAAATTCTCGTACGGAGAAATTGTCGAGAACGAGATTTGTCACTGTGTTTCGTGGAAGAATCCTAGCCTCTGATCAGTGGACAGTGGTTGTTGAAACAGAAGCACTGGATGTTTTTCAACCGCCCAATAAATGTCCAACAATCCGACAGTCTGATAATAAAATAAGCGTAACTTTTGGGTTTAGATTCATCTAGAGTGTGAACCATCATTTGGACAGCTTAATCTGACTTGCATGACACGTAAACAATTTCTGACTAATTTTTAAGTACCTGCGTATCAACCACCTCCACCTTCCGGGGCCTGTTTGGCCGCGTGAATTACGGTGGATTACATGGGATGGAATTACGGCCATCCTATCGTTTATGACTTGTAGTGGATTATCGGTTGCGTATACTGTACGCCTATGTCCCATGCGCTGCAGGTGAACTATTTGGGTTCTGTGGGATATCGGAAACCGCATCACTCATCGCATCTTCACCCACTGTACGGATAATTATGTGG
The DNA here is from genome assembly GCA_021015155.1 of Magnolia officinalis. NCBI lineage: Eukaryota > Viridiplantae > Streptophyta > Magnoliopsida > Magnoliales > Magnoliaceae > Magnolia > Magnolia officinalis. The sequence continues at coordinate 7,287,707 of JAJHSJ010000013.1, forward strand.
GACCCACTGTGATTTATGTCTTTTATCCGCTCCATCCATATTTTTTAAAGATAATTTTACATGTTCAGCCCAAGATTGGAGCACACCCAAAGTTCAGGTGGACCACACCACTCTTTCCTATGGTATGGTCCAGTAGAGATTTTGATATGCTTCAAGTTTTTACTCAATGCCTCAAATTAGCTAGAAAAACGAATCGACGGCGTGGATAAGCTGCATACATTCGCTGCGGGCCCCAATACAAGTAAAAACATATTAAATCGATAAGCCGTATATTTTGGTTTGATTTCCCACGGACTTCATTGCACGTGTCAATCCCTCTTAATACGTTGAGGGCGTGTTTAGACGGGCCCATCCCATGGGATTGAATTGCATTAGGGTGGATGGCAAGTAATGATGACAGTGTGTCAGTGGATTGCTGGGGATTGCTATATCTAGGGAATTCACCACCAAGTATGTTTGGCTCGCCTGGCCAATCCCAGGATTGCTTCGTCTAACCAAACATGCCCCCAAGCAAAATAGATGGGATTAAGAGGGATTGGGTGGATTTCAAGGTAATGATAGTGATGTTAGTGGATTGCTGGGGATTGCTATATCCAACTTATGCCTGTTTGGTACTTCCGACCAAATCCCGGGATTGCTCCTTCCAATCCATCCTAATACAACCTAATCCCATCAACCCTGCCCAGCCAAACAGACCCTGAGAGATGGATGTCATCCAAACACTGAAACACCACTCCATCCATCACATCTAGGATTAGAGAATCCCATCCACCATAATACCGATTAATTCAGCTACCCAAACCGGTCTCTAGAGTATCAAAGTTTTCTTTATTCTCACACTAGTTACATCCATTCATCGTCTGTAAAAATTTTATATATATAATATATATATATATATATATATATATATATATATATAATTAAATAAAAATAATGAGATTTATTCAGATATGTACGTGCATCTTAATGTGACCCACAGGGACAGGGCATTGTGGATCGATCCCGGATTGTGGGGCCCACCTTGATGAATGTATCTTACATCCAAGCCGTAGATCAGTTTTAACAGCTTATTTTAGGGTGTGATCCAAAAGATGAAGCAGATCCAAATCTCAGGTGGACCAAGCCACAGGAAACAATGGTGATTGACCGTTAAAAACTTACTGTGGCCCATAAAAGTTTTGAATCAAGCTGTTATTTGTATGGCTCCTTCGTTGCCACATTATCAACAAGTTGGATGGCAAATAAACATTCCTGTCGCCCCGAAGGAGTTTTTAATGGTGGATATTCAATCAATACTTTCTCTTGTGGTGTGGTCCACTTAAGATTTTGATCTGCTTCATTTTTAGGGATCATGCCATAAAATAAGCTTTCAGAACGGATGGACGGCGTGGATATAAGCAACATACATCAAAATGGGCCCCACGGTCAGGATCCACCCACCTCGGATCCACCAAGCCGCCCCCAGAGGTGCTGATCTGGCACTTGTGAGGATTGTACAGGCCGATCTGACATGTTGATACCCTGGCCAAGTCCTGCCCACCCATCAAGCGGATGACAATTGCATACTGAATGTGGACCGTTGGGATACATCCTATTAATCAGACGGTCCTTTTTAGTGGACCACTAATTTCGAAGTAGAAATAGTTTACCAAGAAAAACAAGACCGTTACATTGTTGGTATTCTGCAGCGCCTAATACGAAAAATTATAAAAATGTCAGGGGTATATTGGTCCGTGCACATGCTATTCAACGTTCGAAAAGATTCAAATTGTTGGTTCGGGAGCCGAACCTATCAGGTTCGGAAATTCAGATTGAAAAACGAAGAAGCGGAGGGGCCCACGTGGAGCGTCTTTCTGTGGGCCACGCGTCATGGTCTCGGCCGGCATGGCTTTGTAAGGCTGCCGGCCCTCTGATTCGGCAGGCAATGTGGTACCCTCCGCGAGTAAGACCGGCCAAACCCAGTTTAGACTCGTTGCTGAGAGAAATAAGAGAGTTTTACTTACAAAATCAAAATGCAATCTTCTCTAATTCTGTTTAGGAAGGAAATTAAGTTAAATAAATCCCAATTTTGCAGGAAACGGAGATAAGACGGTTACATACAAAGATTACAAAAGGGAGTTTGATAAGCCTACACTCGTGTATAAGGCAGCAATCTATGCATGCGCCCAGGTGGCATGCTGTTGCAACATCCAAGCCGTTCATTTGGCGGGTAGAGAGTTTATCTGGCTCAGAGATCATCCCATTCAACTCTTAGATTGGCCTTACTTTTAGGCAAGGGATTTAGATAGACGGCTTGGATGTTCCGTTGTTATACCCATGTGCCATGCTGGCACATGATGTAGGGTGTAGATGTGCTGCTGCCTTACATAACAACTGATTACCATGAGGCAAACGCACCACAACTTATGGTACTGTACCGTCTTTCCCGCCAAGATGCAACTTTTGTAGTAAATCAGTACCATGGAATCGATAGACCCCACCATTTGCATATGATTTCTTGAAAATAAGGCTGATCAGATCCTTAGATGGCCCAAATTATGAGTTGAATCAAACCGCTGGTGTTTTATTGATTCCAATTTTGTGGCCCACATGACTATTCAAAAATCCTTATTTTTATAATAAATAATCCTTAACATATTTAGTACCGTTTTAATGGCAGCGATGGTCTATGAATATGGTAAGTTGCGGGAATGATGGTACGATGCCACAAGTTATGGTACGTTGCGATGTAGGCGATTACTGTAAGTTCTCGTGTTATAAACGCGCATGGGCTCCAACAAACGAGGAAATTAGATCCACTTGGGAGGAATGCATGGGAGCAGTCCTTTGTAGAGGTTTGCTAGTCCTCCATACGCATGCTCAGATTCCTTACACGTTTCTCACATGCCCACGTGGTACGTGTACACGACATCTGAACCATCCAGACGGTGGGGAGGACGGTCCTATAAAAAACAATGAACGGTTCATATTGAATTTGATAATGGGTCCATATTAAAAGTGCAATGTCTCACTGTGTGATGAGTGGACCAGCCTGATTTGTGCCAGATCATCTGAATGGTATGTCCCACGTTATTAATGGCACAGATGTCCAACACATTTGCCAGGTTGGCACACGTGCCACGTGTAAAAGTGGGCGTGGAGATGGTGGCTGTGTCAGTGTGACTGGCAAGTGGCAAACTATTTCTCTCTACATCAGTTAAGAAATGTTCAAAGCTTTAGCGTACTATTAGTTATAGTGCTCCTAGCTGCATGAGGAGGATTGGACTGAGAAAAATCAATGGATCCTCACCGTCCATTAGGTGCAGAAAGCACTTTATGGGCTACCATACAAATAAAAAATAAAAAAAAATCAGACCCATTGGACGATTTAAACTATCAGATGAAGAGCATACAGGATCGTGCATGTCCAAATAGGTCCTATATATATATATATATATATATATATATATATATATTATATATATATATAGCGGACATACCCGGCAATCTCTATATAGCATCTATTAAGTCATATAGAACCACCTCGTTTCAACACTTGAGGTCTTGGTATGGATCCTAGTGGGGGTGGCTAACATGGATGTGCACTAACAAACTAACCAAAAAAAATAATAAATAATAATTAAACAATTAAATAAAAATCATATGGAACCCAACCAAAGGAGGGTGGAAATATCAGCTTGAAAAAAATAAAATAAAAATGGTGGCCCTTAAAGTTTCCAACAGTGAGAACTCATTGCTAGGTGATCCACTTGAGATTTGGATATTATGACCATGCCTAAATAAGCTGGAAGAACTAATGTACAGCATGTATACACAACACATATACCAAGGTGGGCTGCAACATTCACAGGTAAAATGTTTGTAAGTGTTGCCTAATCATGGGCTCACTATACAGGGGCATTTTCACATCGGTGTTCAAGTACAGCAGCTTATGAGATGCAAGGGTATACTTGGAATGAGCGGCCTGTGTGAAGCAGAATAAGGGTATACTTGGAGTGAGCGGCCTGTGTGAAGCAGAATACATGTGATTTGGGGCCGATAAGAAGTGTAACCAATTTAGAGCCTAAGAGAAGAGATCGACTGAGTACCTAACCTATATATGTGAGGTTGAGTTATGAGATAAAAGGGATTAATTCGTTATGTTCTATCAATTTGAGCTTTTAGAATAAGTGATTAATTGTCCACTAAATTTTGTAAGTCAGGGTGTAAAAATGAATCAAATCCAAATCTCAAGTTGACCAAACAACTTTCGTGGCCCCTAAAAGGGCCTTAATGGTAGGAATTCAATACCTATAGTGTGTGGATATACAACACATATATGAAGGTGGGTCCCGTGGTCAGGGAAAGTGCTGATCCGCTTCCAATTTTTATTTTTATTTTTAAAATTTTTTTTCACACACGCATGCACACCCCCATACACTCACGCTTTAGTGAGATTTCAGCACCTATAGGTACTCGAACCCTTGACTAGGTTTTGAAACTCCTGAGAGTCTACCACTGGAGCAACAGTAAATGACCCATCCACTTCCAAATTGGATTGGAAATGGCTCCACCAAAAAGATGCTCAAGGGACGGCTCTTAAAATTAGGAGATTTCATACAGATACAATGCTCTTTCTTAGAGATTGTACACTTTCGTGTTTGCACAGGTGGGACCCATTGTTCTGTGATCAAACCGTTGATACCATGGACCCCACTGTAGGTGGTCCATGCTTGGAAAATCACCATAATTGAAAAATATTCTCAACCTTTTCATAGGCTCCCTAGAAAGAAATACTGGCATGGTTCCCATCCAATCAATGCCAAAAATTCTGAATCTGTGATCTTTCAGTACGTGTGTTTTTGACGCATGGGCCATCCACGTTGTGGCCCACCTTTAAACTTAAAAGCTCAAATCTTACGTTACAAACTCCCAGCCGTACCACTTTATGGTAACCCAACGAACCGTACTGATCCTGCCGAGTCGGCAATCCATGGTAGGACCCGATGAGAGGATACCCGGATCCAATTTGATTGGAATCATATGTGGAACCCACGGGACCCAACCCCAATTCCTTTTATCCGGGTCCGGATCTGTTACACCAATATCCAACCAAAGCCGACTACCCGATAGCCTCGATCCATGAGGCTTACCAATCGGGAGAGTGATGGTTGGTGCACGTGCACCTGGAAATTGTATATGAGGGGCATTTAGGTAATTAAAATCAACCATCCTAACTGTGTGGGTCCCACTTGAAGTGAGTCCTAAATAAAAAAAAGTACACGGAATCAGTGTCCTGAGTGGCCAACCTGTTCACGTCTACATACATCATGGTGGGGCCCACAGAGCTTGACACCAGCAGCTGGCTGGTGTTAGCTTCGGAAGAGGATTGCTAATGACCCCGGTCACATAGATATTCCTATACCCGGGGCTGTGTTGGCCCCACAGAGATGTCTGACAAATCCACTCCGTTCATCTGTTTTGAAAGACCATAATAGGGTGGGAATCTAAAAATCAGGCAGATCTAAAACTCATGCGGGCCATACCATACGAAAAGTGGAGATTAAAGGCCTAGAGGCAACAGAAGTTTTGTATCAGGATTATATTTGTGCCTACAGCTTATCTGAGTGGTAATAACCCTATGAACGGTTTGGATCTCATATAAACATCATGGTAAGCTCCAGAAAGTTTTCAACGGTGGACATTTCCATTCTTACTATTTCATTTGGTGTGGCCCATCTAAGTTTTGGATCTGCCTGATTTTTATATTCCTGTCCTATCGTGGTCTTTATAAACAGATGTACAAAGTAGATTTATCACAGACATCTCTATGGGCCCCACACATCCCCAGGCACGGGAATATCTCTTTGCCTAGGGTCACAGGCAATCGGCTTCCGTTCACATCATCAGCCAGACCGTGCGTGTATGTTAAAATCAAGTGGGGTCCATCAGATACCCACGAGTCCAAGTACTCATTGACAGATCCACGCATATGAACCATCACGATCTACCAGAGCACCATCTAACAGAGGTATTGCACTAGTAGGATTATAGGATCCTCGAATCATGCTTTTCGTTGTATACGTACGTTGGTTTTCAGTCCTGACAGGTGCAGTCCAACGTGCAGTCGTCCAAAACCATTGGCTTGTGGGGCCCACCATAAATAGACTATACAATCCTCACCTTCTGATTTGTGGCCCATAGATAAATACTTGAAAGAAAAGCTCGGCCTTGGTGAACAGGACATTTTAATCCGGAAGAGTTTTAGGGCCATGGTCATCCACGCCCATTCAGTTCAAGAAGGGTCCATGGTTCAGTGATCCAAACCATTGATATTGTTGCCCCTATTGTAAATGGCTCATGCAGCAAAAATCTGCCAGATGGGAAAATAGAGAAATACTTTGATACTCTGGCAGGTTGTGATGGATGATATGCTTCAAGGTAGAAATTGCTGACGAATTGCACATGTGGGATATAAGTATTTCAACCTAAACTATCCAAATTATGGGTTCTGGTTTAGATGTTTTGCAAACAAAATATTGCTCTTATCTTATTATTTAACCATGAGATTGCTGGACAGTTAAACGTGAGAATGTCCAGGGGTATTTGTTTGGGCATGATCTGGACAATTCCAGTTGAACGGTGTAGATGAGGCCATGTGACACAAATGATATCTCCTTCTTGTGGGCGAGATATAGAGATGACAACTTGTTCGTCCCATTATAGCCATTCGTGTCAAGATCCAATTGGAAGAGGTTAGGGGTGATCCGTACGAATACGCATGATGTATTTAAAGATTTGCAGAAATGTATGACCAAGATTTCTTAATAAAATGGTTGGAACACATCCAGCAATGCCACATGATTGTTTAAGTGGCCAACAGAAGAACAATCATGAAGGACCGATTACAGGACAAATGGCATAAGAAGAAACAGAAAAATGTAAGTAGTGGTGAACAGTTATGGTAATTGACACAATGTGGGAAAGATCTAGATGTCTAGATCAAAACTATAAATATTAAAGGAATTCAACTAGAGAATTTGTCTTGTATCAGCGCAATCAAATCAAACATTATGTTTCAATTATATTTTCAAATTATCAGTCAAGTTACATTCGACAGTATAATCATTTACTTTTCTTATCAAGTAAATTACATTTCTTAGTATAATAATTTACTTTTAGCCTGTTGTTTACATTTCGTAGTATAATTTGCATCGTTAACCAAGTAGCTAGTAATCTTAACTGTAATTTGAGTCTATGCTCACGCGCTGGATTCAATTTTTCATTTAGGAGTGTGTTTTTACAGTTGTTTCCATGTAAGAATCCCCTTTTCATATTACTTTATCTATATTAAAAAGTCATTTCGTACGGAAGGTAAATGTGTGATGTAGAGTGGGTCGCGGACAGTTTCATGGCCAAGATGGATCAGAAAAAGCCCGGTCGATGACAAAAGTGATCCAGACGGTCAGATCTTAGATCGGGGGTATCTCGCAATCCGAAATGAGTTAGTTGGTGTAAAATATATGCTTTTGGGGTAGAACAAGCTACTTTAGCCAACCAACCTTGTTATGCTAGGTTTCGCAGCTCGGAATTGCGAAAAAAAACCCTGGATCGACAGTCATTTTCCTGTTTTAATTTCGTTTTTATTATAAATAATAAGCTTTAGTTTGATTATAACTCTTCATCTGTCGCGCTTTAGGAGCTGCGCTCAACATGAAAAGAGCTTAGAATAATTAGGAGAATGGTTTGGTGAAGCCAAATAGGACACTTACTATTTTTAGCCGAAAACCTTGCACACTAGTAGACATCACGACCGTCTATAAATAGTAAGTTTACTATTTATAGTAAGTCTCGATTTCTAGGAGTTTTAGTTGTAGTTTGATTTTGATTTCTTTCCCATTGCTTGGTACCCCTATTTAAAGGGTTATGGACTCATTTTTATTCATTCATTAATCAATTTCGAATTTATTAGAATTTATTTCTATTTTCTGCTTTTTTTCCTCGTGGATTTAAGAAGTCTCTGTGAGGAGTCCAGAGAAATTCCATAGATTCGGAATAGTTATCCTCTTGAGGAAGATGGTGCTCGACCTCACGTCCTCCACTACGTCAATGTGCAACCCATCGTCAATGGACAAATTTCACCCTCTGAATATCGCATGATCTTGTTTACACGTTAAATGAGTGGCTGAATAGGTGACCGATCTCATCAGATCTTGGTCATACACTATGTGTTTGCCTATCTTGGCACTCGAGGTCATAGCTGTTCGGTTTGAATTGAGCCACAATTTTAATTCTGGCACGCACACATTCATACAACCTAAAATAGAACACCAATACAACTTACTTTTGAATAGTCTTCGAGGGGTATGTCGTGCATGTGATTTTGAGATAAGGACTTTCGTCGTTATGGTTATGCCAGCACCAGAGAATGTGCGAAAAGTTATTGACGAGATAAAAATACTTTCAGCAAAAGGCAAACACAATCAAAAGGGAATAACCACTACATTACAGTTAGCGATATCAGAGATTGCCACGTTGGTGCAACGGTTATTCTTACAACTACATTAGGAGCTTTATAACTAGCAGAAGAAGGCATAGAGCAACCACAATCATCACAACAAAAACTCAATCAAATTAAAAACACTCAGTTGCTTTTATCATTAGCTTTTATGAGTAGTTCAGTAACTTAACTAGAGTCTTCTTTTTATTTACCTATTTATTTTTGTTACTCTAATAGGTATAAAATTTCAATTATTGTCGTTTTAAAAAACTCCCCAAGTCGTAAGGGAAAAAATCCATCAGAAAATACTAACCTCTACCGTTTTACAAATCCCCTGATTGTTAATTATAAATGGTGGTTAAGAAGATAATTAGATTATGCATCCAGCCTTAAATTAGTTTGACTCAACCAGGGGATACTAGCGTTCAATTGAACATTGAGTCAATACAACTCTAGCACACCGGCGCATCATAATCACACATAAAATTCAAATACAAACCCCCGTTCACACATATTGCTGAAATACACGATAGGGAATTGAAGAGTCTTATTTCTTTGAGCCATACACCACCCGTATTTATACAAGAAATGGAAGAGAGCTAAAAATAGAAAAACAATGAATAAGATAAATCTACAGAGATTACAGAGGCTGGAATGGATACGATGATATCACGAAGAATCGGCAGATGAGTTGGCAGATGAGCTGGTTGGATTCAGACTCCTCGTTCCGTCAACACTCCCCCTCAAGCGGGGTCTAAAGATATTCGAAAGACCAAGCTTGGAAATGATTGTGTCATGCTGGTCACGTGAAAGAGGTTTGGTGAAAATATCGGTCAGTTGGTCCCCAATGCAAACATGTGGAGTGATAATTTCATGGGATTTAATTTTCTCTCGAATAAAATGGCAATCTACCTCAATATGTTTTGTGCGCTCATGAAAGACCGGATTGGTAGAAATGTAAATGGCAGCTTGATTATCACACATCATCGACATAGGTATAGATGGAGAGAAGTCAAGCTCGGTCAGAAATTTTTTTAGCCAAAGTAACTCACAAGTTGTATGGGCCATAGCCCTATATTCGGCCTCAGCACTAGATTGAGCAACAACTGGCTGCTTCTTACTTTTCCAAGTAACTAAGTTCCCCCCCACAAACGAGCAGTAACCGGTTGTAGATTTTCGGTCATCTTTGACACTAGCCCAGTTTGCATTAGAAAAAACGAAAATAGACAAGTGTCCATGTTGGGAATAAAGAAGGCCCTTACCAGGGGAACCTTTGATATACCGAAGAACACGATAGGCAGCATCCAAATGGGTAGTCCGTGGGAGTACATAAATTGACTGAGGACGCTCACAACATGAGAGATATCGGGTCTTGTAATAGTTAAGTAAATAAGACAGCCAATGAATCGCTGATACGGACCAGGATCTGAGAGAGACTCACCAAGGAGAGAAGTGAGCTGATGATTGACCTCAAGAGAAGTAGCAACAGGCTTACAGCCTAGCATACCGGTCTCATGGAGTAAGTTCAATGTATATTTCCTCTGACATAAGGAAATACCAGAGCGAGAGCGAGCAATCTCAATGCCAAAAAAGTAATGCAAGGAGCCCAAATCTTTAACCTCAAAGGTACTATCAAGATGAGACTTAATGCTAGATATAGAAGTAGAATCATCGCCTGTAATAATGATGTCATCAACGTATACCGAGACGACAATGAGTCCATTGGTGGTGCGCTTCCAAAAAACAGAATGATCGGAGCTACACTAGTGAAAATGGGCGGCTTGCATAGCATGAGCGAATTTGTCGAACCAAGCTCGTGGTGACTGCTTAAGGCCGTAGATTGACTTGCGAAGGCGATAAACTTTATGTTCCTCCCCCTTACGACGAAACCTAGGAGGTAAAGACATATATACTTCTTCATGAAGGTCACCATTCACTCTAAAAGCTCAAGCTGTCAGAGTGGGGTGTATCAATGTATATCAAGGGACTTTTATCACTTCAACACCCCCCACACGTACGGGGTGAGAACTCCGCACGGGAACATACTGACGAGGGTGGAGAGACACTCACACCATAAATAGGCCGGGCTTGATTTCCCTGTCCCGGATCCAGACCTGATTTTCCTGGTCCCCCGTGAGAGAATAATATTTTAGAGAGACATATTTTTACTGCTCTCAAGATTCGAACATAGGATCTTCCTCTCTGATACCATGTAAAACAATCATTCACTCCAAAAGCTCAAGCTGTTAGAGTGGAGTGTATCAATGTATATCAAGGGACTTTTATCACTTCAACACATATAGCCTTATGTTTGATTGAATTGCACAAAACAAGCCCATCTTATCCACAATTTGGATTAATGAACGTTGGAGCCCACTCTTACAAACTTAAAATCTGAGCATGTGGGGTTGGTATGTCCATCTAGTGGGCTACCACCCTCAAGGATGAATCTAGAATCACCAGTCAGGCTCTATGCTGTGATCTTGTTTACTTGAATGGCCAGGATCATCCACAATGAAAGACATTAAATGGGCTTCAAAATCATCAAACAATCACGCAAAGTGTACGGTTATGATAGTGTTAGACCCATGCCAGATCAACGGTAAATATCTACCCTCCATTTTTAATGTTCTCGATCTATGAAATGCCTAATGAGTTGACCAGACTGACTTTCGCGTGTGAACATCTTCACTACGGGGTCCACCTTATGTACCACTCAGATGCCCTGCACACGTGGCAGGCTGTCATACGGATTGGCTACTCCCCCTGCCACTAGCCCATGGCTGGTGGTTGGTGCACTGTGGGCCCCACCATAATGTATTTGTTTCATCCATTTTATGGTATGAGACCAAAAAAATATGTATATAACAATCTCAAGTGGACCACATTAAAGGAAACAGTGTTGAATGAAGGTCAACCACTGATCTTTGTTTTTTCCCTTCATCTGGGTCTCTATGACCTAACCAACAGATTGGATGTCAAATAAAAGTACAATGAGCCTTAGGAGGATTTTAATGGTGGATATCCAATCAATACTGTTTTCCTGTGGTGTGGTCCACCTGAGATTTATATCCCTCTCATTTTTGGGATCAAACCCTAAAATGATGTGTAAAAATGGATGAACGGAATGTATGAAACACATACATCATGGTGGCCCACAGAACATAGCCAATCCGTTTCCGTGTATCAAACCTATTGTATCATTTTACGGTCGAGACGGATGTGGGGTCCACCACGGGTTGTCCTTTTCTTTCCCTGTGAGGAATGATCACTGCGGGTGGAAAAGAAAAAATAAATAAATAACGATTTCACTTTCTTTTTGCCCACTGCTCGTCCTTTCGCGCGTCTCGGATTCGGTAGTCCCCTCCAGTACGGAGTCACGTGAGTCCTGGAGAAGCTCTGTGGGCTCCACTATAAGGTACGTGTTTTATCCACGCCGTCCATTCATTTTTTTCAGATTTTTTTAATGCATGAGTGCAAAATGAGGCAGATACAAAGATCAAGTGGACCACAGAGTGGGGATTGAACGCCCACCATTAAAATCTTCCCACGGGCAGCAGAAGTTTTGGACTAAGCTTATATTTGTGTTTTCTTTTATTCAGATTTATGTGACTTTATGAATAGGTTGTATTGAGTAAAAATCATGGTGGGCCTTAGAAAGGTTTCAACGGTGGGCATCATTATCCCTAATGTTTCTTTTGGTGTGGTTCACTTGAGCTATGGATCTACCTCGTTTTGGGGCTCATACCCTAAAATGATTTGTCATAATGGATGGACGGCGCTGATAAAATACATACATCATGGTGGAGCCCACAGAGCTTTTCCAGCACCGACGTTGTTATTGGAGGGGTCCCCACCGAATCCAAGTCCGCTTTCGCTGGAAACGGATTGGCTACTCCCCCTGCCACCGGCCAATGGCTGATGGTCGGTGATCTGTGGGCCCAACATGATATATGTGTTTCATCCATGCGGTTCATATATTTTTCTAGATCATTTAAGGGTATGAGACCAAAAATGAGATATATCCCAATCTCAAGTGGACCACATTACAGGAAACAGTGTTGAATGAGCGTCGACAATTAAAAACTTTTTGGGGCTATAAAAGTTTTGGATCAAGCTGATCTTCTTTGTTTTTTCACTTCATCTAGTTCTGTATGACCTAATCAACGGATTGGATGTAAAATAAACAGTACAGTGGACCTTAGAATGATTTTAATGGTGGATATCCAATCACTATTGATTTCCTGTGGTGTGGTCCAACTGAGATTTATATCCTTTTATTTTTTAGGATCAAGCCATAAAATGATCTTTAAAAATGGATGAACGGCATGGATAAAACACATACATCATTGCGGGGCCCACAGAGCACCGACCACCAGCCACGGGGCTGGTGGCGGGGGGAGTAGCCAATCCGTTTCCGCTTTCGCTAAGGAAGCCCCATCTATACGACACAGCACGTGCCATCGTGGCACACAATTGCAAGATCCCAGCCGCACAGAAGGTGGGTTTGATAATTGAGATGATCGAACCTTAAATATCGGCTGGTCTGATCATCAGGTGCACAAAATATTGGAAATGCTGGACGGTTAATAAAACTTGACAATTTTATTTCAGCCGTCCATTTTTTTTCTTCATAAAAGTTATACAAATTGATTGGCGGACCGATATTATCTTTTTTATTTTTTTATTTTACATTTCGTCTTAACTGGGGTCCATATGATGGATGGCTTGGATCTTTTACCCGTTTCCGATCTGGGGCAAGTGCGGGTGTATAGATGATCTGCCTTATAGACGCGCGTAGGCTTTTGAAAAGCACGTTGCATCTTGTTTGGTCGGAGGTTTACTCCAATACATCGACATATTAAGATTAGTTGGGACTCTAACCGTTAGATAGGGAACATTTTCAATGACACCAACCGTTTATTTTAAAGGGGCCATCTTAAACGAGAGATACATAAAAAATCTCTCCGATTGAACATCTCAACCCATTGATTATATAAAGATTATTTTGGCCGTTCATGCTCAAATAAAAAGTCAGTTTACCAAAGGTTGAAATAATCCAATCGAGAACGTTTATTTAGACCAGAGAATTCGAGACACATGATATAAACGATTTGTATCATTGTAAGATTACCCAGATTAAAAAGCTAATGTCAGTGCTTATCATATTAAAGTACGTCAGTATGAGGTATGTATACGATCAAACCATACTTACTTCTGGATATTAATTAAAATAACCTTAAACTATAACCTAATAAAGCTGCTGACATCAAATTTTAAATCTATATTTTTTAGTTTTTTCATAACAAAAATGCACATGTGCCGACTGCTCCTTCATCCTGCAATATCTTTTTGCAAAAGTCGACGGGGTCTTTTAAAAATGAGGTGTTAACCTCACTAAATCAAAGATTGAGGTTACCTCTTGGCCGATCCAATCTGTTCGCTTTAATTAAACAGTCGTGAACCCGTAGTAGGGTCATTTAAAAAAATGGAGTTGTCTGTTGCCCACAATTGCATTAACATTGTGAGTTAATTCCAAACTGTTTCGTCCAGTGTGGTCCATCTATTATGGATTTTCCCCTTAAACTTGGGCAGATGTCACGAAATTAAAATTCATTTCATATGAATAGCTTGGATCGGATACAAGATGATCCAATGAGCCCCACATAAGATATGAGATGGATTCAATATGTGGATCCCTTGTATGAGAATGTCATTTAGCATTTTCTTTCTCTTCCTTCGTTTTTTATTTTCCACGAGAGAGGATCATTTAGCCGTTAGGACCATTGTCACCTATGTGGAACCCACTCCAGTGAGCTTACGACTTCATTCCCTCCATTTTGATGAGCTTCCGAGTGTTTTTTATTTTAAAGATTTTCGACGGAACTCTCCAACGTATAAGGTATAACAGTTAAAGGTAGGTTTAGGTTAGGATAATAGTGGCTTTTGTACGTGTTTTTTTATTTTTTTAAAAATTTTTATTTTTATTTTTTATGAGAGTTCATGAAAAGGATGAGAGTGTAGTGGTTCCCTTTATAATTATTTTTTTTTATGGGTATGAATGGTGTGAATTTGTAACAGAAATGAATGTTATAATGAACGAATGTTACAGTTGAAGAATGTTGAAATGGATGAACAATCGTAACTTCCTTTAGGTTACAGATCCTATGAAAATGCTTATAACTCTTTCATTACATGTATAATTTGGGTGATCTTGTACTTGTTGGTAAAGCTTAACATGAATCGAAGTATCTTAATTAACTCGCTTGACTCGGCTTGAAAAAACTCAACTTGACTTGACTTAAAATTGGGTTTGGGCCGAGTCGAGTTGTTTTATGGGAGCTCGACAAAATTCAAGCTGGACTGAGCTTGGTTTGGTCCACGACTTGAACCCGACTTGGTTTGACTCGAATTGACTAGGTATAATATAAATACCTAGTCCATAGTCAAGTGCCCGAGCTCTAATTTGAATTTCTAAACCACCCTCTCCCTTTTATCCTCTCCTCTCTTTGTCCAATTGCCCCCACTCACCCAGTCCTAACCCTAACCCTCTGTCTCTCACTCACTCTGTCCGAACGCACGCCCTCACTCATTCCCTCCGAACCAATGAGCCCTGAGCCCATCCTGCATCCGTGCGGACCGAGCCCGATCTTGCCTCCAGTCTGATCCGAGCCCATCCCTCCCTCGTGTGGTGCTCGTCGGTCCGTGCCTCCGATTTTTGGTCAGTCCTTGCCCAAGCAGTACTCTCTCTCATGAATTAATTCTTAAATTTTAGAATTTAATGAATATATTTTTTAATATTTTTATGATAATATGATTTAATATATTTTAAAAATTTTTATTGAAAAAATGATTTAAATAAAAATTTTGATTTAACCAGAATTAGAATTTAAAATAAATTTTTTATACATTATCAAATCTCAATAATTCCTTAATTTAAGAATAGTAAATTAAAAATATTGTATTTAAGAAATTTAATTATTAAAGTTTTGATGAAATTATATCAAGAATTGTTAATTAGAAATAAAAATTTGTATTGTTGATATTTTGATAATTCAATTAAGTAATTATTAATTCTTATAATAAATTAAAAATATTATTTTAGGAGTAGCGAAAGCATGAAAATAAATCTATGATAATTTTATGTATATATTTGAAATTTTTTTATTGTAAAGTAATGATTTATCTTACATGAATGTCTGACATTTATTGAGTATCGAGATTGATATGTTGGGTATAATATAAGTAAGTACGGTGATCGTATCCCTTGGGTATAATATAAGTAAGTACGGTAATCGTTCAACTTAGGCTCGCAAGGCGAGGGCATGAGATGTGCGAATACCCTTAGAGTTAGTTGGGAACTTAAGTTAATTGTTCCCATCTGATCTTTGCCAAAGTTTTGACTTTTGGACCATCAGATCGTGACCAAATTTAGGGCACTAATCTAAGTTAATATCATATACATATTTGTATATCACAACCTTGATCGGCGATCGATAACTGTCGAGCTGACTTCGAATCATAACCATTGATCGACGCATCCAAATTGTGGAAAAATTAAAGGCTTGCGTAAATCATCACTAGGGTTAACTAACCTATGGCATAGATTGACCTATAAATCTTATAAAGGGCCCTTTTATCAACTCATGATAATGTTAGATAATGATTTAAGTTATTGATTTGAACTCCATATGCTATTCGTGCTCCGTTTGCTTTATTATTGTAACCATAATATTATTTGTTGTTGGTAGCCAATATGTTCAACGAAATGCTAGATTAATATGAAATTTTTACTATTAGGACTCTTTTATGCCATTTGGTAAGCGTTTTTGACACATGTTGGTTTGTATTAAAATATGTTGGATTACTGTAACGCCCCGAAAAATCGGGGGTCGTGCATAGACTCGACTCCCGAGTTCCCGAGTGTCACTTATCATACATTTTATGGTTTTATGGTTAATCAAGCTTAAATGCACAATTTGGAATATCCTGGAGCATGAAACATAATCATAACTGATTTACTGAAATGAAAGAAGTTCAAATACATATACAAGTCCAAAGAATATGAAAAGGGTCGCATAAGGCATTGCCCATCAAAATCTAAAATAAAATGATATGTCCACAAGAATAAAGCTGAGTCCATAACTCAGCGATCCAAATCCCGCCTGTCAAGCCGATGGAGAGCCGCCCATCAACTAAAAGTAGGACAGCTCGTACTCCTCGTCCAAGCTCGCCTCGCTAGGCTCCTCATGCCCTGAGTCACCTGCATCTATGAATGGGTCTGGTTGGTGTTTTAAAACACCGTCCCAGAGTGGGAGTGAGTGATCAACTCAGTGTGAACTATTGGTCTCAAGTTACAACAGACATCAATTGTAATATGAACTTAATGAAAAGCAGACAATCATCAACCCCTAATAACTCTTATTTAAAATGCGTGCATGCGGAATGATATGATGCATGCCCTCGCCACAACACTCCCTCAAGCGACTCCATCTAACGATCGCATATGACAACACTCCCTCAGAGCGACCTCGACTTCCGAGTCGCCACCCTAACTAATGCGTGCAATGCGATCGTGTTAGCCGAGTTATTAGTTAAGTCCATTCATCCAACAGGTTGGGGATTCTGATTCACCATACATATCAATGCCCTAAGCTGGTTGCGAGGCCAAGACCCCATCAACGTGTGAAGTCGAGACCTCGCGGTCCGTGATCCCGTCGGGTTCCTCATCCCCGACACCAAGCACATGAGGAGTGCCGAAAGGAAGGGATCGCTCGCGGTCACTACGGGGAGGCGCGGTACCCCAGCGTAGGCCGACAGCTCGGACATAGTGTCCCATTCCACCATACCCGGCTCACAAGGCTGTGGACCAGTTGCAAGTGAATTTTTGATGGGCTACAACGGTTGTAGGGTGGTTCAGGTTCCATACATATGTGAGCAAACAGGGTTAACATACAGGGTTAGTCAGATAGTAGGCTAAACCGCACGAGTCAAGCGAGCGTGAGACGAGTGACCTCGGGCACAAGAGACTCATGTAGTCGAACTACAGCCACCCGAACACACCCGCCCAAATCCATGGGTTTAGCCTCAAGACGGTCCTACCGACGAGGCCGCATTCGTTCTCCTTGTATTTCTGACCAACCAAAGAGTTTGGATGGTGATTCATAACATGCCAACTAACAAGGTTGTCATTTAGCATATGCAACATCACACATTCATATTTTTCAACATAGAACTCATAATTTCTACCAAGCAAAGCTACAATGTGTAAAATTCAAGTGCAAGTGTGTTGTGTGGGTTGATGAGGAAGTTAAGTACTTTCTACATCTCATAGAGCCAAATTGCATAAGGATTAGTAAGACATACATGCTAGGGCAACATCATGTGAAAAAATCAAACATGACATAAACATGAGATCATTAATTCATATCAAATCATGTGAGAGGCAAGATTAACACAAATATGAAATTTAAGCATGTAATCCATACATTTCCAACAATATACAACTCCTAGGGTTTCTCTAGATTATTCAATCATAGCATCCAAGCAATCAAAATCATTAAACCCATACTAAAATTGGTGCAAGGCCACCTAAGCACAATAGTCCGCACCTTCGGATTCGTTGGAGGCTTGGAAACGACCTAGGAGATGTGGATTTCGGGGTAGATCGGTCGGAATCCCTAAAGGCGACCACTTGCTTGTTAGAATCCCAAGTAAATCTCCCTCATCACAAGAGTTTCAAAGAAAATAGGGAATGGAGCTTACCTAGTTGCTCAACGGACGAAATAGCGGTTGTGGGGTGAGGTTTCTTCTTAGAAAAGAGGTGGGAAGATGCAAGATTGGCTTCCTTGGACCCCACCTCGATCTAGGGTCCACACTCCTCCTTCACTCTCTCTTCCTCCTCCTTTCTCCTCTTTCTCTTCTCCCTTTTCTCTCTTCTTTCTTTCCCCTTTTTTTCTTAGGGCAAAATCGTATGGGGAGAGGGGTGCCCAAATGAAACCCTTTATATAGTGCCAGTTTTGGTACAATTGGCCCCAAGTGTTGGGTCTTTACTATACTAACCCTATGGGAGGGTTTTTCTAGCCTATGGGGTGTACTAGTCGATATACACCATAGGATAGTTAGTCCTAATGATGATCTACGTATGGACACAATCGGCCCGCCATTCCGACGCGCCGATCGACAGATATGATTAGAAGTCTGTTCAACGGTCACCGATGGTCGATCGGGGCCGCGGCTATACGGATGTGAGCGGGAAAATATCCTTAATCCACGGGTAAAGTTTGGTCATAAACCGATTGTCCGAAATCCTCAACTTGGCATAAGAGTGGATGACTCAAATCACTTAAGTTCCCACAATTTCCCAAACTAGCCTTCTAGGGCTCCCTATTGAAGTTGGAATGGTCCTAACGTCCCCTAAGCCACCAAATTCGGTGGGTAGGTGTCTTATGGCCCAATTAGGGCCCATGTAAAAATTTAGGGCGAACGGATGAGCGGATATATGATCTGAGCAAGCGTTTCTGACCTTTAAGTGGCCCTTTGGGGGCCATTCTGATTGATGGGGCATTTCTGGTGGCCCTCTGGCCATGAAATTTATAGGGTAGGTGATCCATGGCCCGATGAAGGGCCATGCAAAATTTGGGAGTGGTCGGATATGGGGTTTGATCGCACGGGTCTGATTTATGATCAACGGTCATCATGCCACGATCGGGGCCCAGATTTGGTTGGCAGGCGTTGAAAAATACATTAAACCTTCACCGTAAATTTGGAAGAAATCCGACGGCTGGAAGGCCCGAAATCTCAGTTTCTTTTGTCAGTGCCAGATTTTAATCTGGCATTGGTGGAGCGCATTGGGCAAGCGCCAGATGGTACTTCTGGGTGTCCACTGGGTCCGCAGTCCGCGATGGACTACAAGCCCAGTGAGATCTATAATTTTCTAAAGTTTTAGATTTTTCTGACCCTCCTCGGTTGCTAGGTGGCCCACACGGGCCATCTTTAAGTGTAAACAGTCATCTGACTTGATGGCCCGTACTTGTCCCATCATAACTAGACTGGTCCACCCCATTATGAACTAACATTGAGTGCTAATGGTCATTAAGTGATATTATAAGTTAATAAAAAAAATAAAATTTCAAGGATTTTTGGAAATCCAAAACAGTGAAAATCCGGGATGTTACAATTACATTGAGATGCATTAGATTGCATCGATTCGTATGTATTTAAATTTATATACCCTGGTGTGGCATTAAATTGTTTTGTGATTTTGATTATGTATTTGATAATTCGAATTATTGTTAGGTGGATCGAGCTCTACAAATAACATAACTAGATGGTTCACTTTGGGTTGGCTATTCCAGATGTGTACGGTCGGCCAAAGTTGAACATGAATGATTGGTAGTAATTAGAACTACACGTGATGCTTTGCACCCAATACCGATTTTGTCCGGATTCTCCGTAATCGATCGGATCAGTCTAATGTAGAGCCTATCATTCTTATGTTTGGTGATTGTATAACATTCGCAGGAATATGGGATACCACTATTACCGATTATTTAAGTTAATTCATAACCATTAGTGTGTTACGATTCCACCGACATAGTGGTATAGGACACTGTGTCTGGGCTGTCAGCTTATACTGGGGTGACATGCCTAATATATTGGTACAAAATTGAGTGACGAGCCTCCCCATAGTGACCATTGGGCACTAATGGAAGCCATGAGCTCACTGTATTAGTGAAAAAATTGGGTGACAAGCCTTCACCACATTTAATGCTTGAGTGATGATCCTTATCGTTTACACATTATTAGATAATCATGTCATACCTTTGAAATTATTAATTATAATGTATATTGGGTGACAAACTCTAAATTGGATCAATTGATACTGGTGAGGGGCCGCTATGTGCCGCCACAAGCTACGTGATTCGTTTAATGACTTTTGATAGAATGAATGTATCACAGCTTCGCCAATCTGTTATATGAACTGAGATTAATAATCATTTGGGTAATCATGCATATCATGATATTCTTGCACTTATTGCGGATGCTGAAGTTGTGTTGAACGAGTTTTGAAATTGTACAAACATGCATTTACATATCATGGCATTCATGCACTTAATAATTAAATATGAATTTGTTACGCTATCATTACCCATGAATAATTGTGTTGATAACATGTGTGACTTAGATAATGGTACCATTGAGTTAACTACTCATTCCTACTTGGGACGGTGTTTTAAAACACCAACCAGGTGATATTGTTAATGCTGGTATCATCAAGATCTCAAACAGACAGACTTACACCGGCTTACACTATCGCCGTGATGATTTAGGAGCATTGAACGAAAACAAAAAACTTTACGTTTTATTCAAATTTGGGCATGTATATATTAGAGTCTCCAGTTGGGTAGACTTCGTGGTTTAGCTTTGTTATATGTATATTGTGACTTGCGTAGTCCCTATTTGGGTAAATAACACTTTTGAAGTTATACATTTTAGACATTTTTCATATATTTCTGGGTTTAGTTATCTAACTTTTGATGCCATTGAGTCAAAGCTGCTCTGATTATTGATCATGGGTGAATGGTTATCAGACTATGCGGGCACGTGAAAATCTGCCCACGTTCATTTTTCCTAGGTTCACACACTAAAACTTGGGATCAGAGTCTCTGTACTCAGGTCCTGAATTTTGGGGCGTGATATAGGGCGATTGTGTCCCTTGAGTGAAAAATCCTAAAGACAGAAAGTATGATGATCATGTCCTTTGGGTGAAAACCCTATAACTTACTGGCTCTTTTAGAATCTCATTTGTGTACAACCTATGAATATACTTATGTGAGAAGACATATGTTAGAGTATAAAATCACTCAAATTAGACATGTAATAAAGACGTTATGACTGTTTTCATGGGACTGACAATCCATAGTGAGTACTGGCGATCCACAGTGAGTATTGGTGATTCATAGTAACTTTAGGCCCACTTTGAAAAATCAAAGAGTGTCCAAATGAGGTAATTCCAAATATATTTGAAATTTTATTAAATTACATTTCCAACGAGTACAATATTACCAAAATCGAACATGTAACATGGGAGTTATGGCCATTTTCATGGGACTAACAATCTACAGTGAGTATTGACAATTTACAGTAAATTTGGGGTCACTTTTGGGCAATCAAATGGTATACAAATGAGATTATTCTAAAGTCATTTGAAAGTTTCTCAATTTGCCTTTCCAACGAGTATAAGATCACCCAAATCGAACATGTAACAATGGAATTATAATTATTTTCGTGAGATCTATGACCCAAAAGAGAGTTACGACAGTTATGACCGTTCATCCTCAACATTCTTTCACTACAACATTCATCCATTATAAAATTCATCATATTCATCCATTACAAAATTCACTCATTTTACAAACTACTATAATTTATATCCGTTAGAAAAATTATAAAAGGAACCACCACACCTTTCTTCATTTTAAAATCTCTCATAATTAATATCCACTAAAAAACAGTACACAAAAGTCACTATTATCTTAACATAAACCTATTTTTGTTTGTCATAGCTTCTATGTTGAAGAGTGTGGTAAAAAATCTTTAAAAAAAATACTCATAAGCTCGTTAAATTTGAAGGAATGACACCATAAGCTCATCGGATAGGGTCCCACGGAGTTGGAAATGATCCTAAAGGCCAAATGCTTGATTCCCTCCCATGAAAAAAAAAATGAAGCAGAAAGAAAAAGAAATTGCTAAATGGCATCGTCGTGTAAGGGGCCCACCTATTGAACCCATTCCACATCTTGTGTGGGGCCCATTAGATCATCCTGCAGCAAATATAAGTTGTCCACATGAAAATGGTTTTAATTTCATGCCATCTGTCCAAGTTTGAGGGTAAAACTCATCATCATGTATTGACCACACTAGATGAAATAATTTGAAATTAACTCACAACATTCATGCAATTATGGGTTCCAGACAACTCCATTTTTTTTTTTTTTCTAATAAACATACCGTGAATTCATGACTGTCCGATTAAAGTGAATGTATCAAATTAATCGAGGGATGGACCCAATCGTTGATTTATTAGGGACTACACCCCGTTCTCAAAACACCACCTCAACTTCTGTGAAAAGCTACCATTGTATAGGATGATAGCTGGCATACGAGCATTTTCATCATTTGAAAAGCCAACAAATTTCAAAAGGGTTAAAATAAGTATAGACCATGATGTCAATGATTTTATTATATCATAATTTACAGCTATTTTAATTAATAATCCAACCAGCCGCTTATGTAAGCCAATTCCTTGTGTATAATGCTCGAACTTCATTGCTGGTAACAAATCTCTACATGCGGGCCCATGGTTGGTTTATGGAAGCCATGGTCCCACATGAATCATGCCTAAAAATCTCTTCATTTGATCGACTCCATCCTTTTAGAGTGTTGTCATGTGAATACATGGATAAGAAGAACAGCAACGACAATCCACAATCAATGAAGAAAAGACACAAGATTGGATGGTTCGGATGTTCTAATTGGATAAATGTTTTGAGCATGGTCCATCCAAGATAAGGATCATCAGATTGCTTAACGGCTTGGATAAACCAACCATGGGTCCCATATGTACAAACTCTGTAAGCAACTGTAACGTTCCCTGTTCGTTGCAAACAGGAAACTTGATTGTTTTTAAACCTCCCACGATCGATTCCATTCATCACATGCGTACCATTGTTTAGATGCTCTTTCCCAAGAATCAGTTTGATTAAATAATCAGGTGGGACACATATTACGTAACAATTTCACGGCTGAAAAATACTTTGCTAATCTTTTCAGCCGTCCAATTGTTTCTGAAATTGTGTCCAATATTCTAAATCTACCAGATTTATTTTCTCTAGATAAGATCGAAATGGTCATAACCACTAAATGGATGGCTTGGATATTGCACCCGTCAACCACGCTAGTATATGTGGTGGCGTGTGCACTAGCAGCCTTGTTCCCGCGTGTGGGCTTAGCACGAGTTTACTCACAAACAAATGAATGTCGGTGTCAATGGGCCGGGCTCAGGCTTGCAATGTCAGAATTTTGAAAATAGTCGGCCCGACGGCCCGGACCGGACCGTTCAAAATCCGGGGCAAGACCAACCCCGGCCCGGCCCGTTGAGAGACCTGCGAATGAACAGTGGAAATGTAGTTATTTGACTGCTGGCTGATTATGATTATTCACACGCATGCACGCATCCTCCGCACATGTGACATATATTTAGCTCAATCCAGAACGTTCAAATCTTGGGCCCCATAGGGGATGATCTATGATCCAAAATTAAACCTGAAAATATGATCTTTTCAACGGTCCATGTTCAAAAAAAGTTTCCATTAATCATCGGCTAAAATCATCCAATAGGTATCATTTGGAGAGTACCCCTCATCTAAAGATGGACCCACATTTTGGACGGTTTGATTTGAGATACATCGAAGCCATATAATGGAGGTTAAGGTGCACGTGTATGGATCATCACACTCTGCCAGACTATAGTAGTTTTTCCTCAAAAGAAAAAGGAAACCGACCATCATAGATATTCATGCAAGTGGGGCTCGTGACATTCCCAAGAAATCATGAAAGCCCTCTCACAGACCAAAGGAGCCCATGGCCCATCTCTTCCTTTTCTCTTTCAGAGGTGTAATACAATGCTCGGGCAGAAACTTGGTACACGATCTGTTTCCATTTCGTACAAGTGGGGCCCATGGTTCCATGATCCAAACGGTTCACAGTGTGGACCCCACTGTGGATGGCCCATGGGCCAAATTCCTCCACAATCGAAGAAATGTACACCGTTGAATACGTAATCAACTAACAGACGGTTGAGAAAAAAGAAGTAAGATAGTTCACGTTCAACTACAAAGGGCCATATTGTGCGGCTCAGATCTTCCTATCTGGGGTTTTTTGTGTGGCCCATTGTGTCTACTCTTTGGATTAAAAAACAATGGGCCCCACTTCTGTAAAATGAGTATGCAAACCTCATTTCTATAATATGCCTAATCATTCAACATCCTCTCTTAAAACCTGTTATTATTAAAGAAGATAGGATTTAGAAAGGGAAAAACATAGGATTCTTTTGCATTAAAGCCCAGTGACTAAGATAGTGGCCCACTTCACTTTAGTTACTGACATTTTGCAGGATTCAGGCATCATGGCTTTGAACATACCTTTAGGACTGGGCCCCACACTTTCGAGTCGCATCATGATCACAACCCATGAATCCAATGGCCCAAAATCATCTAGATTAAACCAAATCCTAGCTTTAAAGTGCAAAGGAAGAATTGTGTTTTTTGCTTAAAAATGATTTGTCAAACCACATGAATATGTAGTGTTTGGATGGGACATGTTGATATCTGGCCAATTTAGCCTTACATGGATGCTGATCTAGGGCCACCCAAATCATGGGTTCCGATAATAATGTAGATGGGATGATCCTAGCCATCAATCTAGTGACCCAATAATGATCGGTCGAAAATAAGATTCTCAATGATCCAAACTCAATCAGATGAAACTAGACGGCCCAAGATCATCAAAAACGCGTGATCTTCAGCCTATTCTTCATCCAAAATGACGACGACAATTTGGACGGTCCGGATTGTATTGTTTGGATGCGACTTTGAAGGTCGATGGGACTTGGGATAATCAAAAGCTCCATCGTCTCAGGACAATGCTTGTTTATCAAATGTATAAGATTATCTAATAAAAATAAGGCCAGAGAGTCCTAAACCTTTTTGAATGAGGTTGCCCTACTCTTTAGGGGGCAGATGTTCTATTATATGTGGGACTAACACTCCTAAAGCTTTATTCCATCTCTTACCTAAATAATTACCAAATTGCACAAAAATAGATAAAAATGATGAGATAAAATGAATATAATATGGTGGTGGAGAGACTTTGGTAAGTAGGCATGTGGTTGTCCAAAGCAAGTCATTGAGTTGGACAACTCAACTCACATAAAAGCCCTCTGTGAGAAAAGATGTATGATGAGTTGTCTATTTGAGAGCCCTTGCTCTTAACTTTAAACCCATCATGTCTCTCTAATATATATATATATATATATAAAAAGCACCCCACAGGTGTGTGAGAGAGAGAAATGCTCTAGTGCTCTAATCTATAGCTTATAGAACTCCTTGCTTTGGTTCACCTGATCAATCCATTTGATTTATCTGATCCGTTCATTAAGTTCAGAACACATTTCATAGGCTATCTATACAAAAACCTTTACCAATTGGTTAACTTGGTTCATCCATTCAATCTATCTGAACCGTCCATCAAGTCCAGAACACATTTTCATAGGCCATCGATACAAAAATCTTACTGATTGGTTCACATGGTCCATCCATTCGATCTATCTGATTCGTTCATTAAACTCAGAACAAATTTCATAAGCTATCTATACAAAAATCTTACGGATAAGATGGTCCAATATATCTTGATCTGGACTTATTTTTCCATTGCTATTCATTTTCAAAGCTATGGATGGGATGGTTACAATTGCTTAACAAAATTGATTATTTAAAATCAAACATAATCCACCATAAGAAATGAATAGATCATATTGTTGATTAGACCTGATTTTATGTAAATTATCTTGGCCGTCCTTATTAAAGACTGTTGATCAGATGGTTTATATTTATCAGATTGATCTGATGTTTGCATGGTGGGCCAGGAATTTTGGACTGAACATAATGAACATTCTACATCAATGGTTGGGACTATCTAAGTGTCCTAATGCAACAAGGAGCTCTATAGCTTAAGAGTGCTCCCGGGGCACTGGAGCATGTCGGTAGATCTTTCTATACACATGTGCGTGTGCGCGAGTGTGGAAATTATCAAGTACACCAAATGAGTTGTGTTGGGCCCACCCGGATGTAGTTGATAACATCCACTCCATGCATCATTTAGCCATGGACCCAAATATCAGGCCAATCCATGACTCGGTGGGCCACATGATCAGAAACAATTGAGAAGTAATGCCCACCCTTGATTCTCATAGAGGGCCCATCCCGTTGTGTATATGCCATCCAATCCATTGATATGAAACATCTGCCCAGGTGATCACACACCTCAAAAATCAAGCCATTCAGATACTTGGATGGGCCCGATGTAATTATTCCTGATCATGTGGCCCACCAAACACAGAAATTGGCCTGATTTTTGGGCTCATGGCCAAACAATGCAAGATGATCAGATCCTATTATTCATGTAAGTAGGTGTATATATATAATCATGAGAAATGATCTTATGCTTCTACCTGCATATCAGGACACTTGGATAATTCAATTGACTAATTTGGACTCTTCGATTAATCCACCACAAATCATGGGTTATCTTTAAAAGTCCACCCTAATCAAGAAAACCCAATCCATAAGATTCACATCAAGTTTTATAGCCGTCCATTTCCAAACCATGAATTGGATGGTTAGGATTGTCTGATAAAAGCTACACTTTAAAACCATAATCAATTATCCATTATGCCAAATTAACAAAAAGACATTTTTACATTAATAAATCTTGGATTCATCTTATGCCCACTCAGACTACTTTTTACTTTATAGACCATTCAACGTGGGATGGACCTGTTGGACAACCTAGATCCATTGATTGGACTGTCCAAGTGCCTGGATCCAGCTAAGATCACCATAACTTATTGAAATATGAGAGCACTCAAATCATGTCTCTATAATTATATAAGATAATTATATAAGGGAGTTATTGATACTCTGGCAGCATACGACTCTTGATAATCAATTCTAGCTTAGTCATAGTCCAAAAATAAGATTGATTAAACAATCTTAACCTTTGATTATTTGATTGATGGGTAAGTTGGCCCAGACCCAAGACCTCAGTGTTGAAACATGTCATATCAACCCTTGATCTATGGCTTGAACCTAATCCTAACCTTTAATCTGTGGCCATTATCTCAATGTTGAAACATGCCTTGCCTATGGATGATCTAACCTGTAGGTACTTTGTTTGTTGAAAAGGACCATTGGATATTTTTCATTTTTAGCCTTCTATTAAATGTCTATTAATCCAATTGGCGGATATTCAAATAAGTTTCGTTTTTTGTTCATGATATATCTAAACTGGGGCCTATAATTTGGATGGTTAAAATTGAATTACTTTTAGGAGATGTGCCCAGCTTCTGATGTGGCTGCATGTCATGTATCACACTCTGCATGAGTATCAAAGCTTTCCTCAATTGGATCAATTGGATAGTGTGTGCATGTATCTGTATAAGAAAGAGAGAGAGAGAGAGAGAGAGAGAGAGAGAGAGAGAGAGGAATGATGATAGAATTGTTTGGAGGTTAGATCTAATTACATTGATGTAAGAAAGGTAGTTAACTGTTATTACAGTGGAAAGCAATGCAATGAATCTAAGTGCTTAATATCATTTATATGATGATCACTCAATTACTTTGAAGTCTTTACTAAAATGATGCTTTAATTGCTGTTTACTCTCTCTTTCTCATCTCTAAACTTAATCATAACCTTTTGGACTCTTATCTGATGGAAATAGTCAATTTTTAGATTATTTTTTTTTAAAGATTAAAAAAAAAAACTAATTTTGTTGGATAAAAGAGAAATGTTCACATACAATTTTTTCTTTTTTTAAATTTCGGCCAATTTGATGATTAGTGACAACATCCAAGCCATGAAAAAGGTGAGCCATCCCATGAAGATCACTTGGTTGAAATCAATTCATTGGATTGACCACACATTAATATTGAATTGGAGCAGTGTGTGGCCCGCCCAACGAATGGACCGTTCTAGTTTTCACTAAAGGTCCTCTTTACCTTTCTTCACACTAGAGATTTTTATTTTTTACGCACACAAGCAGCCTCACACACTACAACAAACACTCAAACCCATGACTTCAGTGTTGAAACTCATAAAATCTATCTTGAGCCATGAGCAGCGACCCCACATTAGGATGATATTATGCACAAATCACACATTGTCGGAAAGAAAACATTACATGTGGAAGTTCAATTAAGTGAACATTACCTATGAAATAATTACTATCTAACAAACACTTTTTTGTCCTCTCTCTCTCTCTCCTTTCTACCACAAAACTCATGGGGGGACTCGATTTTACAAAATAAAACCTTCAAGAATGGAGATGAATTTACTTAAATGCCATCATTCCTCCCCCCTTCAAAAGTGGTAAAATTGAGAATTTGGGCCATGTTGTATGTGTGTGACATCCAACCTGTCCAACAAATGAATCCCACCAACAAAGATCAGACAATGAAAAACCAAACGTCTCCAATCACAAGGTAGGCCACACAATAAACAAATAATATTCAATGCCTAATAGCATCTAAATTCACCACTAATTCATTGATGAATTGATTTTTGGCTAATCACCATGATGGGATGCATATGTTGTACGGGTTAATATCATAAACAGACCACATGGGCCCCACAAGCTTAACCCTACCAATTTTTAGAAAATAAAATAAAATGGACGACAACATTTTCATACTTTCACCTTCCAAAAGCACCAACTGGGAAATTCAATTGGTAGAGGCACTTTTTGGTAAATTTGAAATTCTTAAGTTGCTTTGTGGTAAAAATACCTTCTTTTTTTTCTTGCTTTCCTTCCCGATGAAACACTTATGAGGCTATAGGGTATTTATGACAAATCCACTATGTTTATCTGTTTTGTAGGCTTATTTTTTGGCATGGGCTCGAAAATGAGACTGATACCAAGCTCCATTAGGCCAAAGACAAGAAACAAGGAGGATTGAACGGCCACCGTTGAAGCATCTTGGGACCATCATGGGCCCACTTTGAGCATTGGATTTGTCTCATTTTCCAAACCATATCTTAAAATAAGTAGGCAAAACAGATGGATAAAGTGGATTTCTTACAAACATCAAAGTGGGCCCCGAATGGTAGAGGTTATAAGGTGGCACGCTGCCAATGGAAGATTGATAAGGGGAGTAAAAAGGAGGACAGTTTTGTCAATAGAAATATACTTTTACTCAGGTAATTAATTTAATGTCTAATTATGAAAATTATAGGCAGATTTTGACAAATAGCTTAAATGTGAGAGGCTTTTGATCCATAGCCAAAAAGAGAGGCGGCTATATGGAAAAATCCCTTTAGTTTCTGGCAAAAGGATAAAGTAGACCAAACCCTCATTATTTCGCCTTAGCACTCACCTTTCCCATCCAATCTAAGTTGGGCTACTATTCATAGAATCATTGTTAAAATAGGATTACTAGGAATAAAGGTGGATTAGGATTGAAGCACTTGATTAGCAAGTTACCCTTGCCATCTTTTTGGTACAGATGGTGTGATTTCATGTACCTATGGGACCCATTACATGCCACCATGGATGCTATTGATATCATACCTCCACCTTCATTGAGAGGTTTGCTGCAATACATTTAAATATTTAAATATTTATTTATTTTTTTATGTGGGGTAGTTTTGCTTTTCCATTTAGGATCATTTTTCAACCATGGAAACTATTTATATGATGAGACTTATCGTAGATGCGTGACATATTAATGATCCAAAGCTATATGATAGGACTCACTGGGGATGACTGACACCATAAAAAAATGAAAGGTTTGAAGATCCTAAATATGACCTACAAAACTATAATTAAAAGAGATGGTCCATATTTAAAGGAAAAGAGCTAGATATATAATCCAAGGGATGAAATATTCTAATATGCTTTTTTTTTTTGTTTTTGGGTGTCCTCTGTCTACGATGAAGACTATGTATAAACATTTGTTTAGTAGGCGGATTGTGCACTGACACTGTCAGTTGTTATTGGACAGTGCTCTATGGGCCATGATGATGTATGTGTTTTATCTATGCTGTTCATCTATTTTGGATCATTGTTTTATTGTTTTAGGGTATGTTTAAAAAAAATAAGGCAGACTACAATTCCAGGTGGACCACACCACAGGAAACAGTGGTGATTGAATGGCCACCATTAAAAATTTTTTGGGGGCCAGGAAAGTCTTGGATCAAGTTGATATTTGTGTTTTCCCTTTATCCAGGTCCCTGTGATCTAATCAACAGGTTGGATGGCAAATAAATATTACAGTAAGTCCTTGGGAAGTTTTTAATGGTGGACGTTCAATAGAACTGTTTTCCTGTAGTGTGGTCCACCTGAGATTTTAGTTTACCTCATTGGGTCATGCCTAAAATGAGCTGAAAAAATGGATGAACGGTGTGGATCAAACATATACATCATGATACGGCCCACATAGCACTGCCCAGTAGCTGAGTCGCTGCTGACAGTGTCAGTACGCAATCCGCGATCCTTTTTTTAATGATTGAAACGTGACATCAGATCCAATGGCTACAATCCAAAGTAAAAAAGCAATGCATCAGTAAGCATTATAACACACCTCCCTCCGATCGATTCTCATGAAGTTTGCCGGCCTCACGCGCACACATGCCAACACCTGAGTGGTGCGTAAGGTGGGCCCCTCACCTTTAAGATAATCATACGCAAGAACCAAGATTGTCCGCTCATCATGTGGACCACCTGACCTGACCACCATCATACTAACAAAAAATAAAAAGAGAGAGAATGAAAGGTTAAAAAGAAAAGTTTAAAGGTGAGTTATTTGATGCTCTGGCTGCACGCTTGATACGCAGGCACTCAGAAATTGAACACACGTCATAAAAATCAGTTTGTCAACAGTCCTAAGTTCGATTTGCGGACACTTGTTTGTTGAAATAGGACCGTTGGCTTTTTTTCAATGTGAACCGTCCAATAATTGTCCACAGTTCTGATGGTTAGAAAATCAAATGATGGTATTGGGTCATGATTCATCTAAACTGGGACCCATGATTTGGACAGTTGAATTTGAATTGCTTATATTGCAAGTAAACAATTTCTAAGTGCCTGCGTATCATGCATCATGCTCCGCCAGAGTATTGAAGTTTTTCTCAAAATAAATACTTGCCAATGGCCCACCTGTGGTCTTCGATGTTGGTAAACTGGCCTGATTTTAGCGTACGGTCGTCATCACGTCGTGGGTCATATGCACCGGTAAAATGTCACAGACGCTTGCCACGTTTGCACGTGCGCGCATGTAAAAGTGCGTGGGACCATCAAAAACCTTTGATTTTCATATACAGTAACCGGACGTGGATTGTCTACTGACACCGAGTCGTTACTGGAGGTGCTCTGTGGGCCATACCATGATATTTTTGTGTTTCATCCACACCGTCCATCAATTTTTCTTGGGGTCATATGCTTTTTGGATGAAGCTGATATTTGTGTTTTCCCTTCATCCAGGTCTGTGTGACCTAAGCAACAGATTGGATGGCAAATAAACATTCAGTGGGCCCTAGGAAGTTTTCAACGGTGGGTATTCAATCACCACTGTTTTCCTGTGGTGTGGTCCACATGAGATTTTGATCTGCCTAATTTTTGGGCTTATGCCCTAAAATGATCCGAAAAAAAATGAATGGACGGCGTGAATTTCCTACAACACCTATTGCAGGGAGCGCATGCAACAGAAAGCTCTGTGGGCCCACCATGTTGTGTTTGTGACATCCACTCCGTCCATCTGTTGCCCCAGCTTATATTAGCAAGTAATTCCAAAAATTAATTCAATCAAAAACTCAAGTGGGCCACACCACAGGGAAAACCTTCCGGTGGAACTCAGCTCATGAACGGATTGGATGGCATTTAAACATGACAGTGGGCTCCAAGAAGGTTTGAATGGTGGATGTAGAATGAATGTTACGTACACATCAAGGGTGGGCCACAGAGCCTTTTTGTTGCACCTGCTTCCTGCATCAGGTGCTGCAGGAAGTAGGACACGTGATCGTACGGTCCTGAAAATATGACCACTTGAAGAACAGTAAGCATAACCGTCCATGATAGTACGTAATGGCGGTGGCCCACACCGAATGGTGACGTTTCACACCGACAGACTTTCGGTCCAAAAATCTCCTGTTTACCAGAAATGGTAAGGTGTCGAATGAGAGAACGGACGGGGATTGCATGCTGCTACTGGACGGTGCTCTGTGGGCCCCAAAATGATGTATGTGTTTCATCCACGCCGTCCATCCATTTTAGATTATTATTTTAGGGCATGAACCAAAAAATGAGGAAAAATCAAATATCATTTGGACCACACCACAGGAAACAGTGGAGATTGAACTGCCACCGTTCAAAAATTCCTAGGACCCACCGTAATGTTTATTTGCCATCCAACCTGTTGATTAGGTCACAGAGACTTGGATGAATGGAAACATCAATCACAACGGTATACTGTGGTGTGGTCCACCTGAGATTTGGATGTACCTCGATTTTGGGATCAAGCCCTAAAATGAGCGGGAAAAATGGATGGACGGCGTGGACAAAAGCACATACATTATGGTGGGGCCCACAGAGCACTGTCCAGTGGTGTCAGTATGCAATCCGCGTCCGAGAAGGACGGGCCCATCAGACCAAAAGCATGGGCTCTGTATCACTGGATGGTGGGCCCCACTTGGACAAAGTGGAAATCCGACCGTTGGCATGCCTAATGTGCTAGGCCCAACTCAAACTGTAAGTTGGGCCACTTTGGCTTGGGCTAAGATCGGTTTGGGCTTAGGCTGGATATCCGAAACATGACCCATTTCAGGCTCGGCTCGGATCTAGGCCCCGGTTGACCTAACCCAACCCATAACCTCACCCCTTCACTACATGTGAGAAAACACTAGTTGGCAATGTATTGTGAACCGTTGGATCTATTTTTTTTGAAACAGACAGTTTGGATAGAGATCGGAAGAACTGTTTGTTATTGATGTAGAGCGGGCTCAGAACAACAGAAGTGATCCGGACCGTCGGAACTTAGATCGGGCGTATCTCATAATCTGGAATGAGTTACCTGACGTAAAATATATGATTTTGAGGTAAAACGAGTTACTTTACCAACCCCGCTACGCTGGGTTGCGCAACCCAAAATTGTGAAAAAACCTTGGATCAATGGTTGTTTTCCTGTTTTAATTTCGTTTGTACTATAAATAGTAAGTTTTAGTTTGATTATAATTCTTTATCCATCGGGCTTTAGGAGTTGCGCCCAACATGAAAAGAGCTTAGAATGATTAGGAGAACGGTTTGATTAAGCCAAATATGACACTTACTAATTTTGGCCAAAAACCTTGCGCACTAGTATACATCACAACCAGTTTACTATTTATAGTAAGTCGCGATTTCTAGGAGTTTTACTTCTAGTTTGATTCTGATTTCTTTTCCATTGCTTGGTACCCCTATTTAAAGGGTTGTAAACTCATTTTTAATAATTCATTAATCAATTTCAAATTTATTAAAATTTATTTTTATTTTCTGCTTTCTTTCCTTATAGATTCGAGAAGTCTCTTTGAGGAGTCCAGAGAAGTTCCGTAGATTCGGAATAGTTATCCTCTTGAGGAAGACGGTACTCAACCTCACGTCCTCCCCTGCGTCAGTTATGATGATAAATTTTGAAATGTGATTGGTTTCTCGACACTCGCCCAACTTGAACCCAGCCTCACTTCACTAAACCTGAGCAAGGCCTTAAGTGACTCAAGGTCAAGTTTGGATGGGTTGGCCATCAACCCAACTCAATCCACCCGAGTTGCACCCAGGGCAAGTTTTTATTGGTGGGGCCCATGGCTAAGTGTGGATTTTCACAGAATGGTCAATCTACAGAGTGTCTCAAAAGACCAATGGTCTGGATGGTGGAACCATATGCCATGGGAGCGGATTAGGTGATACCCTGGATCCACCGTGGTAAGTGGAACCCCTGACTGTGGGGCCGAGTGTGATGTATTTGACTACATCCACACCATCCATCCGTATTGAAAGCTCATTTTAGAGCATGATCCAAAAAATGAAGCAGATCCAATTCTCAGGTGGAGCATAATACAGGAAACAGTGGTAATCGACCACTTAAAACTTCTAGTGGGCCACAAAAGTTTAGTATCAAGCTGATATTTGTATGGTCTCTTCATCCAGATCTTTGTGACCTTATCAACCGGTTGGATGGCAAATAAACATTCCAGTGGCCCCCATGAAGTTTCTAATGGTGGGGATTTAATCACTACTGTTTTCTATAGTATGGACCACCTAAGATTTGGATCTGTTTCATTTTTTAGATCATGTCCTACAATGAGTTTTCAAAATAGATGGACGGTCTGGATGTAAGGCACATACATCACAGTAGGCCTTACATGTGTATATCTTTGGGTCGAGGACAGTAGAATTCCTCCAACGCGAGTCCTTTGAGGAGTCTCAAAGCTCGAAATCAAATAGCTTTTTATTTTTCTAGCCTATGTTTTCTCTCATTAGGATCCATGATCCATAACATACTTGGATCTTCACCGTTAATACAAGTGGAATCCATGGTTCACTAATCCAAATGATCTATCTAATGTTTCTAACCGTTGATTATCCATTTCCAATTTTGGACCTTGTTTTTAATTGGGTGTGGACCCTTGTATGTCACTTCTAAACTAACTTTGCAAGCACCAACTCAAAAAGTTAGGATTTCCTACTGAGGAAGGTGACGATTGAGGTCAGGTGGATTGCATTTGTAAAATAGTTCATTTGATGATAAATAAGAAACAAGCATTAATGTGGATTTGAACAAGCCTGGTATTAATAGACCTGACTTGATAACATGACTATACTCATATGAAGCATTAACAAATTATTTCACTAGCAAAATTAAGGGTTGTTCACTTGTTTGGATATCTATGAATGGTCTGAGTGGTAAATGATACATAAGTAAATGATAGCTTGTAAATTGTTTTAGTCTTATAAATGAAGAATCCATCTTAAAAAGTATATCCATTAGGTTATAAATGGTGAGCTTGTATTTGTTGGGAAGTCAAATATGACTTAAAGTTGTAAATGATTTACAAGAAATTTTCAGCATCCAAACATAGGTGGTAAACCTTTTACGGGCATCCAAACAATACTTTCAGAAATTTTAGAAGTGAGAGAAACGATGCTTGCAATGAAATAAGTGAAAATCTTTCTTTACCATCATTCAATCAAGTGAATATTTAGGCTCCTTTGGTAGCTTGAAATTGAGAGAATTTGTAAGGATATATGTGTGTGTGTGTGTGTGTATATATATATATATATATATATATATATATATATATATATATATATATATATATATATATATATATAAAATTTATTGGGCGACGGCTAAAAAGAAAACAAACAACCAAACAGCACAGAAACAAAACCTATAAAAAAGACCTACAGAAGCCCTAAAATAAAGAGGACACATAAACAAAGACCAAAAAAAAAAAAAAAAAAAAAAAAAACCAACTACTTACTAATAATATGACAACAATACAGCCCCAAGGCTGAGACTCAATGGACAAAATTACGGCTCTTAATCCCGGAATAGCTGAAAAATATTATTAAAGTCCCTTGAAATCGCAAGGTAGAATTTAAAAAACAGTGGTTGTTCTTGTTACGCACTAAAATTCAGGTGCCTGAATATGGTATCTACGACCTGAATTCCAAGCCTGTGATATATGAAAAAGGTAAAGTATCATAAAGAAATATTCATTTCATTTCCTCCGACCATATTCCACAAAATTTAAAATCTAAATCACGTATTAAGATAAATAATTCCATAGTCTATCACTATATCAATCCATAATTATTTAACTTAACTCGAAGTAAGAGAATTATAAATCAAGTCTAAGGCTTTATTACATCCATAACTTTGAAAGAAATTTAAACTAATTCTATGCAGGATGACATATTACGTGCATCCAATCACATCCAATGCTCTACATACTAATAGTAGCATCCTACATTTTAAAAATATTCATAGCTTGAAATGGTTAAAACACCGTAATTGTCAACTCAATAGGATTACATTAATCACGAGTTGAAAGCTTCACAAATGTTACTAAATATAAGCCCAACACATCAATTTAAATAAGGCAAGTATTAGATTAGACATTACACTTAACCATTAATTATTCATGATTATAAATGAATAATTTATTCTAACACAATTCTTCCTGCGATTTTCATAATAAGGTTGGGTGAAATACTCGTGTGTGCTAATCATTTTAGGAGATGACCTACGATAGAACACCGGTGTTGATCCTTTCAGGATATGACATTCGGCAAAGTACCACTGTAAAACTTTTAGGAACAAAAAACCAGGGCAAAGCACCCATGTGAGCATATCTTTTAGGAAATCACCCAGGACAAAGTACCCGTGCAGATCCTTTTGAGAATGATTCAGGGCAAAGCATCCATGCTGATACTTTCAGGAATGACCTTGGGCAGAGCAGCCGCAACAATATATTGAACCCTTTTTCCATTTCTTCAACATTCATAACAACTTACTAATAGACAATGAAAGATATATGTATGAATAATATGATTTTTGACGTAGCAATTTAACCAAACAAATTCACACTATTACACTTGAAAAACTAACAACAAAATTCAAAAGCTTATAATTCAAATGGTAGAGTTCACATGGTTGAATTTATATATTCAAGGTATAAAAATATACATTTATGACATAAAATCTCAACAATCTCCCTAATTATTCTAGAGTTATATTTTCATGATTCTCTAAACACCCATAGCAACAATTTAAATTACGGATTGGCAATACAAGTAAAAATTCAGGGTTAAAATTTACACATATACAGTAAACCAATGAAAATAATAGATTCAACATCCACGCTCACAATAATATAATCTAAATTTAAGACTAAAAATTCATGATATATAATAAAAAGACAACAACTTATGTAAATTATCTTTTTGAATTTAATTAAGAACATTTTAGCGTTTGGACTTCCAGAAGATAGAATTTGTAAAATTCTCAACTAGGGATGATTACCTACCTAGTTTGACATGCAAATGTTTGATCACATGAAGATGGTTAGACTAAGTTCCAGTTAAATGTAGTTTAATGTACTTGTACTTAAGGTGATTTGATACTATTTTTTATGCAAACGAGAGAATTTCTACATAAAATCATATGTATAAATTATATATACCGAAATCTAGGGATTTTAGTATTATGAAGATAACATGAAATAAAGCAGCAAAATTGACTCAATGAGTTGACCTAATAAATTACGTTGATTAAACTATCGCCAGTGATCTGTTTTAAAATGGAATGTTGGAAGGAGATAACTTACCTGTTGGGAATGCAACAAATCGATGAAATTCGAACCTTGTATGCGGCTATCCTTCGAACCATTCGACTCTTGATGGTCCGATATGCTTATTGAATACGACATAGTTTAGATATTGGTTAATGGCTAGATCGAGTTAACTCTTCCTAGAAGATGATGTAAAACTAAAGTCGAGACTAATCGAGATTGGAGTGGATTAGGTTGGTGATCTGGCTACACGTTGAAGACAACTTGTACACATTGAAGATACACATGTAGGGCGGTTCTGATACATGGAGAATGAAATGTAACCGATAACCAAGTAGCGAAAACTCAAACTTGTCAAGGAAGAAAGAGCCACCTCTGATGGTGAATCTCTGAATGGTAAGGATTTGGGAGTTCTGATCCTTCTAAGCGGTAATGTGATATGTTAGGAAGTTGGAAAAAGGTACGAGATGAAAGCATTAAAAAAGATTTTCTAATATATTTAGAAGATAGTGACATTGAGGCAACGTGTGTTAATAACGCACGTCATTGATTTTTTTGATTTTTTTTTCTTGAGGATGGATGGGATTAGCGGGATGCACTAAAGGAGCGGTTCAAATCAAATAATCGTGCCCAGGGATGAAGGTTTGGATGCCGAAGATGGATTCAGTTCTCTTAGCCAAACTAAGAAGGAAAGGATAGAGAGAAAAATGGGGAGGCATTTTCATTTTAATTGGTGATGTGTCACTTGCTTATTATTATTATTTTCTTATTTTTTTATACGGTGGCCCCTACTTGGATGATGGGGCAAATACATCCCATCCATTAGTTATGCTTGCCCATAATAGGGCACAGGCCCAAAAATGAGGCCGATCCACTATTGAAGTGTGCCACACTAAGGAAAAATGTGGGAGGGGTTCCCACCATTGAAATTTGAAAAAAAAAAAAAAGTTGTTATATTTACTTTCTCCCCATATAAACCACATCGTAGCTAGCATCGTGAGTCTCCATTTCTTCCTCTAAAGAGAGCCTTTGTTGAAGGCATGCCACACTACGAAGAAATCTTTTATAGAGCGCAGCATAATTTAGAAAACTGAGGCTCCATTTCTTCCTCTAAAGAGAGCCTTTGTTGAAGGCATGCCACACTACGAAGAAATCTCTTATGGAGTGCGGCATAATTTAGAAAACTGAGGCTGAGCTCAGAATTCCCGCCTAAATTCTGAAAGCGAATAAACAATGTTAAAATAAATGGTATACTAACAGAGAAGGCAAACATTGGGTAGAACTAATCCTCTTTTAAATAGATTGTTTAGTGTCAGCACTCTATTCCTGCCCACAAGCCACCATAAATACGCCAACTCCTAGTAGGACTGCACCGAGAAGATTCCTGATGCTGAAATTTTTTAGGTAATTGAGTCTTGATGAGGCAACAAGGCCTGACTGTTGGGGGTCGTTACACAAAACCTTAAGATCTAGTCTCCCAAATAACACCTGAATTATGGGATAATAAGGCAATGAAATAAATCAAAGCATAAACCACATAGCACAAAAGATTTTTACGTGGAAAACCCTCAAAGAGGTAAAAACCACGGAACCTCGTCCAGAGCAACAATTTACTATGAAGTAGAACGTTACAACTGATCACAAGCACACATCGCTTGGATCAAACCTTCTTCACTCACGCAGGAGTGGATGAACAATTAGAGAATAATGAAAAACTGAGAGATCTCACCGATCACGAGGGCGTAGAAGTGCTGAGACGTCGACTGCGAAGTAGATCACCTCTACGAGCAGAACCTCCCTTCCACAAGCTTCCTCTCTCTATTTTTCTCTCTCTCACCCTTTGATAGCCCTAAATCCTTTAGCAAACCCTTGTAAAGCTTTAGGAAACTCTCTTGCATTCCCCTAGAATAACCCTAGGACCCCTATTTATAGTTTAGGCAACTCCCTTTCTCACCTCTTGTGAAACCACCTCAAATTTACGCAGTCCGCACCAAATCCGGACTAAAATCTGTGTAACCTCGACTAGTTAAGCAGGGTCCTCGACCAGTCGAGCCTGACCCTCGACTAGTCGAGCACCATGGGATTTTAAAACAAAAAACTCACTGGACTTTGAGTCGAGAACCACT
This sequence comes from Magnolia officinalis, assembly GCA_021015155.1. Taxonomy (NCBI): domain Eukaryota; kingdom Viridiplantae; phylum Streptophyta; class Magnoliopsida; order Magnoliales; family Magnoliaceae; genus Magnolia; species Magnolia officinalis. The sequence continues at coordinate 7,327,472 of JAJHSJ010000013.1, forward strand.
CGACCGGTCAAGTGGCCCCCTCAACCAGTCGAGCAGCTCACTCGACTGGTCAAGTAACTCGGACTGAGGAGGAAAAATTCCATCAAATCTCCCTCTTTCCGACTCAGGAGGAATCCACCTTCTTCAAATTAGTCAGGTTTCTACAAACCTCAAACTTGCCCTCGAGCAATGCCTTAGTCATCATGTCTGACCCATTATCGTCCGTGTGGACCTTTTCAAGCTGTAACACCTTCTATTCTAAAGTATCCCTGATCTAGTGATACCGAATCTCTATGTGCTTCGACTTGGAGTGCTGACTTGGATTCTTGCTCAAGTGTATAGTATTTTGACTATTGCAATAGACCACGTGCTGCTCCTGCTTCAGGCTAAGTTCCTGTAGGAATCTCTTCATCCAAAGCATCTCTTTACATGCCTCTGTGACTGCAATGTACTCGACCTCTATCGTCGATAATGTTACGACTTTCTATAGCTTGCTCTGCCAAGAGACTGCTCCCCTTGCAAATGTAAATATGAACCCTAATGTAGACTTTCTGAAGTCTATGTCACCTGCCATATCTGCATCTGTGTAGCCCTTTAACACAGGTTTTCCATCACCACAGCATAGGCTCAACCTGGATGAGCCTTTTAGATACCGCAGTATCCATTTCATCGCTGCCCAATGTTCTTTGTTAGGATTGACAAGATACCGGCTGACAACACCAACCGCATATGCTATGTCTGGGAGCGTACACATCATAACATACATCAAACTTCATACTGCTGACGCGTAGGGTATCTTCTGTATCTTATCCACCTCTGCCTTCGTTCTGGGACACTATCTGTTGCTCAATTTGAAGTGATCATCTAGTGGAGTACTGACCGACTTCACTGCATTCATATTGAACCTCTCTAAGACTTTCTCAATATACCACTCTTGTGACAACCAAACTTCCTACTACTTCTATCATGGGTTATCTCCATTCCTAGTATCTGTTTAGCTAAGCCCAAGTCTTTCATCGCAAACGACTTGCCCAACTCTTATTTCAGCCTGTCAATCTTCTTGACGTCTTTTCCTATGATGAGCATGTCATTAACGTATAACAGTAGAACTAAGAAATCACCATCTAAGAACTTGCGTGTGAACACACAGTGGTCCGACTCCGTTCTGTCATATTCATGCTTTAACATGAACGAGTCGATCTTCTTGTACCATTGTCTTGGAGCTTGTTTCAGCTCATACAAGCTCTTCCTCAGCCTACACACCATAAACTCTTTGCCCTTGACTTCGAACCCCTCTGGTTGGTGCATGTAGATCTCTTCTTCCAGGTCACCATAGAGAAAGACAGTTTTAACATCTAACTATTCTATCTCTAGATCCATGCTAGCCGCCAACCCAAGCAACACCCGTATGGATGTCATCTTCACCACTAGTGAGAATATCTCTTTGAAGTATATACCTTTTCTCTGACCAAACCCTTTCACCACAAGTCTGGCCTTGAACATCGTTTGTGAATTCTTCTGCTCAATCTTCTTTCTAAACACCCACTTGTTGCTCAAAGCTTTCTTGCCCTTAGACAATTTCACCATATCATAGGTGTGGTTCTTATGTAAGGATTTCATCTCCTCTTGCATAGCTTTTAACCACTTCCCCTTATGCTCGTCAGTTAGGGCCTAAGAATAATCTTCTGGCTCTCCCCCATCAGTGAGCTTAATGTACTCATATGGCGAGTACCTCTTGGACGACTGTCTGTCCTTAGATGACCTCCTCACCTGTGGCTCAACAGGTGGATCAGGTGGGGGTTGCTCCCCCTTCGTCAGGCACCACGGGAGGAATAACCGGATCTATATCTTTTATCTCTCATGAACTTGGCTACATCTTTTTTGGCTTACAAATGTCTTCAATACATTGGTCTTCAAAGAAAATCACATGTCTGCTTCTGACGAGCTTCTACTCAATTGGATCCCACAATCTGTAGCCAAACTTTTCATCACTGTACTCCAAGAACACACATTACTTGATCTTCATATCGAGTTTGGACCTCTCGTCCTTTGGTACGTGAATGGATGCCCTGCATCCAAACACCCTGCGATGATTTTAAAATGGATCTTGTCTAGTCCACATCTCGGGTACTTCTCCATTCAATGGGGCTGATGGAGACCTGTTTATCAAATACACTGTCGTGTGCATTGCTTCTCCCTAGAACGTCTTGGGCAACTTCGCATGGGATAACATACATCTGATTCTCTCTACAATTGTGTGATTCATTCGCTCAGCCACACCATTATGCTGGGGGGTCTTGGGAACCGTCTGTTCATGCCGTATACCCAGGGACTTACAATACTCATGAAAGTCACCGATGTATTCACCACCATTGTCAGTGCGGATGCACTTCAATCATCTACCTGTTTCTCTCTCGACTATAGCATGAAACAATTTAAACACACCAAAGACCTCGTCCTTGGATTTCAAAGCATAAACTCAAACCTTCCTAGATGCATCATTTATAAAAGTGACAAAATACAATGCCTCACCCAAGGTTTTTGTCCTCATAAGACCACAAACATCAGAATAAACCAATTCTAATGCATGCCCATTTATTAATATGAGAAGTAGATTTAACAAATGAAACTATATGTTGTTTTCTTAATAAACAGTCAATACAGGTTTTGAGAGGTATACATGTTACGTCTAGAAGGAGTCGCTTCTTTGCTAGTAGCTGAAGCCCTTTTTCACTCATGTGGCCTAGATGCCTGTGCCACATGTTAATAGTTGAATCTTCTGCTGCGTTCAACCCACCCTTGCACACACTAACACTTGCCTTGTAAATGGTGCAACACTTCTTTCCTCTGGCTACGATCAACGAACCCTTGATGTGCTTCCAACGCCCACCAGCAAAATGGCTTTCATAGTCATCATCATCCAACCTTCCCATCGACATCGAGTTGAGACGAAGGTCTGGAATGTGCCTCACATCCCTGAGAACCAATGTGCAACCCACATCGGTCTTCACACAAATATCACCAACCCCTATGATCTTCGATATACTAGAATTTCTCATCTTCACGGTCCTAAAGTCACCTGACTTGTAGTTTGTGAAGAAATCCTTGCCTGGAGTCGCATGAAATGAGGCTCCTGAGTCTATCACCCAGTCGGTGCCCTGACTCATAGCCGTGAGACAAACATCATGATCTGCCGAAAGAATAACTACAATGTCACCATCTGAAGCGACCGCAGTGGAATCCGATTCATCTTCCTTCTCCTTTCATTTTCCTTTCTTGTCATTCTTTTTCTTATGATATTCATGCTTGTAGTGGCCCTTCTTGCCACAATTCCAGCAATCAACCTCTTTTCTGGTACTCGACTTGCCTCTTGATTTATCTCAGGCCTTCTCACCTTTTTTGTTCTTTCCTCTTCCTCGATCTTGTATCACAAGGGCCTCTTATTGAGTAGACCCCTGAGACTTCCTCCTTGTCTCCTCATTGAAGAGATAACTAGTTACCTGTTTCATGGACACCTTTCTGTCTGGCGTGGAGTTATTTAGAGACACCACCAATATCTCTTAACTATCAAGCAATGAGCTAAGCAATAGCAAAGTCTGTAATACATCGTTCAGGACCATCTTCATAGCGGAGAGATGGTTCAATATATTGTTGACTTCATTCATGTGCTCAGTCACAGAACCACCATCTTTGAACTTGAGATTTACAAGTCATCTTATCAAAAAAATCTCATTGCTCGCTATCTTCCTCTCATACAGCCCTTGCAATTTCAGCCATAGGGTAGCTGCTGAGGTCTCCGTAGACACATGGTGGAATACGAAATCGTCCAGCCATTGTCTAATAAACATCACCGCCTTCCGGTCCAACTTCTTCCAATCATCATCTTACATATCTTTTAACTTTGCTGATATGCTTTGAATTGGAGAATACAAGTCCTTACAATAAAGCAAGTCCTCCATCTTAGCCTTCCATATGGTCTAGTTATAACCATTGAGACTAATCATCCTTGATGAGCCACCTTCCATAATTTAGAACCAATCCCACTCTGTTCAACCAACCTGAACTCTCTGATACCACTTTGTTGGGGGTTGTTGCACAAAACCTTAAGATCTAGCCTCCCAAATAACACCAAAATTATGAGATAATAAAGCAATGAAATAAATTAAAGCATAAACCATACGACACAAGAGATTTTTACGTGGAAAACCCTCAAAGAGGTAAAAACTACGGGACCTCGTCCAGAGCAACAATTCACTATGAAGTAGAACGTTACAACCAATTAAAAGCACACACCGCTTGGATTAAACTTATTTTACTCACGCAGGAGTGGATGAACAATAAGTAAATAATGAAAAACTAAGAGATCTCACCGATCACGAGGACGTAGAAGCGCTAACACGTTGACTGTGAAGTAGATCACCTCTACGAGCAGAACCTCTCTTCTACAAGCTTCCTCTCTCTCTCTCTTTCTCTTTCTCTCACCCTTTGATAGCCCTAAACCCTTCAGCAAACCCTTGTAAAGCTTTAAGAAACTCTCTTGCATTCCCCTAGAATAACCTTAAGACCTCTACTTATAGTTTAGGCAACTCCCTTTTGCACCTCTTACGAAACAGCCTCAAATTTACGCAGTCCGCACCAAATTCGAACTAGAATCTGCGTAACCTCGACTAGTCGAGCAGGGTCCTTGACCAGTTGAGCAGCCCACTCGACCAGTTGAGCACCATGGAATTCTAAAACCAAAAACTTGCTGGACTTTGAGTCAAGCACCACTCAACCGGTCGAGTGGCCCCCTTGACCAATCGAGCAGCTCACTTGAACGGTCGAGCAGCTCGGACTGAGGAGGAAAAATCCCATCACTGACCCTACAAGAGAGATAGAAGTGTTGATAAGGATTTGATTTCATTTTTGCACAGGTTCCCTTTGAAGGGGGGAGTTCAGACAGAATCTTCAGCACTATGCGAGCAACAATATGCCATGTACACCTTGGCCCAATCCAAGGATCAAGCCAAAACCTTATTCTCTCCCCTTAGCCCACTATGAATTTGACTCTAGCGACGACTAAATCAGTCACTCTATTATTACCTTTCAATAGGGGAGAGAAATTAATAGTTAGAAATTAGAAATTATAGGGATTTGGATTTGAGAGGAATCTAAATATCCCAAAATAGCTTTTTTTTTTAAAAAAAAACAACTCCCCCATCAAAGCTATGATTTCAAATCCATTCAATTCCATATAGACTAAAATCCACCTGTTTCCATTGGAGCTCAAATCCATATGGGCAACAAGCCCTTACAAGAATTATCCTGTTATGGACAAATGTCTTAAATCTGTCTGGTGGTCTGTCGATGATATCGACAGGGTTTTAGATTATATCGACAGATGTCTTAAATCTATTTGTTGGTCTGTCGATGATATCGACAGACTGTCAATGATATCGAGGCTGTCATCGAGAGACCTTCGATGACATCGATAATTGTTGAATTTTTCACCCCTGGTCGCTGGACAGTTTTGGTCCTGTTTCGATATCATCGAAGGACCGTCGATGATACCAAGGCTGCCATCGAGAGTGGCTCGATGACATCGATAAATTCCGCAGATGCGATTGTGAAAACGCGGATTTTGTGGATTTTGTTTCCTTTCCGAGTCTGCTTCTTTCTAAACTTATATAAAGGGGTGTATACGGGATTGGGATGCATTCTAAGGCTTTCTAAAGTAGTTCCAAGGGTTCCTAAAAGGATTTTAGGGTTTCTAAAGGGTGTAGCAAGGGTGAGATTCGAGGTTGTTCGAATCGGGTAAGTCCCCTCTCTTTGTAATTTCTATTTTCATAGTGGAGATCTGTCGCTTTGTGCCATGGTTTTTTCCCGCAAGGGTTTTCCACGTTAAATCTGTGTTCGCTTGTGTGTGCTTGGTGTCATTGGATTGCTATCTTAGATCTAGATCTGTGTGATTCTGCAGGCCAAAATCCCCAACATATCCCATCTCTCTTATCTACCTTGCCAAGACATGAGAAAAACATCTTCAGAGAAAATCTTCTGCTTTTGAAAGAAAAACACACACTCATCCTCCTATAGATAATGAGACATGGAAACAATTCGGTAAAAACAATGATAAAAATCATCTCACCTCTCCTCTTTACCATACAAGCACATGAATAAACATATCCCATCTCCACCATGCTAACGTAAGAGAAAACACTTCTAAGGCTCCTAACCAAGCCAAACAAAAACTCCTCATCATAACCTTATACATGTCTTGCCCTATCTTTAAGATCAAGAAACTCATGGAAAATTGATCCAAGATGCACTCATTTGCCCATATGGGGGCTTTCAAGAAAATTGGTGGAAATGAAAGCCTGTTTGTTGACTAATCTTTTTCCTGAATTTTAGTTTTCATTTCCATGTCTCTAGTTTGGTTGAGATTATTTCCATGGAATATTACTCAGGAGCTGCCTCTAATGGCCAAGTAATCCAATGTGAGCCATACCACCCAAAGGGTTGCAATCCGTGTGCTAGTGATGGACCCCAAGTGGTAATGATCATCTAACCATAAGCCCCATCCATGGTTTGGATTGAATAACGATGGTTCCCACCTGAAAGGACTTGTAGATAAGATCACCTAACAATGGACCCCCATGGGAAGATGCCTGGTTAGGATCGACTAACTTATGATGGGCCGTACATGGATACCCACATGATTAGCATTGGGAAGCGATGGCCCTACATCCAAATACAATTGGTCCTAGAGTTGTACAAGAGTCGAACCAAGTCAAGCTTGGCACAACTCAGCTCGGCTAGGCCGGCAGCCCAGCTTGAACTCAACTTGGCTTAGTCCTCAAGCCTATCTGGCCAGCTTGGCTCGATTTAATCAGTAGCCCGATCCAAGTTCAATTATGTGCAACATTTTCTCAAACACATAAAATGCATCTTAAATCTATCACACTTTGAATGCAAAATAATAACAACACTTTGCAGTCATTTCATCAAACAATTGCCGAGTAGCATCAAAATTAAGATATGAGGACAATCTTACAATGTAATTTTTTATTATTTTTTTTTTTTTTGTGGTTATTTGTTTTTTCAATCTTCCATGGAATGCCCATTTCAAGAATACCCTGATATGAGAACAGACCAAGAAATAACACTGCGTTGAGTCATTTTATCAAGTACTTGGAAAGCATCATCAAGATCAAAATAACCAAGTTAGTAAGCCAATTTGATCCGAGTCAAGTCAAGCTCGGGCAATCTCGAACATGGTTCGAAATTTTTTCGAGCTCCAAAAGCCAACTCGACTCGGTCCGAATCCAGTTTCAAGCCGAGGCGAGTTGAGCTTTTCCGAGTCAAGTTGAGCAAGCTAACCGAGCTAACTCGACTCGTGTACAGCTCTAATTGGTCCTGCCCAAAAATAAAAGTCAATTAACTGTGGGTCCCACCTGGAAATAACAGTGGGTCCCATGACCTGAATTTCGAATCAGCCCCTTCACAGTAACAACTGGTTCCAATCTTTGCATCACTTTCATTAAGCGAGAAAATAATTCTTCAGGCTTAAGCTTTACCTCTTCCATCTTTTATTTATTTATTTCATTCACCCATAAGGTTCCTGACTATGTGGCCTTTCAAAAGGAAAAACTATAGTCATCAAGATTATCAAATGTGATTGACCACAATTTCAACAGGTCTGTGATAGCCATTGCCTTTATCGTCATCATCAAATGATATACATCCATATAACACCCCTTGAGAACAGACCCATTACATCACTGCCAAATGTTACAATGCTCAATGACCAATTTTTTCCACACTTCAGAAAAGTACATTTGAGTGAGGGGGATAGAATTTCATTTTTCGAGTTACCTTGAATCACCTCATCAATTTGGATCTATGAGTCCAATCATGACCGTCAATCAACAAAATAGTGCAAGAGGCCGATAAATTAGCTCGCCTCCAGCAGATGAATGTGTGGCCGCGGTGCTGCAGCATGAAACTGGAGCAGGCTGGCTAATGACTTCTCCCTCAGCAAGGCTCTCTCTCCAAGTTGGAGTAGAATCAAATGTCACAATGTGTGTGGGTGCGCCTCGGGAGGGAATACAGTGATTAGAAATCTATGGATCATCTCAAAGCTGGTGAATGTGATTACAGCAGCTGGTGTAGTCCTCATCAGGTTGGTGGCGCAGCCACGGTAGAATCCTGGGATTCCCTCTTTTTGGAATACTTTCTTGATGCAGTCAATCATGCCCGTATATCTCTTCTCGGAATGGTGGCCTTGCTCTTGAAGCCTCGAGCGCACCACCTGCAGATAAAATGGGTATTGGCACAGATGGAAATGGGAGGACCAAGTCAGTGCTCCTGGTACTTGCTACGGAATCACTGAATCAGATCAGAAATGAAGCAAAGAAAGATGCTAGCTACCCTCACTGGCACCCTTGCCAGATCGTCTCATTGCCACATGTGCCAAAGTGGCATGCGTGTGTTGTCTGGCCGTTCATCATGCAGGCCTCAGTGTGCATGTTCTCCAGAACAAAAGTCAGGCCTTTCTGCTGATCAGGTGCGCCATTAATGTGGAAATATAGAGAGACCAATCATCCACATTTGAAATAGTCATGACCCACCTGATGACCGAACTGAGCTTCATTTTGGGCCAGGGAACAATATACAATGAGGTCCACCAGATGAACAGCACTGATCTTGCTTCATGTCACATTGACACATTGTGCAGTGAGTGGAGATGTGATAGTGCTAATTGCATTCCTCCGAGACTTATTAAAACATCTCTAACACCTCAGTTTCTCCCTGGCCCATGTGGCCCAAAGGATGCTTAAGAAAATTCTCGTTTTCTGAAAGCAGCAGGGATAAAGGAGTACCTCATGTGGATAAGTTAGCGTGGAAGCAGCTATTTTGGAGATGGATGAGGCAACAGCAACATCAGTTGCACTGAGTGTATTGATGGTAGTGTTATCTGACACCGCAACAGGTAATCAACAAGAGGGCAACAGATGTGTAAAGATAGACATGTAGAACAGGAAAATAGAGAACATATTACCTCGTTTGGCCAAGTAGACTTTTATCTTTTCATAGGTTGGAAATTGGATAGCAACATGGCTGACTCCAGCCAGTGCAGGCACCAGACCACTGTTCAGAGCATATATTTAGTACTCCATTTAACTAATTTTAGCGGTTTGAATTCATTTATTACTATCTGATAGATTATGCAACCTGTATAATCCACGGATACCCTCTTCATGGGCTATTCTCCTTAAAGCCGACAGCGTGCTCCTATATGGCACGATTCCCACTCGCATCCCTTGAGTCTACAAAAGAAAAGAGTCAAAAGGTTAACATGCCAAAACCAATGTTTGACTAATCAGCAAAGAAATCATTAGAACCAGAAAAAATGATTTTCTAGTACAAATGCAGCCCTGCTCAAAATAGTTTTTTTTTTTTTTTTTTTTTTTGAGATAAATAGGTTCATTCATTCCATCATGAAACATGAAAACAAAACAACCAACAATCAACAACAAAGAAGATTGCCACTTTACAAAATAATATCACTAATACAGAAAAATGCAGTAGTATCTATGAAAACCAAAAAAATATTTACCAAAAAAAAGGAAAAAGCAAACAATGCTTAAGATTTACGAAGAATATAACCCATATCTACTGCAAGAAAACCGTGAGGCTCCAATAAAGTCGAATATAATCGAGAACCCATTCATTGGATGAATAGAAGACACTATCAAGTGTTCAACACTGGATTACAAATGCCAAATGATCTGAGAAATGAAATATGATCAATGAAGAGAAGAACTATTCATGGGCCAATCACTGACACTCGAAGAAAATAAGATTCAACATCTATAGAAACACTACCAAAGAGAGAATCTTAACATGGGAATGCATAAATCTTCCATGTAACAACAAGATAACAACCCCTAAGACAATTGAGACAAGAAAGCAAGTATAAAATTACCAGAAGAAAATTGCAGCAACCCATTCACAAATTTAAGTGCAATGACCACAGGTAAGTCGGATTTATCATCATCATCATCTAAGCCTTTAGGATTTATCCTATCTGATATTTCAAAAACAGAAAGAAACAAAGGATTCATCGTATGTGAAATACCTGAAATCTCGTCTTGACCACCCAGAGTGGATTGGTGGCAATGGTTGTTGCAGCTCCAGCACCAGCAGCGGCTATGATGTTGGCACCTATTGAGAGTTGATGGTTCCCATCTACAGATTCTACAGTGATGCAACTTCCAACACATTAGAGAGTCTTGACGGGAAGACAAAAGTAGGCAGAAAATTTAATTACTTAAATTCAAAAGATTAAATAAGTTGCGACAGAAATGTCAATAAAACAATTGATGATTCTTCACTTCATTAACAACCAGGGTAAGACATCGTAAAACTAACCATCTGAATAAAGCACGCTCTTGAGTTGGTCATACATGGTGAAATAAACCTGCACATTTGATGAAAACAGGATCACTTAAGAGTGCGGAATTTTCTTCAAGCAATTACTTCTAAATATCAAGAAACCCCGCTGGAAACATTATAAAATTACGAGAATATAAGATTCAAAGCCACAGTGTTATAGGGCTACATTTCTTCCAATTGTAGCATTAACAAAGGACAATGTTCTCCACATGTCACATTAAAAACAGAAGACACTCCGGGTCAAGTTTTCTTTTCTCTGCTTCTGAGTTTTGTCATTTTGTTTTTTGGATCATGCTCCCTTTTACTGAGTTGATACATCTCAGTTTGTTGCTCCTTGTTGCAGTTCTGTCCACTTTTTAAATAAAATTCTCATTACCCATTATAAAAAAACTGTGTCTCAAAGCTTTAAATATATTGAGATGGTATAGATCATCATCACAATTCATAGTTTTGGTGCATCATGATAACAAAACCCTACATGTTATAAAGAAACCACAAGTATGTTCAACACAATGATATGGCTCAATTTACCGCTTGAGTCTAGGTTTACCACACTATTGTCCTGCATCTTCCAAATCCTGAATCCTGGAGCCTTTGGTTATGAGTAGCCTAATTGTAGCTTTGGAAATAGCAATATATGTAATCTTAGATAAAGAGTTTTTGGAAGTTTCACATAATGAGTTTGTTCATGCAATGGTAGTACATGCAATCCATGAAGGGCTGTGAGTGGGCTGGACTCGGACCAGGTAAAATCTAAATTTTGCATAGACCTGGCCCAAACAGTTCAAAACCCGGGCCAAAGACAACTCCAGGCCCAGCCAATTGACGGCCATAAAATGACAAGGTAGTGAATACAGAAAATATCTTTGCTTGTAACACCCTTGACTTTCAATTCGATATTCAAGTGCTCCTTTTAGATATATGTTTCTTTGCTTGTGACAGCCGTGACTTTCAATTTGATAGTTAAGTGCTCCTTTTGGATATATTTTTCTTTTGTTTATGGTTATTGTATCTATCTCAGTAAGTGGTAATCTATGTTCAAAAGCAGAGAAATCTTTAAATTGCACAACCATAGACGTTGATTAATTATGCTCAATAAAAATAGGTAAATGGAAAGTTGACCTACATATCACTTGATATAAATCCTATAACTGAGAAACATAAAAATAATTAGAAAATTTCAATACATAAAAATGATATTAATGATCTCAAACTAAGGCCAATAAAAAAGCTCTCAAATTAAGATGGGTACACTGTGTATTGATCATGCAGTTTTTTATTTGCCAGAAAAGTAATAAAATTTATTGAGGAATAAGAAAGTACAACATGAGAGTGTCTAAACTTTGTATCAAAACTATCTGGAAATATATATATATATATATATATATATATATATATATATATATATATATATATATATATATAAATCCTTCTATCATGGGAATTTCCATCCCGAGAAAAATTTGCTGGTTTGAACAGTTCAAGTCAAATTAAATGCCTATAGAAAATACCTTTGATGGAGGCCATTTGTTTCCCGATGATCAATTCTTGTATTGACTACGTTAATGATGATCCCATTATCATACCCTTTAAAAGAATGCACAATTGTGCAAGAACTATCAGGGGATCAAACTTATGAATAACATTATGAAGCTTTGGGAGAGTAGTGGAACAAAAATTAAGGCCTCATTTGGTAGATGCCTAAAAATGAGTTCATCACATCTTAATTAACAGTAACTACGATATCCTGATCTCCGATGCATAATAATGAGTTCATGTTAACAGTGACTATGTTTAGAGATAAAGATCTCTAATACACAATTACTGTTAACGAAAATTATGTAAACCCATTTTTAGGTTTCTACCAAACATGGTCCACGTCAAGAAACAAAGATATGAAAACATCAGTTTGGCTTCACGCCACGGAGATCAGCAATTGAAGCTAGTTTTCTACTTGGGTAATTGATGGAAAACAGTATAGGGAAAAGAAGAAGAATGCAGACATGGTTTTCATTTATCTAGAGAAACCTTACGGTAGAGGACATACGGAGGTTATAATGCAGGGGCATTTTCACACCGGGCTCAAGTAGGGTAGCCTGTGGGATGCGGGGACACACTCGAGGTGGGCGGCCCGTGCGAGGCAGGTGACTTGTGAGAGGCAGGGCCCACCCGTGTGAGGCGGGTGGCTCGTGTGAAGCGGTACCCATGTGATTTGGGGCCCACGATGGGGGGTTCAGCCGAGGTCCTAACCCATGAGATGTGGGGCCTGGGCTATGAGATAAGGAGATTGATTAGCCATGCTCTAACGGTTCGAGCTTTTAAAGCAAGTGGCTAATTGTCCTGCATCAGGTTATCTGGTGGATGATGAAGAAAGGAGTCCAAAAATATATTGACATCATGCAAGACATGTAAAAGGATGTCATAACAGGAATGAGAATGGCTTGTGGTAAGATTGAAAAGTCTCCAGTAGTAATGGATCTCCGTTAAGGGTTGGCATTTAGCCATTACCTATTGGCACTTGTTATAGATGAATTAACAACTCCTAGGATGAGGTCAACTGGTGTATGTTTTTGCAAATGAGAAGGTGTTGGTCATGGAGACTAGATATAATGCGGGGGCATTTTCACACTGGGCTCGAGTGGGGTGGCATGTGGGATGCAGGGGCACACTCGGGGTGGGCAGCCCGCAGAACTCATGTGATTTGGAGCCCACGAGGGGGCGAAACCCATGGATTTGAGGCATGAGCTATGAGATAAAGGGATTAATACGCCATACTCTATTAGTTCGAGCTTTTAGAGCAAGTGGTTAATTGTCCTGCATCAAATTGGTATCAGAGCGAGAGATCTCGTGTTTGAGACTACTCACTGGGGGTGATTAATGCGGGGGCATTTTCACATCGGGCTCGAGTGGGGTGGCTTGTGGGATGCGGGGGCACACTTGGGGTGGGTGGCATGCGAAACCCATGTGATTTGGGGCCCATATGAGGCGGGTGGCTCATGTGAGGCAGAACCCATGTGATTTGGGGCCCACGAGAGGGCGGAACACATGGATTTAGGGCCCACGAGGAGGGTTCGGCCGAGGACCTAACCCATGGATGTGGGGCCTGGGCTCTGAGATAAAGGAACTAATTCGCCATGCTCTATCAGTTCGAGCTTTTAGAGCAAGTGGTTAATTGTCCTGCATCAAGATAGAGGGCAAATGCTAGCATCAAGGGCTGGAGGAAGGCTGTGAAGTATAGAGGCTCGAAAATTAGCACCACCAAGACAAAGTATTTGGAATACAACTTTAATAAGAACAGTTATAAAGGTGAGGCTTTAATTAAAATTGATGGTCAGGAGACTCCTGGAAGCAATTTGTATCTTTACCTTGGCTCTATTGTTTAAAAGGATAGGGGGAATATGAGGATTTACAATAGAATCATAACTGAGTGGATTTAGTGGAGGTGCCTTCGGCGTGTTATGTGATTATTGCATCCCTTTGAAACTTAGGAAATTTTTTATACGACTACTAAATGTTATTAGGGCAGAGCATTGAGTGGTAAGCAAGCAATGCGAGCAGGGATTAAGTGTTGCAAAAGGAGGGAGTTAAGATAGATTTGTGGGAAGATGTTGAGGGTCAAAAATATTGCACATTATCCCCCATTTATTTCTTGGTTTTACAAATATAATATGGCTTAATGGTATATTTTGCATGTGTTTGTGTTGCAAGGTGAATTTAAGAGCTTGGAATGAAAAGAATGCTAAAAGCGTGGATTTAGTGCTCAAAAGTCACCAAAGCAAAGAATGGATCTTCGGAGACCAAGATTGAAGATTTCAAGACCCCAAGATCCAAGAAAACCAAGTGGAGAAGGAAGGAAGGCGAAAGAACAAGCACAGAAATCACAAAGACTGTGTCATCGAGAACCGTTCAATGACATCGAAGATCTGTTCAATGACATCGAACACTGGCCGATGACATCGAATTTATGAGGAAAAATCGAGTTGGTTGTTGGACATATTAGGTGCTTTTACCGATTAATCGAAAACATATTCAATGACTCGAAGGAAGGTGCTCGATGGCATCGAAGACCGATCAATGACATTGAATTTATTGAAGAAATTGAAGCAACTCGCTGGACTGTTTTTGACACATTTTCGATGACTCGAAGACCCGTTCGATGGATCGAAGCTTCACTCGATGACATTAAAGGGCGGTTCGATGACACAGAGACTTACGCAACACGAAAGAAGAAAAGGCGTGACTTTCGGATTCAAAACCCTTCGATGACATCGAAGGGTGTTCGATGACATCAAAGGCGTTACACATTCTGCATAAATTAGATCCAGTTTTGCGATTTTGGGGAACTTTGCTTATAAATTGGGGTTCCTAGGCACTTTTTAGGATATCGAGGGTTTGGAGGAGCAGAGCAAAAGGGCGGAGCCGCTTCCCAAGAGTTCTTCTTCCCTTCTCCTTAGTTTTTGATGCTTTCTTCTAGGGTTTTTAATCCAATCATGTCTATGGTTGGCTAAATCCCTTAGCTAGGGCTAAGGGGTGAAGCTTGTAGCGTGATTGGGATGTTTTTCTTGTTTGATTCTTGTTATTGTTGAACTCATTTGATTCTAGTTTGATAGTAAGGAATACTTTTAGTGTTTAATGGTTTGTTGTGACTTAAATTACAATAGATCTGCGAAAGCTTAAAGTATCTTCTTCTTCTGTTCGGAGTTTGTGAAAATAGGAAATCCTGTTGTTCTCCATTATCCCTTAGGCATGGCTGAGTAATGGAATCCCTTCTATTCTTCACAACTCTACCACGTTAGTTGTTGGATCGGTATATCCTGTTGTCTACCATTGTCTCCTGGGCATGGTTAGGTGATGGAATCACTTCCAATCTTCACAACTTTCATCTGTTGAGAATTAGGTCAATGGAAGTTCAAATTTGAGTTTATTGAATGTCTTCCAATTGGATAGGATAGGACTCCAATTCCAATTGAGTGCCTTGATTTGAAGAAGAAAACATCCTAATAGCTGCAAGTGGATCTCCTGGAATCCCTAGTTTCTCACCTTTGAATTTCTTAAGTTTTTCATTAAATCTCTCACAATTACTCTCTACACTTCCAGATTTAGGTTAGATCTTCTCCTAGTTTTGATTCTAATTAATTTTAGAATAGACACACAAGATTAGTCCTCGTGGATTCGACCTCGGTCATGCCGAGATTATTACTACATCGCAACCCTACACTTAGGGTTGTAAACAGAAGACTAGGAAGAACAGAATTAAGAATGAGGTTAAGCAACTTAGGAGTACTCCCAATAGGTGATAAAATGATGGAGAACAAATGATATGGTTCGATCAAGTGCAACCCATAACACAGGTGGCTCTAGTAAGCAATGTTTTCAGTACTGGTATCAATGGATGTATCGCATCATTGGGATGCGGAAACATATCGATTATTGCATGCGAAATATCGGATATATTACATAATGTTGTGTTGTTTTTTAAAAACATCGGGAAATATTGAGAAATTGGTCAAATTTTTCAATGAAACTTCAGGGAATGTTAAAAAAGACATAATTACACACTTAGAAATTTTTTTTTTTAAAAAAAAGAAGTGCTCATAATAAGTTTCCTTGGTTCCTCAATTATGTGTTGTCTGACAGTGTGATGCAACTATATTCAAAATCAACTAGTATAATTTATAAATCATAGAAGGCACGTATGTATGAAAACACAACTAATTAATTATTTTTAAAAATTGCACACGTGGCATACAAGTAATTGAAATTAAATTGTTCATATTATGTATTGTAACCCAAAAATTAGGTTTATTTTTTCATCAATTCATCAGATGACGAGATGGGTGGACATTTCTTGGACAGGTAAGAATGAAAATATCCAACGGCCCTGTTTCAATAAACAAGCATCCATGAATCAAAGGTCAGGATCGTTGAAACAAACAATCAGATTTTAGGATCTTGACTTAGTGCTAGTGGTTTGACAATTTAAATAGTTTAATTTGAGTTAATATATAACATGTGTACAAGTACGGTTCCAGATTATTGCAACTCCCCTTAAAGAGGACTTGGGTACGTTTTTCAAAAACGTTTTCAACAGACTAGTAAAGGGGTGGGCAACTAAGGTGAGTTCCACCATTATGTTTATGTGAAATCCACCCCAAACACCAGGAGCATCACCCTATGTTAGGTCTAGGGCTCAACATCAGTGCCATCTGTGATTCAGGTGGGCACCATTGGAAATAGTGTAAAGAGGAACTCTCACCCTTAAAATATTTCCCTTGGTGTGGCCCACCTAAATCACGAATAGGCCCAATTTTTGGGCCCCATGCATAAATTTTGGTGTGACAAATAATAGTTGGAGTGGATTTCTTATAATCATCACGATGAGGCCTGTAAAAATCAAGGGTGGATGTCTTACCAAATTCTTTCCTTTGGTGTGGCCCTCCTGAATCACAGTCAGCCTGATTTTTTGGCCCTGGACCTAACGTGGGATTGCAAATATAATGGTCGAAGTGGATCTCACATACATATCAAGGTGGGCTTTTTTGTTAATATATTAGCCAAATCAGGGACACCCTCTCTATTTATTATAAGGTCCACCATGATACGGTATGTGAAATCCACATTAACAATTAGATGTGTAATCTCACATTAGGCCCCAGACCTGATTTTGATTCAGGTGGGCCACACCAAAGGAAACAGTTGGTAGAGATTTCCACCCTTGATTTTTAAAAGGCCCATCGTGATGATTATATGAAATCCACTACAACTATTAGATGACACAACAAAATTTAGGCATGGGTCCTAAAAATTAGGCTCATTCATGATTTGTGTGGGCCACACCAATGGAAATAGTTTGGAGGGCGAGCATTGCCATGTACACTATTTCCAACTGTGGTCCACTTGAATCATGGATGGGCTGATTTTTTGGCCTAGCATGGAGTGATGCAACTAGTGGTCATAGTGGATTTCGCATAAACATTATAGTGGGGCTCACCTGAGCCACCAACCCTTCACCTGCCTAACCTAGGGTGACACACTGTCAGAGCATTAAAGACTTTGAATCTTTTCGGAAAAAAAAAAAAAAAAAAGGCCTCCAACCATAAAACCTGAACTTGTGAGTAGTGTGGTGCACACCACCGACGTCGGTGGTGAGTTGACATGGCAAAGTTCTGTGGACTCCACCATGATGACGTATCTGTTATATCCACACCGTCCATCCATTTTGCCAGATTACCACAAAAAGCAGTGGGGACGATGACACCCACCATTGAAATCTTCCTAGGATAGGGCCCATCATAATGTTTAGTTGTCATCCAAACTATTCATAAGGTCACACAGACATGGATGAAGGGAAAACACAAATATCAACTTGATCCAAACCTTTCGTAGCCCCCTAAGAAGTTTTCAATGGTAGGCATTCAATCCCCACTATTTTATGTGGTGTGGCCTACTTGAGCTTTGATCTGCCTCATTCATGCTGTAAACTGGTCTTGCAAAATGGATGGACTGTGTGGATATAACACATACATCATGGTGGGGCCTGCGGAACTTTGCAACGTCAACACACCAACGAGGTCGGTGGTGTGTGCCACACTACACAATCAGAGTCTGTCTGTAAAACCTTTTTATAAAAAAATGCAACCATTCGGGGGGGGGGGGGGGGGGGATGAATGAGAGAGAGACCTAGCAAAGAAAGAAGAAGGAGAAGAGGAAAACCAAGCATTTATTTATTAAGTTTTTTGGGTCTCCTATTGCCAGTATCACCAATACATCCAGGTATATAGACAATATCTCGCAATGCATCACCGATATCGGCGATAAATTGCAATATATCACGGTAATATCGTTGATACCCTAAAAGCAATGAACTTCAGTAGGGTTTTGTATCGGCTAGGTGCAATACTGATATTATTGACAATATCTCACAACACATCGCCAATATTAGCGATACAGTGTGATATATCGCGGTAATATCACTGATACCCTAAAAGCCATGAACTTCAGTAGGGTTTTGTATCAGCTAGGTGCAATACCGATATTATTGGATATCGTATACGCTGCTGGTAAGGAGGGGAACAATGATTAGGGTTGAAGCGCTTGAAAAAAAGGATGAGAGGAAGACCTTAAAGAACTTAGATTGAAGTGGTGTGAAGGGATATGACCACTTTCTCATTCACCAAGAATAGGACCTTAGGATCTCCTGTTTGTGCACATGCATCCAAGTGTGTGTATGAATGGTCTAAAGATAAAGTAGGAGAAGGAGATAACAACATATGATAATTCAAGATCACATTCTTCGATGAGGATGATCCAAAGGTAAACAGAATAAAAGGATATAAAATTGTAAGCATTGTAGTGAACTTTAACCATCACGATGATCATTTAGTCATGCTAATAGTAATATTTCAAGTGTTTTTCCTTACATTTAAAAAAAAAAAAAGAAGAAAGAAGAAGAAGAAGAAGAAGAAGAAGAAGAAAACATGTGTTTGCATAGTTCGATTTCTTGAGATGACAAAAACCGAGAAGAGAACAACCTGTAATAATATGAAACTAACAACTTTACTAACAGGCACTAGCTTGGAATAGTAGGGAAACTCACAGCCCAGTTTGGAAGTAATGCTAACACTGTTGGTGAAAGCCCACGATACATGCCACGCACACCCTCCTTCTTGAATATTTGTTCCAAACTCCCAACTATAAGACTACCTGGTACCATAAAGAAATTAATACACACATAGGCGTTTTGAAAAACTAAACATAACATGATTAGCAAGGATGCATTTACACATCAAAGAGGAATAACAAATTGGGCATGTCAATAATTGAAAACCTAGTACCTAAAATCAAGAAACAAGGGACAATAATTTAAATAAATAGTATGATTTCCAAACATGGTGCACTTCACTGTTTCTTCTTTCTTTCTTTCTTTCTTTTATAGCAAGTACCATGAAAAGATAGGTAAATGTTATAAATATAGAAGTTCTATTAAAAAGAAAAGGGTAAATAAAAATTATTACACTTCAAAAATGGTAATTATTCCCCAATACAGAGAAAGTTTCAACTGCCTCTTTGGCAATGGAGTCCACAAACCATTGTCTCTTCATAAATGACAAAATGAGATGTTCAACTTAGATGACAGAATCTAAACAACAATATCACTAGCAATGAAGGATTATATTCAGAGTTCGGATTCTTTCGATGAAACCCACTTGATAGCATTTTGTCAATGCCCTTCCTCCTATTAAGGACCCCAAATAGGATGAAGGAAAGATCCTCAAGCCTTCTCAAAGAGTCTACATCACTTTAAATCCTTGATCTCACCCATATCGACTCTAAATTCAGTCTCAATGTGTCAGATCAGCCTAGGTTTCAAATAGAACTACAGACAAATTTTAGCTTCGAACATCCAAGTAATGACTAATTCTCCCTCCCATGTTTGTTCTTCCTTTTTTTTTTTGTATCAATTTGCAATAATGTTTGCTACCTCAAGTGTTCACTAACATATAATTCATAGAGTTTCTCTATAAACTATTATGCGACACGCGCGCACGCGAGTTTTGCTATCTTCCCCACCTTCATGGGACGTTGGCAATGTCCCCACACCTTTTAATGAGATGACCTATTGTCAATTAGAACCATTCATTCATACCTACAACTAAGAGCAAGCCATGGTGAAAGAATTGCACAGATCGAATGATCCTAACCGTTGAACGAGACCAATTTGTTACAACCATCTATTGTTTACAAGCCATAAATCACATGGTTAAAATCAAAGTGTTACTTTAGAATCATAAGTAATACAAAGTGGGATCTATCTACTAGATGTTTCAAGATGATGATTGGACCAATTTTGTTTCTCCAGTCAATACTTGACTGTCCATTTTCATGCTATGGATTGGAAGCTTAGGTCATGCTATTGATCGGAAGCTTAGATCACCCGGTTGGCACAATTTTTGCACCATGGCTTAATGAATGGTTCGGATCGACAATAGGTCAGCCTGTGTGCCGTTTAAAGATTTAGGAACATTGCTAACATGTCCATGAAGGTGGGAACATTGCCCACCCCGTGCCATTTAAAAGGTTTGGGGACATTGCTAACGTGTCCATGAAGGTGGGGACTCCACATCCATTAGATGTGGGCATGTGTATTGACAATCTAAAATCACAGTCAATGTTGATTGAGACTTGTTTAAACTTGTGGTTTGAGACAATTACACCATAAATATACTGCTCAATATACAATATAATTCAGCGTATGGTTCAAACATGTGCAACTAAGGCTAGAGACAACTCTGGTGAGGGAAATTTTAATCGTGGTTGAAGGGCTTGAAATGAGGGTATTCTCTCGACTTTAGAGGGGATGCAAATCTAAAGTGCAAAGGTGTCAAACCCACTTAGAAAGCAAGCATTTGCATGGTTTTTTTATGACTGATTAGAAATGAAAATTATCATGGTGGATAACCTTAAGAAACAGCAGACATCATTGCCTAATAGGTGCTAAATGTGCAGGAAGAACATGAATCACTTGTTTCTCCACCGTGATATGGCGAAGGATTTAGGGGTCACTTCTTCCGTTTTGCCTCTTTGAGTTGGTTGGGTCTTAAATGGCTCCCTTTCAAGACTATAAATCAAATTCTTGTTTCTGTAATTACGAGCTGAGCAATGCCTTCTCTGGCATTTAATGGTTACTCATATGATGATGTTTTTACTTGTTTGGAGTGTGAGGGCCCCCGATAGTTGATTCTAGGGTGGCTCGGATCAGTTTTGTTTTTGAGGTTTCTTTTGGAGTTGCATGTTCATTGAGCAATGTCTTCTCTGGCATTTAATGGTTACTCATATGATGATGTTTTTACTTGTTTGGAGTGTGAGGGCCCCCGATAGTTGATTCTAGGGTGGCTCGGATCAGTTTTGTTTTTGAGGTTTCTTTTGGAGTTGCATGTTCATTTGTTTTCTTGGAGGCCTGTTGCTTCTTTCTTGAGAAAGTGACAGGAGGATCACTGTTTCTCACCTCCTTTCATTCTTCTCATTATTTATTTATTTATTTATTATTAATTTTTTTTTAATTTGACGATTTTGTTGAGGGAGCCAAAGGCTCGAGAAAATAGAAAGACAAAAAGAAAAACAAGCCAACCAAAATTACAAAGTCCACTCCTTAATACAAGAGAACACACCTTTCTAAACTGTGGTTCCTTGGGTTTCACTCCTAACCCCAGAACATCTGCCATTCCTTCCTATCCAAATACACCAAAGAATGGCCAAATAGGCAAGACGCCAATTCCTCCTTTCTTTGGAAGAGGGTCCCCCTATGTGCCAAGACAAAAAATAAAAAAAGGATCCTCCATGGAATTCGGCATCACCCATGGCACCTTAAAGGCTAAAAAGATGCAGTCCCACACTCCCATGTGTAAGGACTGATGAGAAAGAGATGTGCCACTGATTCCCCTTCTTTCTTCCATAAGAGACACATGTTATCCCTCTCTTACAGAGATTATCCACTGTCAATATCCAATTTCTTCCTGCGAGCCATGCAAATGTCGCCACCTTTGGAGGAGCATGGTAGCGCCAAATAAACCCTATATGAGAGCAACTTATTCCAATAAAAGGTCTGTGAATGACGTTGAGAAAGGACCGCACTGTGAATGCGCCAGATTTATCCCTTAATCGGACAAGGGCTCACCTTCCTTTTTTACATTGAGCCTTTGGATGGCCTTTAGGATGCAATCCAGATTCGCACCTCTGATAATAAAAACCTCCCTTCTCCACACTTTCAGTTTTCCTTTCAAACCTTTTGAGTTCCTGAACCTATCATTGTTTAAAAAGAAAGGGAATACCTATGCCTTGGACCCATGTGGTGGATATGAAAGCCTATTCACTTACCAAGGATAGAGCCATAGGAATGATTGGCAAAACAGGATCCATAAACCCAACCAAAACATCTTGTACAAGGATATGGTAATGATGGTGGTGAATAAAAGCCTATCTTCTAGCTGATGAAAGCAACGATAAAGATAAGAATATGGATATGGACATTGGACATAGGATAAGGGGGAAATAATTCTCCATTCCTCAAAATCCAAATCCAGGACAGATATCGATACATGTATCCAATTTATAAGATTCTATTTGTATTTTACTTTATGACTTTTGCCTAAAACATCATTCCATTCTAAGAACGACCACTCATTTTGATGGAAATCCTTAATACACATAGCACAGGAATGACCAGATGGTCCACCAATTCTGCCCCTCATATACATAGCACAACGATTAGGAATTACTATCAAGGTATTCTATATCGGTAGCAGTGACCATAACGGTCACCACCATTACCGATACGTGTATTGGCCATAGTGGCCAATACGGGGGCATAATGACTGTCGCGACCCCCGTAACAGTTGGAAATTTTCTTTTGCCCAAAAAATTCTGAAAAAAAAAATCTAGAAAATCAAGAATAATGTAAATATTTCAAATATGTATTCATTTTTTGTTTTGAACATGTTTATGGTAGTGTAATGGTCCACTCTTTGGTGAGAGTGTTGTATCAAGCTGTCTAATGAATTTTTTAATATGATTGTGTCTCTAATGTTTACACATCACAAACACGCATTAGAAGTAGAAATTTAAAAAAAAAAAAAAAAAAAAAAAATGCATAAATACTACTTTTTCAAGTTTTTAAAAACAAGGCCCTCGGAGCTTCTATTCAGTCAAATCATTTCAATCTACGGTTTTAATCTTAAAAGTTATAGTAGGAGTGGTCAAAATTTGTTGTAAAATGATGTATGAGAGTTTTTGGAAAAAAACAAAAAAAAAAAAAAAAAAAAAAAAAAAAAAAAAAAAAAAAAGGAGAAAAATGAATTTAAATGGGAAAAAAAAAAAAAAAAAAGTGACCATTTTTCGACCATTACGAGAGTAACAGTCATTATGCCTCGTAATGGCACTTATGGCCACCGTAACGGTTGATACGGTCGCAAAAAACCAACTGCCCCGTTTCACCCACGTATTGCGTAACGGTCATGGCCGTTATCGTAACGGATACGAAACACCTTGATTACTATTCTTGCCTGCCAACCATGTGAATGTCGTGACTTTCGGAGCAACCCCGTTGGACCATACAAACAACAAAACACTGCATCCTTTACTCGAACTTCATTGGCCAAGTGACCTGTAAAAAGACCGGACCGAAAATCAACCTGATTTTTTAATGACCACAATATAGAGTCATCGCTCAAGAGTTGAGACCACTTGTAACCGATGTAACCATTCCATTAGACAAAGAAGCTTCTCCAATTTGATTTCCGATAAATCTCTGTAACACTAGGGTGTCCACACCACATAGTCGTCGAACCATGTGAAACATCGATCTACGGTCACGTCCAAATCTGCCGCAACTCTGGCTAGTGATGGGAATGCCTCCAATAATGGGCATTCCCTGATTAGAAAGTGAATTTTAAGAAACCATTCAAGCAAATACAAAGGAAGACAAAAGATGTACAAAAAATGGGTGGTAATAAGTGACCCTCATGTCATTTCCTCTTTAGTGAGTCTACAGGCCACCTCATTGGCAAGTCATCCCTTATAATATTAGAGAAAACAATTCCCAAGATAGGAACTAAAGATTTATCTCCAAGATATAAGAGGTGAGGTCCCGCCAGTGTTCGAAATATCGATATCACGTTACGTATCGCACCCTTGGGATATGGATACGTATGGGATATATCAGTTGTATCACGTAATGTATCGCTTTTGTTGGAAACATGGGGAAACATTGGAAATTGGTCGAATTTTTAAATGAAATTTTAGTGGTTGTAAAAAAGACATCAATACACTTACAAATCAAAACATTACCAAAAACAAGTGCACATAATAGGTTTTCTTTGTATGGGGTTCTAATCTATGTTGTCTGACTGAATTGATGTAAGTATATTCAAAATCTATTCATTAATTTATAAATGTAAGAAGACGTGTAGAAACACAAGCAATACATTCAAAAGCAAAAGAAGAATCACTAGATTAGGTTACATACATGTTTGATTTTGATTTTTTTTTTTCAATTTTCCGTAACTCAGTCCTTCTCCTCCAAATCTCGAAATCGAAGCTCCTAATCCATGATTTTTCATGTAAAAACATGAAAAATCATGGATTTGTAACAATTTGACATTGATTTAGTATGATTTATAGAAAAAAAAAAAAAGGATCGAAAATAAAAAATGCTCACCATATCGAACATGTGGGATATATCCCACTACTTGTGCGTTTTGTATCGCACAAGTGGGATACAAGATTTATCGTGGGATATATCGGCCACTATCGTCAATATTTAAAACACTGGTTCCTGCAACCCAAATTAGTTGTTGCCCGTTGAATGATGTTGGCAGCCGCCTCTGATGAGTATGTTGCTAGAAAAGAAGAAGATAATTTTCCAGCCCTTTGTCTAAGCAAGAATGCATCCACTTCATTCAATGCCACTGATGCAAGACAATTAACCACTTGCTCTAAAAGCTCGAACTGATAAAGCACAGTGAATTAATCCCTTTATCTCGTAGCTCAGGCCCTAAATCCATGGGTTTCGCTCCCTCGTGGGCCCCAAATCACATGGATTCCGCAGGCTACCCACCCCAAGTGTGCCCCCGCATCCCACAGGCCACCCCGCTCGAGCCCAATGTGAAAATGCCCCCGCATTAATCACCCCCGGTGAGGAGTCTCAAACACGAGACCTCCCGCTCTGATACCAATTTGATGCAGGACAATTAACCACTTGCTCTAAAAGCTCAAATTGATAGAGCATGGCAAATTAATCCATTTATCTCATAACCCAAGCCCCACATTCATGGGTTAGGTCCTCGGCCGAACCCTCCTCGTGGGCCTCAAATCCATGGGTTTCGTCCCCTCGCGGGCCCCAAATCACATGGGTTCCGCAAGCCGCCCACCCTGAGTGTGCCCTGCATCCCACAAGCCACCCCACTCGAGCCCGGTGTGAAGATGTCACCGCATTAGATACCTCCCCACAAAGTTGCAGAGAAAGACATTATTGTCATTGTCATTATCATTCTCATTCTCATTATTATCATCATCATCATCATCATTATTATTATCTTTTTTTGAAGAGATATAAATAAGAAGATTTTATTAAAAACAACCTGACAAATAGTCAAGCTAAAAGAATACAAGAGAACATATTAAAAGCCTAAAAAGGAGCAAGCTACGTTAGAGTCAAAGCGATGAATATTCAAAGCCCAATCTGATACATCTATCTTTGACTTCCAAAGAATTTGATCCCATGATTGACACTTGTTTTCAAAGCGACGTGCATTACGCTCACCCCATATATTCCAAACGCACACAAGAAGGCTCAACCTCCACGGAAGAAGGCGATGTTTCTATAGCTAGATGCCATGCCACGCCTGGAAAAAGTTTGGAACTGAATATGGCATAACCCATTGCACTTTTAAAAATTTCCAAAATATGGCTCCAAAGCCAATTGGCAAAATGGCAATGGATTAGAAGATGGTTGATTGATTCTGCATCCCTCATACATGGTGGGCAAATATTTAGAAGGATCATTCCCCACTTTTGTAGATTGTCAATCGTAAGGATCCGTTGCCTGCCCGCCAACCATGCGAAACATGCTACCTTAGGAGGGGCCCCATAGGACCAGAATTCAAACAGGTAGATGTTGTTGTGGAGATTCCTCTGAGGTCGGATCATGTTATAAAATGACTTTAATGAAAATGCACCAAAAGGAGTTGCCGGCCAAACCAAAGAATCACTCAAATCCAAAGAAGGAATGTAGAGTTAGAGATGCTCCAATAATTCTGCGAGTTCCTCTGCTTCGGAATCTGAAAGAGCCCTTCTACATGGAGGGCACCATGTGCTCCTACCACCTCCAAATGAAAGGCACCTTTAGACTGAGATGTTCTTCTCCAGAGAGAGAAATGCCAAGGAGGGGAAATCCACCGCTAAAGGCCTACTACCACACCAAGAGTCCTCCCAAAAACGAATTCACGCTCCATCACCAAGATTAAATGAAGAAGAACTCATAATTAATGGGGCCATCGAGGATATAGCCTTCCAAATAGCCGAAGTGTGATATACTGATCACTTCTTGGTCACCCAATGATCCAGGACGGTCTAAACTAGAATGTATGTGTGAGCACAAAAATGATCCAACGAAATAAACTAAGCAAATTAATTGAAATATTCACATTCCACATCATAGTAAAGAAAATAATAAAGGGAACATGCAATGGTTGCAGACCATCATCACAATCTTGTAGTACCGTATTCAAATCATGCGTGGATTGGATCCGGCGAGGGATGGGACCTCCCAATCTTGCATGGTTTCAATCCAACAATCAATGCAGCTTCTCTAGTCCACAAAATCAAAGGATTTCTGGAATAGTGATGGCTGGAAAATCTGAGAGAAGGTTGCGATCAATTCTCATATTTTCAGGATCAATAGCAACAAAACAAAAAAAAAAAAAAAAAAAAAAAAAAAAAAAAAAAAAAATAAATAAATAAATAAATAAAATATTAGGCATAGAAAGAGAAGAATAAGGTTGAAGGGCTAGAAATAGAATTTAGAAGAAGAGAAGAGATTAGGAGAAGAGAAGAACTTACCACAAAGAGAAAGGGGAAGGAGGCACCAAGCTTTCATTAAAAAAAACATTATTAGGTTTAGGGTAGAAAGCACCCTATTTATAAAATTCGGATTTAAAGAAAATGACTAAATTACCCCTATAACAAAAGAAAAAAAAAAAAAAAAACGTGCAAAGAAAGCTTTCTAAAAAATATATATATATATCCCTCGTAATAGATCGGTCTTCTAATTCATCCTACACGTGTGTCCTCTTAATGTGGAGCCTTCAATTAATCCAAGGACACGTGTAAGGTCTTCAATATCATCTTTATTTGTGTCATTAACTTGGTCTTCAAAATCATCTTATTTATGCCACTAACCAGGTCTTCAAAATTATCCTTATTTGTGTCATAAAGATGTATTCGTCGGCCGCCTTCGTCTTTGACAAACTTTGAAGGGTCTGATGTCTTCATCAACTCCCCTCGGGTGAGAAGAACTCGGCTCCGACGAGTTAAAACTTTTATGCGTCTTGAGAAGGTCCGGATCAATCCGCTACAGTTCCACTTTTGTAAGCCACGTGGAATCGAATGGTAGCTTATTCTTCCATTTGACAAGGTACCTTTAGAATCCCCCATCTCATGTGGAAACAATCTTCTCATCCATTATCCCTTCAATCTCTTCCTTACGATCAATTGATGGTGGAAGGGGTGGATTGGGTTAAGAAGTAAAATCGGAAAGTGGCCAAGGGTGGGGAGAAGAAATAATGGAAGGGTTAGGACAGAGGACTAGATCTTTCACATTGATCGTTGGATTTATTCCCATTTCAGGTGGAAAAGGTCTACCCTATACGCATTAGATCCAATTTTACGCAATATTTTGAATGGTCCAGTACTGTGAGTTTGTAATTTCTTAGCGGAACCAGGAAGAAACCACTCTGGTCTAATCCTAATCATTACATAATTCCCTTCATTAAATTATGTCCACCTACGATGTTGGTCAGTTGAACATTTATAATTATCATTATTCGCATTTATTCGTTCTTTAATATGTGCATGCAAGTCATGAATGTGTCGTGCAAATGCATCGGTTGACTCAGAAGATCTTTGGGTAACTGACATGGGTAACGAGTCTATGGGCATCCGAGGTTTGTACCCACTAACAATTTCAAATGGACTCAACCCTATAGATCTATTGACTGAACTGTTATAGGCGAACTCGGCTACAGGTATAATCAAATCCCAAGTTTTCACATGTTCACCCACTAAGCATCGTAAGAGGTTTTCAAGGCTGCGATTAACCACCTCAGTTTGGCAATCAGTTTGGGGGTGGTATGCAGTAGAAAACTGCAAACGTGTTCTCATCATGTGCCATAGTGTTTTCCAAAAATAGCTGCTAAATCTGACATCACGGTCAGACACTATGATCTTAGGTAAACCATGGAAACGGACCACACCATCGAAAAAGACCTAAGTAATATTAGACGCATATGAAGTTTTAGAACATGGGATGAAACGCATCATCTTGGAGAAGCGGTCCACAACAATAAAAATGGAATCGTGCTTTTTAATTGTCTTAACCCAAGCAAGAAATCCATGCTAATGTCTTGCCACGAAGCATATGGCATAAGTAATGGCGTATATAATCTAGAAATTTTCTTTTGCTGCTTTGCCATCAGACACGTTCATTTTGACGACATCTTGTTTGAGACTTGGCAAGTAGAAATGATCCTCTACAAAGGCAATAGTCTTATCGTGGCCAAAGTGGCCAGCTATCCCTCTCGAATGAAGCTCCCAAACAAGTAATTCACGGAGGGACGTACAAGGAATACATAAACGATTTCCTTTAAAAAGGAATCCATATCTCAACACGAAATCCCCCACACTTTGCTGATCACTCGAGAGTGACGTATAGGTACCCCCAAAAACTAGACACGTGAGGTACTCATCTCTCAGTTGCTCAAAGCCGACAACTCCAACGCTCAAACAATTGAGCAATGCCACTTTACAGATAAGGGCATCAGCTGGTTTATTCTCTACTCTGGCCTTGTGTTTCAAGACAATCGAATAATACTTTTGAAGGAATGCAACCCACTTAGCATGCCTTGGGTTAAGTTTCTTCTAGGAGTGAAGATAACGTAAGGCCTCATGATCAGAGAATAAGACAAATTCACGCGGTAGGAGGTAGTGACGCCAATGTCTCAAAGACTACACTACCGCATAGAATTTCTTATGACAAGT
Organism: Magnolia officinalis; assembly: GCA_021015155.1. NCBI lineage: Eukaryota > Viridiplantae > Streptophyta > Magnoliopsida > Magnoliales > Magnoliaceae > Magnolia > Magnolia officinalis. Next base: position 7,356,695 of record JAJHSJ010000013.1, read on the forward strand.
AGAGTATTTTTGTTTTGCCTCATTTAGTTTCTCACTGAAATAGGCAACAGGATGACCCTCTAAACTCAGGACTCCACCTATACCAACACCAAATGCATCACACGCAACTTCAAAGACTTTAGAAAAGTCGGGAAGGCGCATGACGGGAGTTTTGACCATCTTGCCCTTAATTTTGTTTGAAAGCCTTAACTACGAGCTTTCGACCACACGAATTCTCTCTTCTTCATACACTCTGTAAAGGGAGTCATAATCGTGTTAAAACTCATAATGAACCGACGATAAAATGTGGTTAAGCCATGGAAGCTTCGCGTTTTATAGATGTTCCTAGATTCATGCCAATCAACTATGGCCTTGACTTTCTCTGGGTCTGCACGCATCCCTTCTGCTGACACTATAAACCCTAAGAACACAACCTGACTGGACATGAACGAACACTTTTTAAGGTTGGCATATAATTTCTCCGCCCTAAGGACGCCACAGACCAACTTCAAATGTTCAAGGTGTGATTCTCTAGTGGTGCTATAGATCAGGATATCGTCGAAGTACACCACTAAGAATTTCTTCATGAACGATCTCAAGACCTGGGTCATCAACCGTATGAAAGTGCTGGGTATGTTAGTCAAGCCAAAAGGCATGACCAACCACTCATATAGCCCATCCTTCGTCTTGAAGGTTGTCTTCCATTCATCACCAGGACATATATGGATTTGGCGATACCCACTCTTGTATCTATTTTGGAGAAAATGGTGGATTTAGTCATCATGTCTAACATGTCATCAAGCCTAGGCATGAGAAACCTATACTTGACCATAATTTTGTTGATGGATCTACTGTCCACACACATGCGCCAAGTGTTGTCTTTTTTAGGTGTCGGTAAAGCGGGTATGGCACACGGGCTCATGCTCTCCTGGATGAAACTCTTTCGCAAGAGCTCATCTACCTGCTTCTTCAACTCTGCATGCTCTGCAGGGTTCGTCCTATAGTGAGGAAGGTTTGGTAGAGTCGACCCAGGGACAAGATCAATGACATGTTGGATGTCCCTCATGGGTGGCAACTCATCCAGCAAATCCTCAAGGAATACAATTCCGTACTCCTCTAAGACGGGCTACCTCGTGGAGTAACTCTACTGGTACTTCTGGTGTAGCCTCTTTAGCCACTAATGCATACATCGTCGAATCCTCCTCAGTCTCTCTTTCAAACTCTTTAGTTGTGATGATGTGGAGAGACTTGGGTGTGGATTTCCTCACTTCTTTAGGCTCACTAGCCTTCTCGCCTTTCTTTTGTGAAGTGTTTTATGGTGGCATAGGATTAATTTTGATCTTCTTACCGTTGTGCATGAAGGTACACGCATTAGAATGGCTGTAGATCGTGATGTCATTATTGAATAGCCACGGTCTGCCTAGGATGATGTGACCTACATCCATGGGCAACACATCACACCATAAGGACTCCTTATAAGACCTGAACTCGATGGGTACAAGACATTGATGGGTGACAGGAAGGGAAGTCTTGTCTACCCATGAGACTTTGTACGGGTCAGGATGAGAGGTGGCCTCTAACTTTAGACAGCCTAAGGTGCTAGTGGAGATTACATTCTGGCAACTCCCACTATCCACTATCACCTTACAATTTTTCTTGCCACCCTGGGCGATCGTGTAGAAGATAGTGTTGCGACGACGGTCAACACTAGTTCTATTCTGGGCTAGCACATACCTGACAACTGTTAGTGTGGCATCATCACCCACCTCATCCTCATCACTCAATGATCCTACGAGCTGATATTCTTCGACTTCAGAGTCGCCCTGATCATACTCGTTATCCTGGAAATCGCCTATGACTAAGGCTTTTCCTTAGCTCTTAGTGGGACACTGAGTTGCAAAATGACCAACATTCCCACATTCGTAGCATCGCACATTTTGTCCTCCACCTGGACCAGCACCAAGGACACCTTTTCCCCTGTCATCCCTAGGCTTAGGCGGAACATTCGCCTACGCCCTGGGTTGACTACCAATGTTGGGCCTAGTTCCCTGAGAACCAATCCTATCATTAGAGTCTCGGGAATCAAACCGTCTTGTGACAAGAGTCTTCAGATACTGCTCTAATTCCTGCACCACTTGGTACATATCGTCCAAATCTGTCACAGGACGAGCCCAACGCTCGCGCTGAAGATCCGATCGAAGGCCTGTCTTGAAACGCGTGAGCGTTACTAGAGGGTCTTCCTCAATGTCACACCACATCATAAATTCCTCAAATTTTGCAATGTATTCTGTGATAGGCATGGATCCTTGGCGTAAAGATTGTCATTGTTCTAAGAGCTTCTGACAATAAGAGAGAGGGAGGTACTTCTCTCTCAACATAGTTTTCATCTCGCTCCATTGGGTAACGGGAGCTCCTCCCACTCGTTCAATCCTATGCTCTTTATTGGTCCAATACATCTTTGCTTGCCCCACAAGCTTCATTTTGGCAAATCGCACTTGTCGGTTCTCTAACATCTCATGCCACTCAAAATAGTGATCTATGTCAGCTAACCAATCAAGGAATGCCTTGGGGTTAAAGCGACCATCAAAGCTCGGGGCATCAATCTTGACATTCTTCATGACCCTCTCGTCAGGATCAAAGCGGTCCTGATATGCCCTGTTCTCTACCCATATGCCCACCATTGGAGGGGGTTTGTCCAAGGGTTGGCTCTTCACCAACATCACCTGCCTGCAATTACACATCTCCCCCAACAGTGGGGTTCTCCCTTTGAGATGCATCTAATCGCTCAAGTCTAGCTTCGGTGGCGGTCAATTTTCATTCGATATTGTTGTTGGATGTCTTTATAGCAGTTATCTTTTGGAGTAATTGAGCGAAGTGATCGCTTAGTTGTTCGTTACTCATGATGGGGTGTTAGCCAAAACCCTTACCACTTCTAGTGGGCATACACCAAAAACTCGAACTCGATTTTCTTAAGCCCGACTCTAAGGTTTGAACAGACCTCAATATAGATATATGATCCTATTTCTATATGATGTATGAATGCTGCAGATTTTCAGACTTAACTAGAATGAAAACACAAATCTGGAAATTCAGACTTATATCTCACAAGACTGTGAATTTGAAAAATCGGGTTAGCAATTTCTCTGGCATGTAGATCTGGAATCAGGTTAGCAATTTCTATGGCATGTAGATCTGGAATTATCTAGACAATCCCATATGAGAAAACAAATGATCCTAAGTTTATATAACTCGATCTAACAAAAACCATGTAAAACCTAAGGCTTTAATACCAAATTTGATGCAGAACGGTTTAAACTAGAATGTATGTGTGAGCACAAAAATTATTCATCAAAATAAACTAAGCAAATCAATTGAAATATTCACATTCCACATCATAGTAAAGAAAATAATAAAGGGAACATACAGTGGTTGCAAACCATCATCACAATCCTGCAGTATCGTATTCAAATCATGCGTGGATTGGATCCAGCGAGGGATGGGACCTTTCGATCTTGCATGGTTTCAATCCGACAATCAATGCAGCTTCTCTAGTCCAGGAAATCAAAGGATTTCTGGAATAGGGACGGCTGGAAGAGAGGGTTGGGATCAATTCTCAGATTTTCAAGGTCAATAGCAACCAAAAAAATACTAGGCATAGAAAGAGAATAAGAAGGTTGGAGGGCTAGAAATAGAATTTAAAAGAAGAGGAGATTAGGAAAAGAGAAGAACTTACCACAGAGATAAAGGAGAAGGAGGCACCAAGCTTTCATTAAAAAAAAACATTATTAGGTTTAGGGTAGAAAGCACCCTATTTATAAAATTTAGATTTAAAAGAAAATGACTAAATTACCCCTATAACAAAAGAAAAAAAAAAACGTGCAAAACAAAGATTTCTAAATAAAAAATTAAAAAAATCCCTCGTAATAGATCGGTCTTCTACCTCATTCTACACGTGTGTCCTCCTAATGTGGGGCCTTCAATTAATCGAAGGACACGTGTAAGATCTTCAAAATCATCCTTATTTGTGTCATTAACTACGTCTTCAAAATCATCCTTATTTGTGCCATAAAGATGTATTCGTCGGCCACCTTCGTCTTTGATAAACTTTGAAGAGTCTGATGTCCTCATCACCCAACCCCTTTCTTCCAAATTGTACTTTCGAGCAATGACTTCCCTCCAAAGCTTATCTTCTTTGACTCCGGATCTCCACTGCCATTTACCAAGCAAAGCCTCATTCATTAATGCAAGATCTCTCAAACCCACTCCCCCATCGGCTAGGGGATACCATACCTCTTCCCATTTCAAAATATGAAATTTGTACTTATCCTCTATACCTTGCCATAAGAAGTCCCTCCTCAATTTGTTGAGTTTTTCTATCACCGACTTCGGGCATCTAAAGAGAGACATAAAGTATAGAGTAAATTTGATAGTGATGCCTTAATCAATGTAATGCGCCTAGCAAGAGTTAATAATCTCTCTTTCCAATTAGATAATTTCCATTTGAATCTTTCTATAACTTTGTTCCATAAATGCTTGGGAGGTTTTCCTGGGCATAGAGAGTCCCAAATAAGATGATGGGAAAGAACCTGTGCCTCATCCAATATGTACATAATTGTTAAATGTCATCACCACCTCTCTTGAATAATCCGGAGTCTTCCGGAAACTTCTGGACATTTCCGAAAATTCTAGAATTTTCTAGAATCTTTCGGAAACTTCTAAAGTTTGATAGAGTCTTCTTGACTCTTCTGAAATATTCCGGACTATGATAGAACCTTCCGGATTCTCTTAGAATGTTCTGGAATATGATGGAACCTTATAGGATATTTAGAAGCTTCTAAAACTCTTTAGAGTTGTGTTGATTCTAGAATCCTCCATAGCCCTCTATAAATATGGGAAGAATCTCATTATATATATACAACAACAAAGAGTGAGTTCAAGTCTTGAGTGAAAGTAAGGTGTCCAAAGTGTTGAAGTATTAAGAGTTCAAAAGAGTTCAAAAGAGTTCAAAAGAGTTTTTTCTTTCAAAAGAGTTCAAAAGAGTTCAAAAGAGTTTTTCCTTGTGTGTGAGAGTTGTCATTCAAGAATGATAGTTTGTGAGTATTGTAAAGTGTGCCTTTGTTGTGTACAAGTATTTGTAATCAATAAAATTACATTTACTTGTCGTGTTCAACTCTTCAATTAAACTGATCATCGTTTTATGAGTCGATGAATTGAGCAAAACCAACTCTGAATTTTCCACTTGATTTCATGCCACAAATTCCAAACACATATTCCATTTCTAGAAACTAGAACATGCATTTTTGCATAAGTTAATTCATGCAATGGATATATCAAAAAGGGTTGTTGCACGATGTTACAACTTCAATACTTCATGAATTCCAACTAGAGAGCAGAGAAGAAAAAACATTAGAGACCGGTAAGCCGAATCCCTCCAAACAGAATAGATCACCCCAACATCCGCCCATCTAAAAGATAAACCACTTGTGGTCACTGATATAGAGTGGCAGTGAGACAACCAACAGGGCCATTAACGTAAACATGGTAGACAACAATCCTTAAGAATGGTATGTAAAGAATTAGGATCCAGCAGCTACAATCACAACTTGCTGGTAGAAGCATGCAATGAAAAGGACATTTGCGCACCTTTGCACACGTGTCATGGGTGTCGAATCCGAACGGTCCATAAGATGCGGAATCCCATGAAACCTTAGGGGGTAAATTTTCACCCTGATCTAAGATTCTGGTGGGCCATAGCAAAGAGAAATTCAAATCAAGGGAAAAAACTGTTTGCATTTTTCATGGCCCACCGAAGTATTGGATCAAAGTAAAAATTCGTACCAGGGGGTTTCATGAGGTTCTGCTTCATGTGGACCGTTCAGATTTTCGAGACTCATCAGATATGATGAGTTCTCAAAAAAGTTCATATGTAATACGTACGAACCGGTTCGCAGGTGAGCGTTTCCGTGTGTGTATATACATATATATGAAAGATCTCAAAATTTCCATTTTTCATAAACAAAGGAAATGAGGGGGAAAAAAGAAGAAGAAGCCAACCTTTGATACTGCCATTATTGAGCTTCGGCAAGCCATGCACCTGAAATCTCGTCTTGATAACATCCAACGGGCAAACAAATGTAGCAGCAATAACTCCTAAATAAATAAATAATAATCAAGAAATTGTATCTGGTGGCAGCAATTTAAACATTGATCAAATTCTACTATAAATTTTCAAAAGAAACAGAAAAAGGGAAGAAGAAACGTCGATGATTTCAACGTACCAGCAGCGGCACCAGCGCCGGCATTGCAGAGAAGGCCTCTGGTGCTAGGACCGTGTGATTCGCTGGCCATTGCAGGAATTCGAACGGAGAGATCGAGGGGAGCTAGGATTCTTGGCAAAATCTAGGGTTTCCTCTATCAAGAGGGAAATCGCAGAGAACCAGAGTCGCATGGCCAGAATAACGAGAACGGCTGAGAATTCCTTTATATAGGAACCGAAAATCCGAGACGGAGAGAGAGAGGGTGGGAAGGGTATTATAGGAAATTACGGTTTTGATGGGGACAAGATCGGAAGAAAGGGTAGAGAAGCCATGAAAGATACTGCTTCATTGGTGTTGCAGAAATGCGTTTTGAGGCTTCTCTCCTCTTCTCCCCTCTCCCTCCCTCCCTCTCTCTTCTTTTAATCTAATCGCCTTCGCTGTTGGAGGACGCTGTATGATACGTAAGCCGCATATTTGCACTGTATACACGGCTTTTAAATTATGACAGGTGGGGCCCACTTTTCAGTAATCCAGACCATTCGTCTGTTAGTTAATCCCATCGATGGATAATTTTGAAAATATCCTAGATTTTTGGAAGCCAAATTTCAATAATATGATTTTTTTTTTTTGAATGCGGACCGCCGTTGTATATCTTTTCTTAACCGTCTATCTGTAGGTTAAAAATCTAAAATCTAAAAATTCTACGTGGAATTATTTTAATAATTATTCATCGACAGTGTGATACAATAATTTAACGGTCTGGATTGATGGCCTGTGGGCTCCACTTGCCAGAATTAAAGTCCGTGTATGATGTATACAGATGAGGACTGCGGATCATGTAATTCTCATTTGACGGAGTCGTGCGACCGAAATCGGGCTGACAATATTTTTTTAATGCAATGCATATACACACTATCAGATTTGGCAACTACGCTATAATACGAAATGGTGCGTACTGCGCACTCCCTCTTGTTTTCCGTCAGTCGAGTACGAACGGGAGATATGTTTGCACGACTCTCGGTTAGGCCCACGGTTTGGTTTATAAACATGTGGTGCGTATTTCACGTGGTTTGATTTCCAATTGGAATTTCCCACGCCTGAAAAAGGCTGGCCTACGTTTGCATGCCACGTGGCGTAAGCGCAGCGCTCCGGCCGAACAGGGATATTGCATGCATTTGGAAGTCGACGCTGATACACTGCGAAAGCATTTTGCTTTGGCATAAAGTTCGTGTGCTGTAAACGTAGGTGGAGCCATCCAGACGTACGTGACAAATCTACCACGTTTCATCCATTTTATGAGATCATTTTAATAATTGGAATAAAAAATTAAAACATCGAAGACTAAGTCAGCCTCGTTATAATAAAGGAAAGGAAAGGTGGTAGAGAAATTCCTAAGGTTGAAACGTGTTTATTTACCATTTATAACTTCGTTACCATGCAATGAGTTGAAAACACATTATTACCTGATTCAAAACTTACTTGGCCCATGAATATTTCAACTAGGTATGTTCAATCCTCACATTTTTGGTACACTTTAGTTTTAGATTCGACTCATATTTAGCCCCATGGCATAAAATGATCTCACAAACGGATGGACAGGGTAGCTTTCTCACAAACATCACGATAGCCCCACTTAGGTTTCAAGTAAAAACTTTATGGTAAAGGCTTGTCGTTTGGAAGTTTACTTCGCAGAGTAATGGTTGGGGAGAACAGTAGGTGCGGCCCGTCTTCACCCGGGATAGTACGGCCCTTACCATGGGGCCCACCTTGATGTATGTAGTGCATATCAGCCATCTATTCATGTGACATGTACTTTAAGACATGAGCTAAAAATGAAGCAGATTAAATATCAAGTGAACTATGCTAGAAGAAACAGTGGTAACAGTAATGTTTTGATAAGGTCACAGGAACCTAAATGAAGAGGAAATTAGATCCAAACTTACGCAGCTCACAAAAATTTTTAATGGTCGATCACCACTGTTTCCTACAGCATGGTCTACCTGAAATATGGATCTGCTTCATTTTTTATTCATGCCCTGAACTCATCTGCAAAACGGATGGACGGCCTGAAATATAATACACACATCAAGGTGGGCCACACGTCAGGCCCGTCTTGGTGAGGCCCGACCGCACCTTATCCACCCCCGCTGTGGTTGATACCCAAGCGCCATAGTGAGTGATCTCGTTATCGGCAATTTCTCGAGACATTTTCATATCTCAGCGTTTTTTGCTGATATTATCCTGAAAATATCTCTTTAAGTAAAAAATTAATTTTTTTATTAATAATAGTTTTATATTTTAAATATATTGGTGAAAAATGAATTATTTGACTTTTAAATATCTATTTCATTAAATTCGTGAATAATTTCACTGTAGAATTGTGAAAAATAAAATGGCAGGTATTTTGATAATTTCATAATATTATGAGTTTATGACCAGACTATCGTTTTGATCAATTTCACACGAAATATTGCGATTTTTTCAAAATCTCCCCGGTCGGAGAGTCGCACTCAGAAATTGCATAGATAAAGGGGAAAAGGATTGGCTACTCCCCCTGTACTCTGTGGGCCCCACAATGATGTATGTATTTCATCCATTCCGTTAATACATTTTTAAATATCATTTTAGGGCTTGATCCCAAAAACGAGAGGAATATAAATCTCATTTGGACCACACCATAGGAAAAAAAACTGTGATTGGATATCCACCATTAAAATCCTCATAAGGCCCATTGTACTGTTTATTTGACATCCAATCTGTTGATTAGGTCATACCGACCCAGATGAAGATAAAAAAGAAAAAAAATATCAGCTTAATCCAAAACTTTTAAAGCTCCCAAAAAGTTTTTAATGGTCGACGTTCATTCAACACTTTTTCCTGTAATGTGGTCCACTTGAGATTTGGATATACCTCATTTTCTGTTCTCATACCATAAAATGATCTAAAAAAAGATGGACAGCATGGATGAAACACATACATCATGGTGGGGCCCACAGAGAGGGATTAGCCAATCCGTTTTCCAGATAAAGGGTCCGCTGGCAGCTTTAGGGCGGTAAATCCTACGTGAAAGGCATGGGCCCACCGAGATCGGGATTAGACATTAATCTCGATTTTCTGGAATCTCTTGTCCAAATGAACCCAAAACGATCCGGAACTCTAATTAATAATAATTTCTTAAGGCGAACAAAGACCATTGGTGTGTGTACGGACGTGGGTGTGTACCATTAAATTTTTCTACCAACCATCCATTCAATGTCCACCAATCGGCCCGAATGCAACCAAAAAATCAATGCGATTTTCGTCTTACTAGCTATCTAATTTGAGGCCCACCATTTGAATGCTTTAACTTGGGTCGTTGTACAAGCCAAGTGTGCCATTTCTTACTGATGAGAACCAACCACTAAACCGTTACAGAGGATCAAGGGTTATTATAGCTTTCATTGGGTTTTTGGTCCAAATGGACCCGTGCTGTGAAGCAGTTGTCGTAGGAATCATATGAACCAAATAGGGGTGCACACAGGTCAGTTCGGTCTGGTTCATGGGTGAAACTGGAATCAAACCGTTTCTAATGGTTATAGGATTTTCTGAACTGGAACCGGACCGTTAGCACCCTAGAATCGAACCAGAACCAGACCATGAAAACCAGTTCGGTTCTGGATCAGTTCCATGGTTCTGGGCTTTTTAAAATCCAGCCCAATTGATATGAATTGTTGGGGCCCATCATGATGCATAAATCCATTCTTGTTTACGTACAGGAAACAGTGGAGACGTGAGAGAGAGAGAGAGAGAGAGGAGGAAGAGAGAGAGAGAGAGAGAGAGACGAGACGGCGAGAGAGAGGGCAGGGGGCCTGGGTAGCCGCACGTAGACGGCGAGAGAGGGCAGGGCGTCTAGGCAGCCGCACGCAGACGATAGAGAGAGAGAGAGAGAGAGAGAGAGAGAGAGAGAGAGAGAGACGGCCAGAGAGACTTAGGGTTTCTTTTTGAATTTATATTATATATATATATATATATATATATATATATATATATATATATATATATATAATATAAAAAAAAAAAAAAAAAAAACTGCAGTTCGGTTCCATGGTTCAGTTCCTAATTCGGTTCACGGTTCGGTTTTAATCTACATGCCCCAAAACCAGAACCAAACCGTATCCAATGGTTCTGTGAATTTTGGAACCGGAACCGGAACTGGTGCACTTTAGAACCAGACCAAATCGGACTGTTTGATCGGTTCCGGTCCGGTTCCACAGTTCTACTACCGGTTCGATGTGCACCCCTAGAACCAAACATAATAATTTATAGCCTTAAAACTAGTTTTTCATTTTTTTTTATTTAGAAGATAAGAATGCCCCTCTAACACATCCGACACTTGTTAGGCAAGCTTTCATCTTAAAAAGTGTTTGCCTTTTAAAAAGATATGGGCCCCCAATAAAAACTAAAATTTAGTTCACCCCTTAGTTGATTTGATCCGTTCATTTTAATTGGACAGTTGTGAACCTATGATATATATATATATATATATTCTATTTTTTGTTTGAAGATATTCGTAGCCTAGTACTAAAATCGTGCGTTAATTATGAGTTATTTCCTTTGGTGTGGTCCATCTGTAATGAGATTTTCTCTTAAATTTGGGTCGATGACATGAATTAAAATCTCTTACATGTGGACAGAGTAGATTTACTTCACAACAACCCAGTGGACTCCGTATAAGTTGTGGACGAGTTGAAAATGTGGGGTCTAAGATGCACAAAGCCATTTGGTGTTTTTCTTCATTTTTTCTTCCATTTTTCACTTATTAAGACCACATGAAGCCAAAGCTTCTGCGACAATTGGTAGTTGTATAGCTGGAGTCCACATTCTCTAGGCAACGACAAAAAAACTATGGTCAAGATTTAGTGAAGTTCATATCACTCTTCAACGCAAAAAAAAAAAAAAAAAAAAAAAAGAAGAAGAAGAAGAAGATCTTTTTTAAGTTTTCCATCCACAATCTTCGAAGTGAAAGTTATGATGAGCATAGGTAAGTTTTTTGTGTTTCTTTGGGTTGTCTTTGTTAGTGAGCATGAATAGTAAGAGTTTGTGAATGAGAGGAGGATATGGTGGAAGTTTGTGAAAGGGAAGAGAGTGTAATGTTCCTTTATATATGTTATCTGTTTTTCTTATCGTAAGAATGCTGAGAGTTTATGAAATGGAGGGTGTGGGGGTCTCCTTTTTTATTGTATGAATGGTAAGACCACATGGATCACGAATATTCATTGTGAACCAGTGATATACACTGTGTACCGCGGATATGAACAGTGGCTTGCTAATATTCACTGTGGGCTGAAGATAATATCAGCGAGCCATTGTTAATATCTGCGGTCTATAGTGAATATCAGTGAAATGCACTATGGACGGCGAATATTAACATTGGCTTGCTTATATTCATCGTGGACTGTGAATATTAACATTTGCCTGTTAATATTATCTGCGGCCTGTCACGCCCCGAAAATCGGAACCCGAGTTGGCCAGGCCCGAACCCGAATTTCAGGACCGTGAGTTGTATTTAAATAAATATACATCGCAACCCACATTATTTCATTCATTTTTAAGGCAATCAGAGCAACTAAAAGGATACTAATAATTGTGATTAATATTGTCAACTAATCAATCTTTAAATCTTTAATTACATTGACATAAATAAATAAATAATAAAACATACATTAAATTTTAATTAATTTCTAAATAAAATATAAAATATAAAAGTCTTCAATCTTGTCCAACCGGTTCTTCGTATACCAACCCTGCAAAACAGTCTATATGGGTGTGAGCGCGACGGCTCGTAGGGTCACATCCATCTCAAAATTGAAAATTATACATTAACACAAATAAAACTCACTAATACAAATATACTACTTAATTACAATTATTGAATCGTCATTGTACATGACAACAATAATAATTTATTTTTTGTAATAACAAAATAAGACAATGTCGTTATCTAAAATCATTTTTAGTTCAATCCAAGGCAAAGCGCCCGTGTGTGTTGATCCTTTTAGGGAATGACCCTCGACAGAGCATCAGTGTTGATCCTTATAGGGAATGACCCTCGGCAGAGCACCTAGTGAATAGACTTTTAGGATAAATACCCAGGGCAGAGCACTCGTGTGTGTTGATCCTTTTAGGGAATCGCCCAGGGCAAAACACCCGTGCTGATCCTTTCAGGAATGACCCTGGGCAGAGCACCCGTATCGTGCTGATCCTTTCAGGAATGACCCTGGGCAGAGCACCCGTAACAAATATAATGTAATGATCCTTTTAGGGCAGAGCACCCATAATATAATTAAAAGCATTTAACAATAATCAAATGAATTTATTTCACATATTACAAATCAAATAAATGCATTCTACATCATGTAAAACCAAAATCAAATGACTTAAATCAGAAATACGAAATAAATAATTAATGAAATAAAAGTATATAATAATGTAGTCTTTTCAATCAGGAAAATCACCTACCTGGTGTGTTGAGTGGAGGTTGAACGCTTGCCGTTAAAATCTTCTTGGGTTGATGGTGAGCGGCCTGGATTATTTGGTGGGTTCCGCCGATGAAGAATGGTGGAAGAAGAAAGAGGAGAGTATGAATGGGAGAGGAAATTGGGGAGAGAGGTTAGGTCGTGCGGTGAGAGGAGTGAAAGATGGGGTTGGTTACGGTGAGAGGAGTTTTATTTTGTTTTGTTTCTTTTTATTTTATTTTATTTTAGAGTGAGCCCTACAAGAATGATGTGACAGATCCACACCGTTCATCAGTTTTGCTAGATGATGTTAGGATGTAGCCCAGGAAATGAGGTAGATTCAAGGTTTAAGTGGGCCACTCCAAAATAAAATAAAAAAATGGGATATAGTTCCCACCGTTAAAAAAACAAACGGGTTGTTACACGGCCCATAGTGAAATTCACTATGGACCGCGGATATTAACATTGGCTCGTTGATATTTACTACATATTGTAGATAATATCAGTGGACCAATGTTAATGTCAGCGGTCCATAATGAATATTAGCAGTCTTCTATTAGTATCCACCGTGGACTATATCTTCTTAATTTTGATGGAGGATGGAGGGCAAATGGACAATTAGTTCATTGCCTAATGCAGAGGCACCTCAGTAACCTCTACTTTGACTTTGGTGGAACCATTCTCCATACTAGGGAGATGGACTTTGCCTTGATTATGGGTCTGAAGTGGAGAAAGCTAGGCGAATTGAAGTAGACCGATCAAAGATCGTCAAGAATGAGTATTGGGAACAAATTTTCCAAGGACCAATCTCATATTATAGAGAAGGATTTGTTGAAGACATTTAGATCTCTTCGAGGAGTGAGTACCGATGACACGGTTGTTGTACAGTTGGTGATGTCGATATGTATTGAGAATTTACCGGTTGGATTGTCTAAAAAGAATGCATATGTAAATAAGTATATAAGTTAACAATAATTATGATGCATTTGACAATCACCCTAGGGGATTGTGGGGTGCCAAATCTTGAAAGAAGAAGCAAATATTGTGATTAACAAACATATTCCGAACTCTTATAGCTTTCGCAGATGTAATATGCCCTACAGGTATTTTTTCTTATGAATTTCCATAAACTATTATGCCATTATAATGTCTTATTTTAATATTTATTGTTTCTTTCCTCAATATATATTTGGACATATGAGATCATCCCCAATCTTTCCTACCCAAAGGGTTGAGCCACCAGACGTAGTCTAATCAAAATTGTATAATTTTAAAATTGAAATGTGAATAAGATGAAAAAATAAAGTGCTCTAACAAAAGTTTTTACAAATGCACGGGTAAGTTGAAATATCACATCAACTTAATTTGTTTGTGTTGTATTTCAGTATTTCTGATATTGCATAATATTATTGCAGATTGCGACAAACTCATCTCATAGAGAACAAAGAAAATATTGTTGCTCTTGTACGAAAGAAAGTGGTGGAGAAGAGATAAGTGGTGAAGGAGAGGAGTATCATGACTCATGAGGAAGATGGTTAAAGAAATAGAGGTAGGTGAGAGGAAGAATAAGAATGAGGAGAAATGACCACTATTAAACTCAGATAGTGGAATAAACTCCTGCTTAAAGATGTTATCAGAAAATTTGAAGGAGGTGGAAAAAGAGAATATCCGTCCTGCGCAACAAAGTGAACTTTTTACGGGCCAAAGTGGAGTTATTGAATGTATTTAAATTTCCAATTGTTTTCATCTGTAGGTCTTATTGGTTGCGATGTACCATTATATGTAATGCTCATGTAAGGTGCACACCCCACGTCAGTAGACGTCATCCAAAAGTATGTATTTATGAACCCGTTAAGAAGGCTTAGCCCCGATGAATATAAATTTATTAAGGTGGCCTATGTTAACGATGCTCATGTTTGGTTAAAATACCTATGGGAGAATGCATGAGTTAATGTGATGAGGTAAAACTTTGGCATAAAAATCTTTTATGTGTACTTCATTTTATATTATATATGTTTATTGATAATTCGTGACTTGCACATGGAATCGACCTGCATATGGATTTTTTAACTAATCGTCGTTTACAATATCTTGACATATACCCTTAGGAATGCATGTTTATAATGGCATTGTTATGGGTTATGTACATTTACAGAATACATATTTAATTTATATTGGAACCAATCTAACTTATAATATTTTGATTCATTGGAGACAACAACTTTTTAAAGACAATGTTGAACTTTTATAGGAATACAACGTTGGAATGTATATTTATAAAACTAGAGATGACATCTTGAAAGATATTAATCCCGATATTTTGACAATTATTATAGAAGATCGCTTTTAAAAGTAGATGTGAAAATTCAATTGTATATGTTTGTCACTGCACTTCTATGTGGTTTAATTGACTTAGTCTTATATGCCGTGTTTAGTTGAGATGTACTTATAATATTGTATAAGTGTTTTGTATGTATACTTTTGTCACGTTCTAAATTTCAGAGATTGAGTATATACACGATCTCATGCTCTAAGTGTGAATTTTGGCCATACAGAAACGTGATTACTCTATGCATTTATTTTGGTGTAGCTCATTTGAGCATTGGATCTGCCTCAATTTTTGTACACATACCTTAAAATGATGCACGAGAATGGATGAACGACATAGATAAACAATTAAATCATAGTGGGCCCGCCCACAGCACTGACCGTTCATGGCTGGAGACTGGCCGGTAGGACGCAGTCCGGTTCCCCTGTTAATAGAAAAATGATGGGACCCACCTTATATTGAATGGTTCACATCGTTTTTGAGATGGGTTGGAGGAATTATTTTGGT
Source organism: Magnolia officinalis (assembly GCA_021015155.1). Classification (NCBI taxonomy): domain Eukaryota; kingdom Viridiplantae; phylum Streptophyta; class Magnoliopsida; order Magnoliales; family Magnoliaceae; genus Magnolia; species Magnolia officinalis. The sequence continues at coordinate 7,372,261 of JAJHSJ010000013.1, forward strand.
GGTCCGGCAGACTACAGAGCACATGGGATCATCCAATCACTTCAACCATCACGTGATGACCCACCACACTATGTGGCGCGTATGTAAAGTCGTCATGACGAGACAAATGGCCCATTGTGGTGGTTCACCAAACACCAAACACGACACATTTCTTCATTGCAATTTGACTGATCATAATGCGAGTTGCACCTTCTAAAAATACAACCGTGAAATCACGGCCCAAGTGATCAGATGACATCGATCATCACGTTCGTCAGATGGTCCACAAGGAAGATGGGCGATCTGATTGGTGTCTTGCAATTGAGATGTGGAAAATATTGATCAATGTCAACTTCCAGGTCTTCAGATCGGATGGTTGGGATCATCCACATGAGCCACGTCAACAACACGTGCATGGGCCCACGTAAGTCAATGCATGTCGTGCTCTTTCGTACAAAGTGCATCTATTTCTATCAATTATCATCCGTCGGCACTTTTAAGTGGGAAATAAAGTATTCCTTTTTAGGAAGAAAATGTCTCAACTTTACCCAAATGGTACACTGAACCAATGATCTTAATTGTCCAGTTGATAGACTTCGACGGTGATGTTCGTGATTGACTGCGAAAGCCTTTCACACAACTTCCTGTCACGGGAAGCTCGGTGGGCCCACTGTGATGTTTGTGAGAAATCCACTCCATCCATCCATTTTTCTATATCATGTTAGGACATGAGCCAAAAAATGAGGCATATTCAAAGCTTAAGTGGGCCACAAGACCAGAAGAAGTGAGTGGGGAAATGGCTACCATCGAAACCTACCTAGGTCTACAGTGATGTTTATATGTCATCCATACCATTCATAAAGTCATTCTTATTGGGATGAATTTAAAATACAAACATATTAGCCCAATACAAAACTTCTATGGCCTATAAATATTTCAACAGTGAAGGCTCAATCCTTACCGTTTCCTGTTGTGCACCCACTTGAGTTTTGGATCACATCATTTTTAGTCCCATGTCCTAACATGATCTGGTAAAACAGATGGATAGGATGGATTTTTCACAAAACATCAGTGGGCCCACCAAGCTTCCCATCATAGGAAGTTCCCTGCAAAAGCCTTTTCCATATGCAATCCGCATCCCAGTTGACGACTAGAAATTAGACGGCTACGATGAAAACAATCAGTTGTCCAATCAGTCCAATTTTAGTAATGCAAAAGGATATTTATTGTGCATCGGTCATCTTTTCTAACCATCAACTATAATTTATTATTATTATTTATTTATTTTTAAGTGTGAAATGCCCAATATTTTTTCCTCAACAATGAATAGGGTGGGCCCCATTAGATGTATTGAACGGTTAAGATTCAATCTGCTTTCTTCACTTCTTTTAGGATAGGTACGCACAAAGAGAAAATCATGCATCCTACATGTAAAATTCACCCCATTAACAAGCAATAACATTATTTTTAATGGCACATATAAAATCTCAACCTAATAAAATACTCACATGAATCACAACACTGAGAATAGTATAAAATTGCTTTCAAAACTATTAAGTTCATATCATGTAGCTCATTCAATATTTTAAAAAGTTGATTTTTGTATCTTCTCTCTTGTCCCGTGCAGTGATTTCGACTTAATTAATGAGTTTGATGAAAGGCATATGATGGGTTGGGCCAGAGGCAGTGATGACCGTAGGTGGTGTGGTGACCGTAGGTGTTGGGCCAGAGGCAGTGATGGGCCCAGGCTTTTTTAAAGGCTTTTGGGTTTTTGGGCTGAGTATGTACTCAGCCCATCTCTAATAGCCTAACCAAGCTCATCTTTGAGAATATAAGGCCCACCAATCAATTCTCACCACGTCACCGTACCACCATTGTGTGGCTTCACTTACTAGTCGGGTCTTGCTTGATTATATCCATTCGGTGAAATGGACACCGTTCAAGTGGTGAGCATCAAGCGCAACTTGGCGGTGACTCAAACCAACGATGTGGATGAGACCCTAATCGTAGGTACCCACCACGATATATATGTATTATATATCTACGCTGTCTCGTATGTTTTTCTAACTTTTTTTATGCCATATTCCTAAAACTGAAGAAGATACAAATTTATGTTGGACCGCACCACATTAAAATCTTTTTGTATGTCATAAACGTTCTGGATAAAGGTGATATTTATTTTTTCCTCTCATCTAGGTCTGTGTGACCTCATCAACTGTTTGGATGGTTGATGAACATTACGGTGGATGCTAGGAAGCTTTTAATGGTAGGTGTTTAATGAGCATTGTTTTTTATGGTGTTGTCCACCAGATATCTGTATTTGATTTATTTTTGGGAAATTGACCTAAAATAAACTCAAAAACCATATGGCCAGCGTGGATATGCAGTGCATACATTGAGGTGGGCCCAACAGCTAAGGTCTCACCTACATCAATGTTCCTCGGTCGCAGCCAAGTCGCTGGTGAGGAGTTCACCACTCTCAGCATTGGTGTAGCAACACGGTGAGATTTGATTGGTGGGGCATTGCAACATCTTAAATGGCTAGTTCCAGCCCCATATAAGGTCGACATGTTTCTGTGAGACCTCTGATCCACAACATTCCAGCCACCTGACGCATAGCTACTTTCGCACCACCACTCACAGTCGTCTCGCACCAGTCGATGAGCCAGCAACATGATACGCAGGTGTAAAGTACAAATTGCGCCATTAGTGCCTTTATAACTACATTGCATTATATGCCCACCTTTACATCTCGAGCCTGTGTCCTCACATTGAGCCTGATATCATAACCATGCCTGAGCTTGCGCGCATGATAATGCGAATCACTAAAACACACAACTTTAGATGCTCTACGAATTCACCAAACAAATATTAAAGTACTCGACACCTAATTTATAAATAGGGTTGGGCATTGGTTCGAGTCGGATCGGATTGAGTCCAACTCGGACCAATCTGAAACGTCATTGGCCTAACTCGAACCTGATCTAACCCGGTACTGGATCCGGGTTGCCTGACTCAGACCAACCCGAAAACTCAATGGACTGATTCAATCCGAGTCTGACTCGATCAGGAAAATTGAGTCGGTCGGAATGGTCACGATTCGAATCGCTAAAAATTTAAAATTAGTAAATTTTTTTATATATAAATAGTAGAAAATACTTTAAAAAAATAAATATTACTTAATATATCCGAATCGGATCAAATCGGTCCGAATTACGGCATCCACACTGTCCATCAGTATCTTCAGATAATCCTTGGACGTAGGATCAATAATTATCCAGATCCAAAACTCCAGTGAGCTGCACTACAGGAAACGGTGGAGAAACGGGACATCCAACATTGTAAATTTCCTGGGGCCCACAGTAATGATTAATTGAAATCCAACTTGTTTATAAGATTAATCTCATAGGGATGAAGTTAAAACACAAACATCAGAAAATGTGAAACTTCAGAGGACCTAAGAAGGCTTCAATGGTGGACGTCCCCTCGCCACTGTTTCTGATTGTGTGGTCCACTTAAGGTTTCCATTTAGCTAAATTTTGGTTCTACGTCCTAAAATTATATGAAAAAACTTTTGGATGGAGTGGATTTTTCACGGACATCACGACGGACCCACGGAGCCTTTTAGTTGCATGGCCTGACTCAAGTGTTGTAAGTGATTTGCGTCCGTCCCATCCGTCTGAGAGTGGCAACGGACCAGTAAAATAAAAGAGGGAAGAGAAAGGTGGGTCCTATCTAGGTGTGCAATCCCAGCCGTCCTTTATTGGGTCCCGTAGTATAGATGACCTACCTAAAAATTAATATCAATACAGGAATGGGCCACAGTTATAAATAAGTGACGGCTAAGGATCAACGGCTGAGATTTGTCCAATCACATTTATATGGCCACTGTATTAGGGCACCCATTACAAGAATCTCATACTTGCGTGCAACACGGTGCAGATCTCAGCTTTGGGCTGGGTCATTGGTTATGGGCCCATAATCCATACCGTCCATATGAGAAGCCTAGTCACCTAAAATCTCAGAAATTGAAAGATCCTTGCCGTTGAAAACTTGGTTCAAAATGACACCATCTTGCATCCGTCCAAATGCCTGACAAATGAGCCCATCCCGATCTGAGTCTTGTGTTTCAGTGGGCCCACAAAGCGGCCCAGATCAGTTTTTAACACAGGTAATGGGCTGGGCCTGAAACAGGCCCATTTAGTTCTATGGTCACGTGATTATCGACCATAAAGGTGCATCACACCACGTGAGTCGTCAAAGAATATTACTGCAAGGCTATAAACGAGGTGTCCGTTGCTGGATAAAGAAATAAAACAGGTTACGGACACGTCCGATCTGATTTTCAATCCAGACCGTACAAATTTGAGGGCCACCATGGATAGATGATAAACCTACTCACCCTCAAATTTTCGGCCCCTGATGACTAAGAAAAAAATCAGTGGTTCAGATTCAAATGGTAAATCGGATGGTTGTGATCATAGAACTAGTTTGATTTTCAGGATTTGCTATGCCCACGATGGGACCCAGTATTTTGACGGCCTGGATTGGAGTACGTTGACGTCATTCTTGCATACTTATAACCGCTTGAACACTTGGAGGTTGATAGATACAACCGCTTGAACACTTCACATGCGTGGAATGATCTGGACCGCTCATCCGACAGCTCCAACTAAAATGGGTGCGATGGCCTACAAATCATACATCCTAGGATAACGGCCATGATTTGGTGATTCAAGTTTGGCCCGTGGTTTGGTAATCCAAACCATCTGTCCGTTTCATCCCACCGTGGATGGACCAAGGCCCACCTAAAAATGAAGCAGATCCAAATCTCAAGCGGACCACATCACAGAAAAGCTGTGGTCGTTAAACGGCCACCATTAAAATTTCTAGGGCCCACGTAACGTTATTTGCCATCCTAACCTGATAAGTACACACAGACCTGGATGAAGGGAAAACATACATCAGCTTGACTGAAAACTTGTGTGGCCCAGAAGAAGTTTTGAATGGTTAGTCATGTGATGTGGTCCACCTGAGGTGTGGATCTACTTAATTTTTAGGCTCATGTAATGATATGACAAATAATTCCCGGTCTAGAAGTGATTTGGGATCGACTCGTGCGATCAGGATCGAGTACGAACTCGACCAACACGCTCGTTTTCGATGAACTTCACCAAATGGCGAAACCGGAAAAACCTAAGACTGTTTCTATATTTTTATCGCACCCTCCTAAGTCAAAACGTCAGCGTACGTCGTGGGAATATAACTCAGATCCGGTTTAATCAAAATCATGCTCTGATACCAACTTGTAACGCCCTGAAATTCGAGGGTCGAGTAGCAACTCAACTCTCGAGTTCCAGAACATCACTTATGCAACATAGATGATGATGATTGAATGTTGTCTGTGTCAGTGTAATAAACATGAGTGAGATTATACCAAAGCAGTAATTCATACTCCAGATCAATTTTATAAAGGCAAGCGGAAGACTGAAACTGTATATATAAGGTATGTAAAGAAACAAAACCATCTCAATCTCCAGAGTATGAACACTAACTGAGTAACCATAAACATGTATTGTTTCTGAATCAAAAAGTCAAAATACAACTAAAGAGATAAATCCTGAAATCCCCGCGATCCAGTCAGCCTAAGCAAAGCCGTCTGAGTACTGCATGAATGAGAACTCGTCCTGGTCCTCATCGTAGTTTGGCTCAGCCTCCTGAATCGACGTACCATCTACACCTGAGACAGAGTCTGGTTGGTGTGTACAACACCGTCCCGTAACGTGGGAGTGAGTAGCTAACTCAGTGGAACAATAAAGCATAGGTTAACATGTTATCAATTCAATCAAGCAGTAATGATAAAGCAATACAATCAAACAATCCTAACTACTCTTTTAAATGCAAGTATGAAATGACATGATGAATGCCCTTGCCAAACCACCCTCATGCGACACCATCTTACGATCGCGAATGCGTTCATCCCTCAGTGCTCCACATCTACCAGGCACATGCAATGCGATGATGAGCATGATTACCGAGTAATTATTAGTCCATTTCAAACAACAGTATTGGGAAACTAAGGTACATCCCTTGTATCATTCCCAAACATAATCCATTCTAGGGTCGTCAGTCCTAGTTAATCTCAAATGATGGTGTGTTTTCTAGGTCACTGCAAAGGCTACCAGGGTTGTTACACACAAAGGTTACACCACTCCCCCATCACCTTTTTAACGGTTCATCACTATACAGATACATACAGGCCTAGTCCATACTCTATATACTACGGCAAGACTCGTCGCCTCACCACACAATTCAGAGTATGCTCGAGGTCACTACAAAGGGCTGTCAGGGCTGTTACGCACAAAGGTTACACCGCTCCCCTATCACCTTATCAATATAGGCCGACAGCACGAATATAGTGTCCCATACCACCATAATCGGCTCTCACGAGTCTAGTTGCTCACTGGTCACTACGGGGAGGCACATGGCCCCAGCGTAGGCCGACAGCTCGACCACGGTGTCCCATACCATCATGCCCGGCTCATGAGTCTTAGCAGATCGAGGTACCATGGTAACGGGATTCCACTGGTAAGTTTGGTACCCTAGGTTCAAGCAGTAGCGACCAAACATGGTGAACATACATTAGGCATATTGGGTTACTTGACGAGTCTGACTAGCTCGAGCGCACAATCAACTGGACGACATGAAGCGCATAAACACTTGTGTGACCTAACCACTGTCGCCAACTGAAGTACGACTCGGGTTCGTCAAACACATCTTTCGTGGCGACATGAATCTCAACCACGATCTCAAGTCTGGTACCGATTGTCTGGACTATAGACATAGTCTCAAACTCAATCAATCCTTACTGATAGCATGTGGTGTAAAGCATAATAAACAAAATATTTAAGCATGTTAACAAGCATGTCATACAGTATGTTATAAAACATGTTATAAAGCATATTATAAAGTACTATATAAATATGAATACAAACACATATATTTCATAAGTAAGTGGTTAGAGTAAACAACCACATGGAGAAAATCGTACATGTCTCTAAGGTAGTTGAGAACCTTATCTCAACACCTACCTAAGGCACTAACATCCCAGCACTTACTCTCACAAGTATTTTCACAAACACTTAGAATACACTATTTCAACATACATGGTGTATGTTGGTAAAACATGTATTAGGGCTATCCTTTCGCCAAGCGAGTATTTTATTCATGTAATATATTCATACAGCAATTAATCATGACAAATACATCTTCAAAATTTATACGTATACGTATTTTATAGAATACACAATTTCAACATACATAGTGTATATAAGCAAAACATGTATTAGGGCGAGTCCTTTCGCCAAACAAGTAATTTATCCACATATAATATATTTATACAACAAATAATCATGTCATACACATTTCCAAAATTTGTATGTGTAACAACTCATTTTTTTTAGGGGAAGTAACCCCACCGTCCACTTATGTGTGGCCCATCTGAGTTTTGGATCAGCCTCATTTTTGGCCTTACATCTTCTTTTGGCCAGGCAAAGATGATGGACGGAGTAGATTATACTATTACTAGTGGGACCCACCAGATCTAAAGAAATAAAAATAAATTAAATTATATCTTTCGCACGTCGACTAAACCACGTTCTCATTCTCCTTCCTTTTCGTACGGTAATGGGCGCCGAAACCTCCCACTAAACGAAACCGTCCCATAATCCATACCTCCATTTTCATTACGCATCCATTTATATATAAAATAAAATAAAATAAAAAAAGAGAGAGAGAGAAAAGAGAAAGAATCGAAGGAATTAATTAAAAAAATAGAGAGAGAGAGAGAGCTCTGTAGATCAAGAGAGAGATTAAAGCGGGGCCGGTCATCAGATTTTTTTTTTTAAGGTAGGTGATCTTATCCTGAAATTTATTATTTTCAGCTATTTAATTATATTTATTTAATCCAAATTTTTATAAGAATAATTTTTTTGATTATTATGTATAGAATTCTATTTATTTGGGAATTTTTATATTTCTGATATTTAATATAGTTTTAAAAAAAATAAAAATAAATAAATAAACAATTTATCTAAAGTTATAATTTAATTTATAAAGTATTTGTGTTATCATATGCCACAATTACAATTTCAGAGTGCCTGCGTGTCAATCGTCATGCTCTGCCAGAGTATCAAATAACTCCTCATGAGAAGTCAGAGGATTCACCGTAAGAAACTACTTTAATGAAGAAGGTTTCAAGTCCATCAAGCTGGACCATAACTTACAATCCACCCACCAATAGATTTATGACATACTAAGTTCATACAAAATCCAACCCTTCCAATACATTTAAAACAACATGAAGATCACTTATATGAAAAATTATTCCTATATACTAGTCAGGATATCCTCAAAAATAGAAAATAAGTTATAACTGTTGATAAATAGTATTATCCATTAAGGAGTGAATGTAAGTGTATTGTTTTGTAAGTGATCTTAATTGTTTAATAAACTTAGTGAATGGGTTAGATTTTTCACATATATTAAAGGTTAGAAGTTATTTAATTGATCGACCGTAATGTTTCAAATCGGTTGTACTGGAGATCTTCTTATTATAATGGGACTCTGTTAGTACAAGATATACCAGTATGACTATAATCTTACTCGTCTCTACATGTGGAACATAGCACACGTGTATAAGTATGAGAAATCTACTATGAAATCCACATATTTGACGTGCCCAAATAGAATATATATATATATAATATATATATATATATTATATATATATATATAATAATAAAAATAAAAAGAGCACAGTCTGTCTATTTTTCTTAGGCACCATGAATGAATGAAAGCTAAAAATGTTCTTATTCAACTTACAAGTATGGTCCACCTAATTAGCTTAACTGTCAAATTTTCAGAAAAGTGAACGTAAAAAATATGACCTCTCAGATGAACGGAATAGATTTCACACACGTGGCTCGTGTGGCACGTGACACACAAGTAGGATTCAAATCCTACTTGCGCGAGTAGCTTCCCATTTTTCATGAAGAATTGAATGGTGGGGCATTGGAGTTGCTGTATGGATTCTATAAATGAACCAAAGGCTCTGGATTGTGTAAGGGTCATATCCTCTCAGGTTCTGTAGTGTATAGATTCACCATATACCTGCATTTTTAATTATTACCTTGAGTTGTACCATTTACTCGGTTTGTTATATGAATTTATTACCACACTCTACCTCTTTGTTAAATAACACTATTATGATGGTCTATTGCCATTTTTAATATGGTGGTGACTCCTTAACCGTCCATCATGAAATGCTTGTATGACAATCAGACCGTCCAAATTGCTGAACCAACTTTTGATATTGGACCACTAGAAATTGAGCTGAGAATGTGAAAGTAACCATGGATTTTGGTAGGCCCCAGCCACTCAATGTGAGATTTATTGCTCAAGGGTGGAGCTCATATAGAACCTGATATTTTAACAAATTTATGCACCTTGTTCAGAACTTGCATTATAGTGTAGAATTGGATTGATTAAATTATAATCATTTATTTTGTGATATTAAAATTGTTCATGTTATTCATGTTTATCTATAGATTATTTAATTGTTAAAAAAATGTGTATAAATTAGCAAGTAGGGCAATCGTGTCCCTTGGGTGAGAGACCCTAAAGCCAACAAGTAGGGCAATCGTGTCCCTTGGGTGAAAGACCCTAGAACCCACTGGATCCTTTGAAATCTCCTTTGTGTACGGCGTATGAGTACAATTGTGTGCGTGGACATACGTCAGAGGTACAACCGGAGCAGTAGTCTGACCAGCTAATGTATAAATGGGTCCCTCACCATGAGGTACCAGTGCGTGGGCGTTAATGCAACGTGACCATCCACTTGGGTACGGTGTTGTAAGAAATAATTTAAATGTTACAAGTATTCATGGAAATATTACATGCATTGCATTTTCTTTTATTACATTCTGTTATCTGTATTCTATTTCCTTCATTGTTATAAAATTGATATTATCTGAACATATTAAATTTTGGGTAAGAAATGACCCTACTGGGCTGTTATGCTCATCCTACTAAAACAAATGCACAGGTGCAGAGCTGGAATACTATGAGCAAGCGGGCCTCTACTATTAGCTTTACTTTTGGAATTAAGATTATTTTTAATTCAATTAAGTTTTTTTATTTTTTTGTTTATTTTTTTTGTTTTTGTTGTTATTTAGGTTAGTTTATGTTCAAGTTCGATGTAGAGAGGACAACTATCAAAATATTTGAATTTAATAAACATTTTAGGTGTATTTTCTTATTAGATGACGTTGAGTATTTACTGAATTCGATTGAATCAACCGGATTGTAATAAATGTCATCATATCATAATTCATACCTTGGGATTCGGGTCCTGAATACCTTATTTAGGTACCCGAATTTCGGGGCGTGACAGTACGTATACGGTACTTTCTACAAATACCTAGAGTATGTAGAATTCCATATTTTTCATCTTTATCGAAACGGAAAACAGGCAGCACTTTGTACATGTGCAATTACATGCAGATCATGAATCTATCATTATCTGACATTGAAAGCGTTGAAAACCGTAACCTATACACCTAAAGTCCTCACCTTATACCGTAGAATTGCAACGAATCAGCTAGGTTTGCCAAGCTTCCGTATTTGGCAGTTTGGTAGCCTAAAGAATGAAATAGGTTAGTATATTCATAACTTACAACCAACACACCCCAAAACAGATTTAGGGTTAGGGTTTCTTACCTCAAAACGTAGTCGGTATCGCCGGGAAAGCGACAAGAATGGAGAGGTGGAGCTTGGGTAGTGGCAAGAAACAGTAGCAGAGAGATTCTCCCTCTTCTCTCACTCTTTCTCTCTCTTCTCACTTCTCTCTCTAGGGTTTCTCTCAAATTCGTATGGCTGTGAGAGAGAGGGTTTTAAGGTCCTTATATAGCCTAAAATCTCTCCAAACTAGACTTAAGGACAAGGTATACTTAGGTTATAACCAAAGCAGCATTGTTTCAGTTCAACGGAAGATTTCTGGCGGGCCTCCTTGAGCCAAAAGTCGGACTTAAGCTCACAGACCTTGGATTCAGGTAAAGTTAAGTTTTCGTTTCAGTCGGATTCCCAGATCACGCGTGGCGGACCCGTTTCAGTTCAACGGTCGGCGGATTTCGATAAGAAATTCAAAGTGCATGGATATGTTCATGAAATTTTCCTGATCCGAGGGTGTATTTGGGTCAGATTCTGACGGTCAGGTGCTTACAAAACGTCCGCAAGCGACACGTGCCAGATCACTATTTAGATATTTATTTTGTAAAGAAAATAAGTGTTTTCACACTCTCTCGCTCCAGACTCAAGCGAACATCCGTGGGACACTGTCTGGATTTGATTTTTCCGAGATGGTTGTCAAGCCCAGCGAGGCGGTCCTAAGTCCTTAACTTCGTATTATTCGGACTCCCGATGTGCGGTCTAGACCTGATACGGAGTTTCAATGTGTTCCCGAGAGCAGTCGGGTAATGAGTTTGATCCTAGACTTCAGGGTAACCTAGCAACAATGATTCTACAAGTTTTGGGTCTTGCAGATCGTATTTAAAGCGATTCCAATGGATTTCATGGATAATCTAGTTTAACACTTAGTTAACTTTATCAAATTTCTAAAGGATTCAATCCTAAGTGATTTCTGGTCGAGGTGGTACTCGAGTCATTTCACAGAAATTTTCGAGTCGTTACAATAATGCATTTCCATATTAGTTAATCCCACTCCACTGACCAATGTAGATCCCGGATCCACCCAAATCGTGCGCATGAAAATGATGTTACAGTGGTTTTCATACACACTTCATGGTGGCCCCACAACAACTATTGTATAGGGAAGCGGATTGGCTGATGTACCACACACCACCAACCTCACTAGTGTGGGTACCCGTCGTGGGTAGATAAGTGCTGCTATCCATTCAAAGAAGATCAAAGTAACATGAGCCTCATGGTGATTTACACGGGCATCACAATGATTTCGCAATATCTTTTTAAAACATAGACAAAAAATGAATCATATCCAAAGCTCAAGTAGACCACACCATGATTTAGCAACATCATTTTAAAACACGAGACAAAAAATGAATCATATCAAGTAGACCACACCACAAATAGCAGTGGGATAATATTTTCACTATTAAACACATTTGTAGGGCCTAAGGTAATGTTTATTTATCCATCCAATCTCTTTATAAGATCACACAAACTTGGAGGGCCTAAGGTAATGTTTATTTATCCATCCAATCTCTTTTATAAGATCACACAAACTTGAGAAAAATAAATATCATATTGATCCAAAACTTTTGTGACCCCATCAGGGTTCAATGATAGATGTTCAATGACCTATAAATTTTACAATATGGTCTACTTGATATTTGTATGTCTTATGGGCTCAAGCCTTACAACGGGCTCACCAACTCGACCTATGGTTTGGATATAATACATCATCATTAAGGGCCTGTTTGGCCAGGCAGATCCCACGGTATTAGGAGGGATGGGATCGGCAATATCCTGGGATAGGCATGACGAGCCAAACAAATATGGTGAACTTGTCCCGGGATATGAACAATCCCATGGATCTTAAGACAATCCACTGACATCACCATCATTACCTTAAAATTGATCCTATCCCTTGGTTGGATGGATTGGAAGGTAAAATCCCGGGATATGCATGGCATGCCAAATAGACCAAGTAAACTTGTCCTGGGAATAAGCAATCCCATGGATCTTAAGACAATCCACTGACACCATCATCATTACCTTAAAATTGATCCCATCCCTCCTAATACCATGGGATCTGCCCGGCCAACAGGCCCTAAGGGACTCACAAAAATTAATGATGTCAACACACCAGCTAACACACCGGCCAATTCACTTCCATGTTGGTCAAGGATAGTATATTATTCTGTGGCTGGTGTACCACACACTTCTAACATCCCTGGTGTGTTGATATCACCAAGTTACAGGTATATGTTATATACAAATCGTTTGTTCACTTGGCAAAATCATTGTTAGGCTTAATTAAAAAATAAAACAGATTAAAGATACAAGTGAACCATACCATACCGTAGAAAGCAGTGAGAGATTCAACGTCTATCATTGAAATCTTCACAAGGTAACAAAAGTACGTACTAGATTAATTTAATTTGATATTTATTTTTATCATTTTTATTACCTTTTTTCTTTTTCGTTTTTTAAATTCATGTTTGTATAACTTTATGAATAGATTTGATGGAAAATAAACGTCATGATCGCCCATGAATGCTTTAACATGACAATCATTTGATGGTGTGGTCCACTTGAGTTTGGATATAAATTATATATTCTTTGGCTTATGCTTTAAAATGATTTCAAAAATGGGTGGGACGGCATGGATATAATAAAGACATCACAGTGGGGGCACGTAACTTTGATCAAAGGGACTAGAGGCCCTCGGGCAGCCGTCTTTGCACGCAACCTATCCACACCAGGGAAGTTGGTGGTGTGAGTACACCAGCAAATCCGCTTCCATACTATAATTCGTCCAAAAACACATGAGCCGTGCTTAGTTCAGTCACTTCATTAACTACTTGAGTAGGTCCCATCATGAATGAAGGTTTTGCAAACATCGTACTGATCAGAAGATTCCGATCCCTTGATCTGACAGATAGATGGTAAGAAGGATTTCGGCAGTCCAGAAAAGTAAACGCAAGAGAACGACGGCATGGTATTAGGTGGTGGGATGGATTACGTTCGGTCAGGTGCGAATTTCACCCAGGGAGTGTTTAATTTTCCAGATCATGGTAAATGCTGGTAACGATTATTAGCTGCACATTTTCCTAATCTTAAATTTGACGTTCTTACTTTTTTTATACATACAAATGAGAAGGCTGCATATTATACATGGGTCTTACTGTGATGTGTGTTGTTATCCACACCGTTCATCCATTATGCCAGCTGAATTTATAGTATGAGCCAAAAAATGAGGCATATCCAAAGCTTACGTGGACCACGCCATAGGAAAAAGGGAATCAAACACTAATCGTTCAATTTTTTTTGAGCCGCTATTTCTTTTGGTGTGGGCCACTTAAGCACTGGATTTTCCCTCAATTTTTGGCTTATACCTCAAAATTCTGTTGTAAAACGGATGGATGGAACGAATATATCATATATATCACTGTGTGGTTCAAAAATTAAAACTATCTCTTTTTAACTGGTTTCAAATGCACAAATTCCTATGATTTTTCAAAAGCTGTAAAACAGTAATAATTATTCATTTCCACGGTATGTTGGCTTTGAAAAACAAACGGCCCTTGATGTTTATGAAGAATGGAAAAGCTTGGATTTAGATTAGATAGAATTGCATCGATCCTATGCCAATTCCACTCAATGTTAGCGGGTTGTGTAGGTCTCATCATGATGTGTGCGGGCTTATATCTACACCGTCCACCCATTTTTGGAGATCATTTTAGAGCATGGACCAAAAAATCAAGTAGATCTAAAGCTCAAGTGGACCCTACCATAGAAAGTAGCGGGGATTGAATACCTACCATTGAAAACTTCTTTCAGGCCACATAAGTTTTTGGATTCGCTTCATTTTTAGGCCCATGTCATAAAATGAGGTTACAAATAAATGAACGGTTGGATATAACACATATGTGTTATTTTCAATAGTTTCAAATAATGGTGGGTATATCCATTCAATGTACCATTGTATTACAAACATAGCATGAATTAAGCTTATCCCATGATAACAGAGGACAATCCTTGCCATGTGTAATAATTACGTTTTTTGAATCCCATCCCACCTAATTGTTCCTAATGTCATGCGCCAAACATTCCCTAAAGTATCTGGATCACCGAATATTGGGCCCCACATGGATGCATTGGATCAAGGAACATTCGCATTACAATGTGGCTGCGAGGATGGGAAGTGGATCGCGTACTAGGAAACTTAGAACCATCCCACTTTAATTTATTTATTTTATCCACTCTGTTCATCCATTTTATCGGATAATTTTGTGGCTTTAGACCAAACATTAATCACATACAAAGCTTAAGTGGACCACACCATAGGAAACAATGTGATTTGAACGTCTACCATTATAAAAAATCTTCGGAGGCTAGTGAAGTTTTGGATCAAGGTCATGTTTGTTTCTTTTCCTTAATCCATGTCTTCTCCATCTTATGAATGAATGGTTTGGATGAAAAATAAACATCACTGTAAGCCTTAGGACGGTTTCAACTGTAGAAATCATTATTCCCATTGTTTACTGTGGTATGGTCCACCTGAGCTTTGGATATATTTCAATTTTGTGCTAAACCCTTAAATGAGCTAAAAATCGGATGAGACGGGCTGGTAAATCACGTACATTTAGGGTGAGCCAAACTGAGTTTATCGGTACAGTAAGAGCATACTAAGTAACTCATCACGTAATCCGATTTTGTGGGGGTCTATGGGTCACTGTGATGTAAGGTTTTATCCATGCCGTTAATCATTTTCTCAGATCATTTTTAGAAATGAGCTAAAAAATGAGGCAGGTCCAGGGATTAAGTGGACACCAAGGCAAGGATTGAACGCCACCATTAAAAACTTCTCGGGAGCTGGAGAAGTTTCGAATCAAGTCCTATGGATGCATCACGACAAGGAAGAAGCAACCTGGGAACGGGAAGAAGAAACGAAAGAAAAATATCCAAACCTCTTTAATGGAGACTGATACACAAGGTGAGAAATTTCGGGACGCGTATTTTCTTTAAGGAGTGTAGGTTGTAACACCCCAAAACATAAGACCGGATTAGCACATAACTAACAAACTAGTACGGCTAGGAGCAGAAAAACTCCATTTTTAAATGACAAACCACAAAGACAACTAATCAAGACTCACCTTAATAACCAAGACAATTAACATTCACTTCATCCATGTTAAGACAAAATTTCACCAATGTTATATACGCTCCATGTTAGTAACTAATGAAGTTGATATTTGTATTTCACTTCTTCCACGTCTACGTTATCTTATGAACATGATGGACGGTAAAAGAAAACATCACGGTGGCCCGTAGAAAGGTTTCAACAGGGTGTCATTATCACTGCAGCTTCCTTCGGTGTAGTCCACTGGAGCTGTTACTTGCTACACGTTTAGGGTCATATTTTAAAACGATCTTAGAAAAGCGATGAACGGCGTGGATAAAAAACTTATATCATGGTGGGCCCCACATAGCCCTGACAGACGGATTACAATACGGGGGGAGGACGCAATCCGCGTCCGGTGTTATCCATTTATATGGATAATCAGTCCATTTTAATCGTCCATTTACTACCACAATCTTACCCCATCCGATCACCTTTTCATCCCTATTTTAATTATTAACATGTGCATGATGGACCTGCCTGACTAATGACAAGGATCTTGCGTGACTCGTGCCCTGTCAGCAAGTTCGCGGAGAGGAGCATGAGGAAGTTATTCGATACTCTGGCAGGGCACAATGTTTGATACTCAGTCGTGCAAAAATTGCACACAATACATACTTTATGTCAAATTAGACCGACTAAATTGTGGAACGCACTGTATTAAGTGCATATTCTAAAATAATCTTAATTGAATAATCCTAACCTCTAATTCGTGGACACTTGTTTGCTGAAATAAGACTCAGATATTTTTAATTTCAACCGTCCAAGAAATGTCCACTAATACAATGGTTATTATCATATAAAAATAGTATTTTTTTTTTGTTTATAACGCATCTAATCTAGAGCTGATAATTCTTTAGTTCAATTTGGTTTGCTTTTATGGCCACATATGCAATATCTCATGACTGCGTATAATCCTTCATGCTTTGCCGGAGTATCGAAGTTTCCTTCCTACACCCAAGGGTGTACATCGAGTCGAACCGAGTCGAGCTGGCCTCAGCTCGACTCGGCTCGAACATTGGCTGACCTAAGCTCGAACTCGGCTTGGTCCTCGAGCCTGACTGGCCAACTCGGCTCAGTTCGATCAGCAGCTCAGGCCGGCTCGGGCCGAGTTCGCCATTGAGGCATTTCCACAAACACCTGAACTGCAACTTCAATACCCCACTATTTTACAAACAGAGGCAATGGTTTTACAGGTATTTTCCCAAACACCTTCTAAGTAACATAAAAAAACAAAACAAACAAAGAGAAACAAATATTCTACCACCGTTTATGCTGTCGATGCAGAATGGGTCATCAGCTTTGGTGGTGGACATTAGATGGTTAGCTCGTCTGATCAATTGTCGATGCAGAATGAGCCATCAGCTTTTGGTGGGTGACATCAGATGGTTAGCTCATTTGATCAGCTGTTGATGCAGAATGGGCCATCAGCTTTTGGTGGCCTGGATCGGCATGATCTCAATACAATGTAGATGAAGTGCACCATACCTATATTCTACCACCGTTTGTGCTGGTTTCGGATGAGCCTAAAAGCATGTTTGTTTGGGATCATGCATGAGTTTTGAGGCGGTAGCTAATCAGGCGTCTTTGGTTTCAAATGCATACAAACCTGACATGGGCTACATTCTGTTGAGTCATTTTATCAAACAGTTGGTGAGCAACATCAATCGCAAAGTAACCGAGTCACCGAACTGGTTCGATTTGAGCTGGATTCAATCCGAGTCGAGTCGAGCTGGGGCTTACTCGAACTCATTTTTGAGCTCAAAAAATCAGCTCGACTCGGCTCGAACTTAGCTTCGAACTGAGTCAAACAAAACTTTTTCGAGTCGAGTTGAGCGAGCTACACGAGCTAGCTCGGTTCGTGTACACTAGGGGTGCAATCGAACCGTAGAACCGTGGAACCGGACTAGAACTAACCAAACAGTCCGGTTTGGTCCGGTCTATAATGCATCGGTTCCGATTCTGGTTCCAAAAATAAAGAACCATTTAGTTTTGTTCGGTTCCAGTTTGGGGGTATGTAGAGAAAACGAACCGAACCATGAATCCGAACCGTGGATCCGATCCGATCGTGGAACCGAACTTGGAACCATGAGTTTACAATATATTTTAGTTGTATAATTGACTCATGATTTATGGTTTACAATGCACCCTTTGCTTGTTTTCATAAGTGTATTTTTCACACCATATACAATATCTAAACCATTCATCAAGTGGATCACAACACGAATGGACATAGGCTAAATTATAAAATAGAACATGTAATTGGGCCGGATTATAAAAAGCCCAGAACCGTGGAACCGAACCAGTTTTCACGGTCCAATTCTGGTTCGGTTCTAAGGTGCTACCGGTCCGGTTCCGGTTTCAAAAATCCTGGAACTGTAAGGAACAGTTCGATTCCGGTTTCACCGGACCGAATCGAACCGTGTGCACCCCTAGTGTACACCCCTACCTACAATTGGTTCTCGCAACGGCTCTCCTCAATGTGAACGCGTCTCTATTGCACGCGCCAAATGGAAATGCATCTATGTCCCAATTTGGAATAAATATGAAAAATCTGAACGGTTTATCATGCGGGAAATTATTACTTATAGTTTTTAATAAATAGAAAATAATCTTTTATTATTCATATAGATGAATAAATAAAAAAACATTTATGGATTAAAAAAGGAAATCCTACACCCAATATCTGATGTTCATTTATGGCCTTTAAAATGAAATAAACAAAATTATTTATAATAATATAACAATTAATGAATGGGCTCAGGTGATCAACGTTTTAGATCATGGACACGTGTACCAGGTTAACACATATATGGAATCTTGTCTTGGGTGTATCTAGATGCGCGGATGTAAAGTTCCTTCTAGTCCAATAAGCTCGGAATACATCAATATAAAGTCCAAAATACCCTTCATGTTTTGAAAAATGTGGTGTATCTAGATGCTCGCGGGGGTAAAGTTCCTTCTAGGCCAATAAGCTCGGAATATATCAATATAAAGTCCAAAATACCCTTTATGTTTTGAAAAATGACAGAGTTTTACCCCTTCAAGTCTTCAACCATCGAAATTTTTTTAATACTGAGAGGTAATGGATTATGGAAGATATGCACGCACTTAGAAATTGCATATATAAAAATAATTTATTCAAATTAAACTGTCTAATTATGTATTTACAGTTTATATGGATCATAAACCAAAAATTTATTTTATTTGGCCATATATATATATCAGATATATAATTATCCTCTTTCCAATAACAACTGTTCTGAAATCAGAGATTACGATTGTTTTAAAAATCTGATTTTGGGATTGATACTTACGTGGATCGAGTTCCACAGTTTAATCTGTTTATTTTTGAGGTAATGTCTGCCACATTTACAATTTCTTAGTGCCTGCGTATCCAGCGTGAGACACAGCCGGAGTATAAATTAAGTACACCTCGAGTGGCACGCCCCTATCCCGTTTTCTTGCCTCTTCACATCCTCGACGGGACCGTCAGCGTCAGATCAAGTCAGTCCGACAGAGTCAGAGAAATCTGTGCATACGTCGCGCCTGAGGTCCATCTGTCCTGGCCCATCCATCCCAAGGCTGCATTACCAGGTGGTCTACTTAATGGCCCCACATAGATGAGCCATTTTGAAAAAAACTAGGTGTCAAAAAACAGCAGCCGCACCGGGACATCCTAGGACCCACACAATGCACTTTCTCGGATCTCCCGCATCATTGTGTATACGTCCTTTGCATCTTGCACCAGATCCAAAGCATGCGCCGCCGAAGCATTGATTTTTGGCCACACATCAGGCCATCTGCTCATCGGACGGGCCACAGAAATGGATGGTAAATACATACCAACCAACGGTCCCAATTCAACATACCCGTGTGGCCAACCAGACAAGCACACCTTCTGTTTTCTTGCCTAACGAATCTACACGGTGGGGCCCACTCGATGAAACGCTCAGGGTCGGATGGGATGGGAAGGGATTGGAAGATAGATATAGGGTGCCAAACAGACACCGGATTGTAATCCCGGATATAGCAATCCCATGGATCCTACGACGATCCACTAAACATCACCATCATTACCTTTAAATCCCAACCAATCCATTTAATCTGTTTAAATTTGTTTGGGACGTGTTTGATTAGAGGGATTAGAATGGATTGGAATGTTTAATCCCGATATGGCCGCGGTGCCAACAGAACTGTTTATGCAATCCCCGAATATATCAATCCCACCGATCGTGCCACCAATCTACTGACGCAACACCATTACTTTGAAATCCATATGCAATCCACCCTGATCCCATCCAATCTATCTTCCAATCCCTTCCCATCCCATCCAATCTGCCCGGCCAAACAGACCCTCAGATCACCATCATTCCGCACGGGTGCACCACAACTGCTGGGCCGACGAACTGTCAATTGCGACGAACTAAATCCAAATCCAAACTACAAAAATCCAACTCCCCAGTGTCTTAAAAACGAGAAATTTGTGACCGTAGACCCCACCTTTTATCCAATGGTTTTTTTGAAACAATACAAACTTAAGTTTCAAAGTTAGAATTCCACGCACTGACAGCAAGGTTCGGGACGAAAATACCCATCCCATGAAGAAAGGGGACTCAGTACTCCCCCTACCACCAGCCAATGGCGGATGGTCGGTGGTCATTGGGCTCCACTATGATATATGCTTTTCATCCATGCCGTCCATATATTTTTTCAGATCATTTTATTGTATGAGACAAAAAATGAGGTATATCCAAATCTCAAGTATATCACATTGTAGAAAACAGTGTCGAATGAGTGTCAACCATTATAAACCTTTAGGGGGCCCACTGTGATGTTTGTGAGAAATCCTCCTATCTAAGTTCGTTCATAGGGTCACAAAGACCTGGATGAAGAGGAAAAACAAATTTCATAATGATCCAAAACTTCTATAACCCCTAAAAGGGTTTCAATGGTAGATGTTCAATTTCCCATTGTCTTTTACAGTGTGGTCCACTTGATAGTTAGATCTACCTTATTTTTTGTCCCAAGCCTTAATATGAGCTTGCCAAATAGATGGACGATTTGGATATAGCAAAGACCTCATGATGGGACCCACAAAAGTAACATATATTGGTCTCTGCAGTGTGTTGATTTTTTTTTCTAATATATGTTACTTTTGTGGGTCCCATCATGAGGTTTGTGTTATATCCGAGCCGTCCATCTATTTGGCGAGCTCATGTATAAGGCATGGGACGAAAATAAGATAGATCTAACTATCAAGTGGACCACATTGTAAAAGGCTGTGGGAAATTGAACGTCTACCATTGAAACCCTTTAAGGGCCTGTTTGGCCGGGCGAACCCCATGGGATTAGGAGGGATGGGATGGATTTTAAGGTAATGATGGTGGTGTCAGTGGATTGGTTTAAGATCCATGGGATTGCTATATCCCGGGACAAGTTCATTGGGTCTATTTGGCACGCCTGACATATCCCTGGATTTTACCTTCCAATCCATCCAACTAAGGAATGGGATCAATTTTAAGGTAATGATGGTGATATCAGTGGATTGTTTTAAGATCCATGAGATTGCTTATATCCCGGGACAAGTTCACCGGGTTTGTTTGGCTCATCATGCATATCTCGGGATACTGCGATCCCATCCCTCCTAATACGTGGGATCGGTCCGGCCAAATAGGCCCTTAAGATCCATGGGATTGCTATATCCCGAGACAAGATCATGGGTCTGTTTGGCACGCCTAGCATATCTTGGAATTTTACCTTCCAATCCATCCAACCAAGGGATGAGATTAATTTTAAGGTAATGATGGTGATGTTAGTGGATTGTTTTAGGATCCATGAGATTGCTTATACCCCGTGACAAGTTCACCGGGTTTGTTTGGCTCGTCATGCATATTCCCGGGATATTGCGATCCCATCCCTTCTAATACTATGGGATCGGTCCTGCTAAATAAGCCCTTAGTGGTTACAGAAATTTTGGATCATTATGAAATTTAGTCTTTGTGACTATTAGAAGGGAAGGATTTCTAACAAACTTCACAGCGGGCCCACTTGAGTTTCAGGACGTCCGTCGGCGCCCGTCTCTGCACGTCCTCAAAAGCTCTGGCCGTACATGCAAGTCTAAGTACGTAAAGGTAAGTTTGTATTGCCTCAAAAAAACCACTGGATAAAAGGTGGGGTCCACAGTCGCAAATTTCTCCTCAAAAATCCTTCTTTCCTCCCACAAAAAGTCCCTCCCACGCTTCTCTCCCTACCATTTCCGTTCCGCACCCAAAACCCTAACCCACCCTAGGAGAAAAAACCAAATCCCATGGAAGCTTCAACGGCTCTCTCTCGGATCGGCTTAGCCGGCTTAGCCGTGATGGGCCAGAACCTGGCTCTCAACATAGCTGACCACGGCTTCCCATCTCCGTCTACAACCGTACATCATCCAAGGTCGACGAGACCGTCCATCGCGCCGAACAGGAGGGCCACCTTCCCCTCACCGGCCACTACACCCCTCGTGACTTCGTCCTCTCCATCCAGCGGCCCAGATCGATCATCATCCTCGTCAAGGCCGGGGCCCCCGTTGATCAGACCATCTCCACCCTCGCCCAATTCCTCTCTCCTGGCGACGCCATCATCGACGGCGGCAACGAGTGGTATGAGAACACTGAGCGCCGTATCCGCGAGACTACCGAAAGAGGTATACTCTACCTTGGCATGGGTGTCTCAGGTGGCGAAGAGGGGGCCCGCCACGGTCCATCGCTGATGCCTGGCGGATCGTTTGATGCTTACAAGAACGTGGAGGATGTTCTGCAGAAGGTTGCAGCTCAGGTGAAGGACGATGGGCCGTGCGTAACGTATATTGGAGAAGGTGGGTCTGGCAATTTCGTCAAGATGGTCCACAACGGGATCGAGTATGGTGACATGCAGCTGATATCTGAGGCGTATGACGTCTTGAAGATAGTTGGTGGGCTGTCGAATTCTGAATTGGCGGAGATTTTTGATTCGTGGAATCGGAGCGAGCTTGAGAGCTTCTTGATTGAGATCACGGCGGATATTTTCAAGGTAAAGGATGAGTTTGGGGATGGCGAGTTGGTGGACAAGATTCTGGATAAGACGGGGATGAAGGGGACGGGGGGAAATGGACTGTGCAGCAGGCTGCGGAGCTCTCAATTGCGGCACCCACGATCGCAGCTTCTCTGGATTGCCGGTATTTGAGCGGGTTGAAGGAGGAGAGGGAGAATGCTTCGCGGGTTTTCAAGGAGGCGGGGATTGCAGAGGTCCTGGCGGGCCGTGCCATTGATAAGAAGCGGCTGGTGGATGATGTGAAGCAGGCGCTGTATGCATCGAAGATCTGCAGCTATGCACAGGGGATGAATCTGCTGCGGGCGAAGAGTGATGAGAAGGGTTGGAATTTGAATTTGGGTGAGCTGGCGCGGATGGAAGGGTGGGTGCATCATACGGGCGGTGTTCCTGGACCGGATCAAGAAGGCGTATGAGCGGAACCGTGGGCTGGCGAACCTGGTGGTGGACCCGGAGTTTGCGAAGGAGATGGTGCAGCGGCAGGCTGCGTGGAGGCGGGTTGTCGGGATGGCAATTGAGGCGGGGATCAGCACGCCGGGGATGTGCGCCAGCCTGGCATACTTTGATACATACAGGCGGGCCAGGCTGCCTGCAAACCTGGTGCAGGCGCAGCGGGACCTGTTCGGGGCCCACACATATGAACGGGTCGACCGCCCGGGTTCTTTCCATACAGAGTGGACGAAACTCGCCAAGGAGGGGAAGGCCGGTGTTGGTGCTTTGAACTGAAGAAATTGGAATTCACTTCTGTCTGCCATGGTTGCTTTGTCTTACTTGTTGAGATTTGGGTTACTTCTATTTATCAAAATTGGGCATTTGGCATGATTAGTTCTTGTTTAGGCTCAAAGATGTCGATTTTGCCTGACATTGTGATCTTTTTTTATAATAAACTTTGCATCTGCCCTTTTGAAAATTACTTGTCCAAGAACTTCTATTGATTTTTCGCCCTGATGGTAGAAGATATATCTTTGCTCAGCTTTGATCTTCTTCTTTCTAAATTCATTTATGGCAGTTTATTCTCATTTTTCATTATTTGTTTAGGCAGCACTGGCTACGGTTCGAACTGCCATCTGTTGATATTGGGGGAATTTTGTTGAGATGTGTTATTTCTGAGGTCTGAAATTTCGGTATATATATATATATATATATATATATATATATATATATATATATATATATATACTATCTTTGGAACTGCCTGATGTGTGGGCGCACGAGAAAAAAACAAGTGCAAATCTAGAGTCTTTGTAAGATCCAAGTCGTTCAGCAATTGACCACTTTAAGTGGGCTCCACCTTGAAGATCAGAAAGCAAGCATCATATGGACAGTCTGGATCAAAGAGAAATGGGTCCGCTGACGCCTTAATTCAATCGGTTGTTGTTAGAAGGTTCATTCAATCACACCTAGGTTTTAGAATGACCTGGTTTGTATAGAGTCCTTCCTTGTAGGGCATATACGATGAATGGGTTGGATGACATACACACACAAAGGTGGGCCCGACACATAAGTTAAGAGAAAAAGGGAAGGTACCTGGGTGGGAGAGTTAGTTTTGGAGAGAACTGTGCAGGTATATTTTCATTAAAAAGTGAAAATATATTTTTTCTTGAAATATAAAAATTAGAGAAATACCATGTGGCAATGCTTGTGCAAAAATCGCATTCTCTCGGAACTTGGGGTATTGCTGGTGATAGTATGGGAGAGAGAAAAAAGAGATAGAGACGGAGGGAAAGCAAGGGTGCAGCTGCACGTAAGTGGTCGCACTCCATGTAGAGAGAAAAAGAATGGTGCCCTGAATGGTTTCAATGGTGGTTGACCCATATCCACTTTTCTTTTGGTGCTACAACCCACTCAAATTTTAGATATGCATCATTTTTTTGGATTGTCCTACAATGAGCCATTACAACAGATATATGGAGTTGATGGTGGCTCCACAGGGTTTTTGTTGACTCATTCAACAAGAGATCTTAAGAGCCTAAGCAGCTTCCGAGGGTGGTTGAGGAAGTGGATCTTAGCAGAGCGGACTTCGACAGTGATGACTGGCTCTCTTCTATAAGGATTGAGGACAAGGCGTGCTATGAAGTGTTCAAGGAAGATGATCAAGACTCCATCGAGTCAGGGGAGTTGAGGGATGGGGTTAGGAGGATGAAGCTGCTATGGTCATGGCTTGTTTAGAGGAGTTGGTATTGGTGGTGAAAGATGGGTTTCTTATGGGGATCTTAGCCCCTAACAATTGCCGTTCAGACACCCTGGTGGTCACTCCTCTACACGCCTTAAAGATGGGGTAAAGAAGTTATTGCTGTTGGCCAAGCTGATTCAGGTATGGTAATGATCATCCAAAAAATGCAAGCCAAGTGCTCGAGAGGTCATGAAAGAACAGATGAGATGGTCTAAGGGTTTCTTAGAATGAGTGTTTCTAGGAATCTTCTCCATCCCAAGCATACTGCTGAATAAATAAACATTCATTCCACCTGAATTTTTTTGTTTAATGCAGGCGATTGTAACATCAGTGGAGGTTTTTGTACGAAGGAATGATCATATAAGACCCAACATGATAAGCTTACCATGGTGCACCTTTTATCCGGCGACATGTCATATTCAACATCCGAGCTGTGGAAAACATAGGAACATCAAAATTGACACCTGGCATGAAAATCAGGCCAATCCACTTATCAAGTGGCTGCACCTTCACATTGTCTAGGTTGTTGGCATTGGTGCAGCCCACTTGATGGGTCAATCAGCTTATTTCATGCCAGTTGATTGTCATGATAGGATCATAGGACCTATATTTTGCGCAGCTTGGATGTCTGATGCAGATTACATGGTGGCAGGAAAACATTGCCCCATGTTATCTAAGCATGGTGGGGGCTGTATGTGGTCATCCCTCTTTAGGCTGCTGCTTAAGCTTGATAGGTTGATCTTCCATGATTTAGATGTTGCTAATGGCTTTTTGTATTATGAACTGATGTCGGTCACCTGCAGATGATGTAGTTTGCACCTGAAAGTTGGTAGGTTTACCTTTTTCTCATTAGGTGTTTGCTCATTTAGAACATGTGGTTTTTATATTCTTTGCATGGTTAGGCAACGGATGTGATAGGGTGACAAATATCCCAGAGATTTTAAAAATCTTGTGATAATATCACGAAAAATACACTAAACATCCTCATCATTGTATTTTCAAAATATCGGCTGATTTTAAAATGTCGCGGTTTTATTGTGATATGTTCATGATATTATCGCTAAAAATAGTAAAAATTATAAAGAATTTGTTATGTAAGTAGGGAAATGGTACCATGAAGTTGACCTTATGGGAGCTTCCCATGAAGTCGAGCTGTGTGGGTCACCCCACCATGATGTGGGTCCAGACATCCACACTGTACATTTGGTGGGTCCCCTCTAGGTTATGGGATATCCCAAAAATCAGCAGTATACGGAACTCAGGTGGTCACACCATCTAAAACAGTGTGAAAACATGCTAAAACATCTAAAAGCACTTGGTGGGGGCCCACCTGAGTTTTTGGATATGGCTGAAACTTGGTGTGACCCCTCATCCAAGTGGGATACACAATGGATGGGTTGAATGTCTTAACCACATCTCAGTGAGCCCCGTAAACAATCACAAAGTTTTCACTGGGTGGGTAGCCACTCTCAACTGTTGTCTGTGGTGTGGCCCAGCTAAGTTATGGATCGACCTGATTTTTAGGCCTGTGGCTCACCATGGAATGGTGCATCTGATTGATGGGGTGGATGTCTGACACACATCACGTGGGGTGCACACAGCTCGACCTCATGGGAAGCTCTAAATATTTATAAATTTACAATAAATATTTTATTTTTCAGGGAGATTTTCCCAATAATATCTCGAGAAAAACCTCAAAATTTGAAAATGTATGAGAAATTTCTGGGCTGAGAAATTGCTGGGTACGAGATTTGTCACTACGGTTATAGCTTCGGACTCTATTCATTTGCAGCTGTCAAACACACTATTGGATTGAATCACGATAAATAATTCAATGAAGTGGAAAGCCAACTGGAGCAATGCACCAGCCAATCTCAGTTTGGGTAAAGAAGTAGGGTTGTTCTCAGGTGTCGTCCTGCTTGTCGTAGAACTTTTACCAAGCAATCATGAGATTTCCTGTTGACTTCGGATGGATGGGATAAGGCTAATTGCCGATGATGATGATGGTAACGAAAGTGGGAATGACCCAAGTTTTGCAATAACTTCTGTTGGGTCTTGTTATCGAGGGATTAGGCTCCAAATTTCAATAATGCTACTTCCACATTGGAATTGTAGGAATCAGAGTTTGCAATTTGAATGGTTATTTTTGCATTGTAGATGCGGAGGAATGCTACTACAGTTAGCAATTTCTTCCCTAGTGAGCTAGCTATTGCAATTCCATTCCAAGGTGCATCCAATTGCAACCATTGATCACCATGTTTGGATTGGATGATTTCATGTAATCCCATAGAAATAAAAAATTCACTGACTACCACATGATTGCTGACAAGGTTACTAACAAGGATTCCTTTTTGCTGTTTGGATTTCCTGCTGAAATGCTGAAGCCACTCAGAAAAAGGGCTCTCTCTCTCTCTCTCTCTCTCTCTCTCTCTCTCTCTGCGTTGTCGAATCCATTTTCAGGGATTTGCATTGTTGATTCCCCGTCTTTATTTTTTTTTATTTTTTTTTTTCAGCTCATTTATTTCACATATCAATTACTGATTTCTTATATTGTGTTGGGCTGATTTTTTTGCTGCATTTGTTTTCATATTGTCAAGGGTTAATGTCTTGTACTGATTGTAGTTGTTTATTGATTCCATATGGCTTTGCCATTTTGATTTGTTTATTTCTTGTTTTTCTTCTTTATTTCATCTGGTAATTACTTCTACAATGTTCGTATTACACTGTCAAGCTCACATGCCTGTAGCAGTAAAACAGATGGACAGAGTAGATGTAGAATATATACATCAAGGTGGGCCACACGGTAAGGGCTGCACCCTCTTGGGTGAGGCTGCAGTGGCACCTAATCCGCTCCAGATTTTATTGGGCCATGTGGTTGGGACCCTGACTGTGGGGCCACTGTGATTATGTGACTATATCCACGCCAACAGTTACCCCAAACTTGGATTCCACTCCTGAAAAATAATAATAGTTTATCAAGTAATTAAACCTAGTTAGAAGCCAATCTCAAATATACTTATTAACAAAGCAACATTCGTTAAATCAATACATACCTGCTTTATATAATTTTAGTTATCGATAGGGACGATAGCATCTTTGTCCATATCACGGAGATAGAGACAGAAATAGGAATGAGTTTCAGCAAGCATGCAACTCCTTCCAGTCTTGATTTACACTGTTGTCAGTTGGAGAATAGAACACCATAGGCATAAACTATACATTGTACCATATATGTTCAACGAAGTTGTTTAAATTTTTTACTTATGTTAGCCTAAGTTGTCTACATTTTGCATGCTTCCATTTCCATCTGTTTACTAGTTTATTGATCAATTATAATGAAAATAAGTTTAAATTTATCAATGATTTCATATGGGTATCTAACTACAAATATCTCTATGCATGTTAAATTTGTGCTGATGCAGGTTTTTATTTTTTCAGTTTTCTGATATATTGATTTCACCATATGCATTAGAAAAGTCATTGGATTTAACTAACTCTTGCACATAAATGATAGTTGCATGTTATGTATTCTATGTGCTGTCTTTTTCAGCATTAGTAGCTACAAAAAATTTTTAATCAAGATTTTTGTGTTTGCGCAGAATCTGAGCATGCAATGTTTTGTCATTTGACTGATTGGTTTCATTATACAGTTTGCCCCAGGGAGTTCGTCAGAAGTGCTTATTACATCTGCAGATTCTTGAATCAGGGTTGTTGATGGTGTTGATCTGATTCACAAGTTCAAAGGTATTAGCTAAAACCTTCATATATTGTTCCTGTCTGTATCTTGTCCATAATTTTTGTTGAAACTGTTGTAGGATTTGAGACGAATCACCGGCAGATAGTCCATTCTGGAAAACAAATCATTCTTCTTTGTTAGTCTTCCTGTGTGCATGACATGCAATTTAGTGATATGCTTAGGTATCTCCCAAACTGGTTTATGAAGTCAAAATCATATCGTGAACCTGGCTACTCCAATCTGACACAACAAAATTAAATCTAATACAGTAGGTATTGTATAGGATTCTAGTCAGATTGCAAAGATTCGAACAGTTGACCATGACGAGGAAGACAAGGATTGGAGAGCACCGGTTGCTCTCTGATACCATCTTGATAATAGACCATCTTGAAATTAATGTATTTTCAGAGGTTCATTTGGCTCCTAGAAAGTAGCCCTAATGGAAATGGAATCCATTAGCAAGGGCTGCTGCACATGTTTGGTTTCTGGGAAATGCTTGAAAATGGATCCTATTTCATGTTTTGGGGCCATTTTCCTTCATAAAATTGGGGAGCAAATTTTTGGAGATATCATTGATCATATTCTTGAAATGTTTATGTAGCTAACCTTGAAATCTCGTCAATGATGCTAGATAGTCGCGGTTCATTTTCACTGTTTTTAGCTCAGCCACCAACTCGTAATGAGATATGATAATGCTGAATAAAAAGACAAGATTTTCGAGCTCTGAAAACGTAGAAGGAAATTGGAAAGGAAAACTACAACACAGAAGGAAATAATTTTTTTTTTAAAAAAAGAAAAAGAAAAAAAAGAAAAGATAATGAAAAAGGAACAACCGTATGGAGGAAAAGGGGGCATTAGCTTTGAAAATTCAGATTAACTCCAGTAAAGAAAAACAGTTTCCAAGATCTGAAAATGTGGAAATTCCACCAAAGAAAAAAGAAAAAAGAAAAAAAAAACCCAAAGAGAATGGAATTGGGAGAAAGAAAAGAACTTCCAAGGCTTGAGTTTGGATCAGCCTATTTTTTTGTCCTCATCCTAACACTACCTGGTGCAAATGATGGGCCGAGTAGATGTCACATACACAGCACAGTAGGCTCCACAGAGCTTTTTGCTGCACGGGAACGATACAAGTAGTATGAAATCTGCATCCTAATTTGCTCCTTGTGCAAGAGAACAGATCATAGGCATACATCTACTTGTATGTATTATCTATTTTATATTTGATCATCCACACTGCTAATGGCTCATTTGCATCTGTGGAGTTGTATCACTTAAAGTTTTAAGCTTTGAATTCTTGAAGTTTTAAGCTCAATGCTGAGAAGTTTATGGGAGTAAGACACCATCTGTTTATTGCAGATGCTTACCTGGCCCTGTTGATATAATAATTTCATTCTTTGTGTCCATCACCCAATCAATCCAAAGTGCAAACCCATGGCATATTCCAGGTCTAGTGAACTCTATCTGCAGTACAAAAAAGTTTAAAATGCAATGTGGAACTAAAGAGCAGAACATAGAGGCAGCCATTCCATGTACACTCAGGGACAACAGTTTCTGTCAAGAAATGAGAAAGATGGTCTGCTCTATTATGGCGCAATTTAACTGGTATTGGAAATGTGGTCAACCTTGGATTGCATGCATCCCAAGAATCATTCTGATTTTCTTTTGAAAGACCGATCTCACCCCATTTTCTGAAAGATTGATCTAACAATCTAACTGTTTGATCAATGGGTTTTTCATTGTTGAAAGTGAATGCGAACTGTATCACTTAAAGTGCCCATTAGAAGGCTCTTGATTGGATGGTATATGATGATTGACATTGATTTATCATTTGTAGGGACACTTAGCGAAAAAGGGAAAGACCACGACTTGCAGTAGTACCGGGGTAAATTTTCGCACCAATTGAATAGTTCTTTTATTATGTTTTGAGATTATTGTGTTCTTAATTAGATGTGGTATACAAATGATGCAATGTATGTTAAATAGTAAATTTTATTTGTAGGATGTGATCGAAGCTCTTCTTATGATATGTCATTTCCAAAGATTTGTTGTTTGGAAAATTTGACTCTTTTATTTGTTGGAAATTAGTCATCATCTTGGCCTGTGGTAAAGTCCACATTAATGTGAAAAATGGACATTGTTACTTGCTAATGGAGGCAACATTCTTTCTTTCTTTTTCCTTTTTTCCTTTTTTCCTTTTTTCCTTTTTGTCAAGCTGAGAACTGTGAGATGAAATCATCGAGTAGAAGAGCCAAAAGCACAGATAAAAAGGTGTGAAATTGAACGAGCCATTATCTAAGGTTTTGGTTCTTGGCGACTTGGAACAAAATATTAGCCAATACATATCGGATTCTTTAAAAAAACCACTATGGTTAATTTGGCCACTGAAAAGGATCCTGTTATTATTTGATAGATGTTTTACTTTCCTTCAGGGACAAGGCTTCATGGTTGGGGTTCAGATAAATCCAATCTTAGGCATACCTTCTGGATATCTGGTAGATATTTTCAACTTCTCTAAATGTCCATCATAGTAATCACCAATCTGCTCCAATTTAGGTATCCAGCTACATGCATGCTCTGATGAATTATTTGGACAGGAATTGCTGCAATTTGTTCTAGATCATGTTGAAGATAAGAGTGGAATATTTGCTTGAGGTTAGTGAAATAGTGATGCAGGCTTTTTCTTTTAGTGCTCATGCTGTATTCTCTTCAAATTTCTTTTAACTAGTTGTATTTTGTAAAATCTGTAAACATGACATGAGATCCATATGTTTACCATCAAAGTTGTGCTGCTATGCTCTATACCTTTGACTTCATAGATCCCGATCAGTAAACTCATGGTGTTTGTCCACATTAAACCCATCTCTAAAATTGAATGATGAGTAAGTTTCTAACCGTTCTGGAGTCATGTAGTAACCATTCGCCAGTAGTTAAGTTTTTGCTTCTGATGAGACTGACCTTTTTTTAAAAAAAAAAAAAATTATTTTTATTATTTTTATTTATTTTTAAATGGTGCTAACCAGAGGGATTTCATTGATCAACAAAATATACAGCCATTCGGGTGGGCCCAACAAAAAGGATGGCGGCCTCACCTATCATGTGACACAAACTGGACAAGAAAGTTAAAAGATGACCTTCAAAGAAGAGAAAACTCTACAAGAAACTGAACAGAAGGAAAGGAAACCAGCACCCCAATCACTGACATCTTCTGATCTCAAAATTACAGATGGAAGTTGAAGTGTTGTGCGCCATAGTCTCCCAGTGCTAATGTTTTGGTGATAGTTAATGGGTTTCAATGGCTAATTTCCTATAAAGAAAATAAAGGCAATCCAGTGTTTTGGGGTGAGAGAGAAGCTATAGCTGTTTGTTATTTATAACTTCACTTACTAAGTGGAAGTTTTTGTTTGTTACTTGCTTCTTTTTTTTTCCCCAGATCTTCTTGAATGTTTAATAATACCTTTTTTTTTTTTTCCCCTAATGAATCAGCCCCTTCTGATCTGCGAACATGAAAGGTGATGTGTGACTTTTTGAATTGCTAACAGATGTTAAATTTATGATGATGTTTTTAAAATTTTAATACACCCCATTCCTTAGTACTGACAGCCCATTAACTTTTTTATTTTTCTCCGTTGACGTGATTGAAATATCCAGGTCAAAGCTTTTCACCTATGATGATGTTGTGGAGAGAGTTGCTCGCCAACTTGGCTTGGATGATCCAACAAAAATTAGGCTTACTTCTCACAACTGTTACTCTCAACAGCCTAAGCCCCAACCCATCAAGTTCCGGGGTGTAGAACATCTGTCTGACATGCTGGTCCACTACAACCAGGTTGTCCATCACAGTGCCTTCCGCTTGTCTTACTGTTTTGGTCATGCTACTATATCTGAGAAATTATATCCAATAACATGTCATGAATGACTGGAATTTTCCAAGTTCATTTCTATTGGTGCAGACTTCCTATATCCTGTATTATGAAGTGTTGGACATTCCTTTGCCTGAATTGCAAGGCTTGAAAACTCCAAAAGTTGCTTTCCATCACTCCACTAAAGATGAGGTGAGATCCCAAACCATGAGAGTCATCTAATTCTGGATCAAGTACAAACTTAGGTGTCTTTTGCTTTCTTTTCAGGCAGTTATTCACACTATTAGATTGCCCAAACAGAGTACTGTAGGGGATGTAATCAACGACTTGAAAACCAAGGTTAATTTCTGCAACTGTTTATGCACTTCTATTCGATGTGGTCCTTGGCTCTTCGTCTTCTTCAAGGTTTCCTTAATGCATGAGCCTATTATCCCACTCTTTCTCAAAAGAGGACAATTGCTTTTCTAAGCTAGTAGTTTATTGAAACCCAGTTGATATGCAATCGGGATGCTTCTCATGTATTGACTGATAGAATGCTGCTATTTTGGTGCCCTTGGAAGAAAATCAACTGACTCTCTCTGCTGCATTCTGCAATAGGTTGAGCTGTCTCATCCCAATGCCAAGCTTCGACTGCTTGAGGTTTGGTAGATGCAAAACTGTGTTCATCTCATTTTAGTTAACAATAATTATGTATTAGAGATTGTTGTCTGTATGTTTTGCTTTCAAAACATGCTTTCAAAACATGCAAGCCATCAAAATGTGTGTTTTGCTTTCATTTGCATAAAGTATTGTGGAATGATTGCACTGAAAAATTTCATGTCCACTTCTGCGCACATTTTTGGCCGTCTATTTGTTGAATCCCATCATGGATCAATTATGGTACTAACAAATCACTTTTATTAGGAAATCCTAACCATCCCATCCATGTCTTCCAAATATGAATGGCTTAAAAAACAAGGTCAACTTGTAGGCAGGTGAATCATTCAATTGATGTAATTTTTTTCACAACAGCCCATGAAATCGGTATAAGACCTGATGGACAATGTAGATCAATCCATTGGGTTGGTATCTCAATGCAACTGGGACACTATTACACTGAGATCATTGAATCATTTCTCATAATTAACATCAGCAACAATACTGGCCTGGGTTTCGTCAGTTTAGGGTCGAATACAGAGGAATTCAGGTTGGGTTTGGGTTAGGCAACTTGGAATGGAATTCAGTTGGCTAACTCAGGTGTTCTTGCTATTGAGCCTTAACCCGTCCCAAGCAGTTAAAAAAACAACAAATATACTGTTGTTGTTGTTTGTTTTTTTTTTTTTTTTTGGAGAAATTTCAGTGACAGACCAATGGTAACTTTCATAAATCTAAAAGTTTCCATCTTTGGCAAGGCAATTCGCATATTAGAATTCTAAGAACTGTAAATCATTGGAGAAAATGGAGAGCCAATAGAAAAATTATGCTGAAGATAGCAATAAGAATTAGTTGATGATCTTCCTTTGGTCTTCTTGAGCTTATAATTGCATTGCTTTGGGATTAGTAAGTCTTCTAAAGGCTAAGTTTTGAGTTTTTGGTTGAATCGACAGTATACTTTCTTTATAGTTGCTGAAATTGATTTCTAGAAATTGAATGTTGATGATGTTCTTCAGAATTTGCTTATGTTCCATTTTGATTTTCTCAAGATATTGTTGAGGTCTATGGTTATCACAATTTGGTGTTATTAGTACCGTAGTTTCGGTGATTATTGAATCTAATTATGGGGCCATTTGGATGCATCCTCTGAAGGGATGTTTGAGCCCTAAATGCCATTTTAATCTAAACAATTAGCTTTCATTTATTGTCAAGAAAAGAATGTAAACCCAACCTTTTCCTTTCATTGGAGACATAATTTTTCATCCATAAGCTTTTTAATTCCTTCCTTTATATTCAATCACCACTTTGTGGTTGTCAATATGGCTCTGTTGTGAAGTTTGTTGATTTTTTGCATGGATTATTCAATAGTTGAGACCTATTTCTTTTAGTGGTGCCCACCAGTATGTATAGTTGTCGAATTTTTCAAATCTACGAAGTTATATGTATTGTCCCACCCTTTCTGATAAAAAAAAGAAGTAAATAAATAAAAACTCAAGTTACATGTGATTTTGGGAACCAGTGCTGATAAGTCATCATATGATGAACTTATATTAAATAATCCTGACTTGGTGAGTAATATGTATCACATTTGATAGAATTGTCATCTTTAGGCACAATCTACTTCCTAAGAGGAATGTGAAATCAGGTAGGCCTTGACCAAAAGTCAGGTGGGCCTTGACCAAAAGGGTCAATGATAAGGTCCATCATTTTATGGAATTAGGAGCACATACATGTAGGTTAAGTTGTGATTATGGAGCCACCAAACGCACTCCCTTCAATCCAGCTATGTGCCTAAATGCTAATTGAAGTGTTAGTAAAGTTAAATCAGTCCCACATGGATCAAGACATTTGAGTTTAAATATGCTTTGGATCCAAAAATTCAAATACCACAACGTACCGTACAAACTGTCTTCGACGACCCTGACACAATGGGTGAATTAGTTTAAGGAAAAATCGTTAAAAAAGAGAAAATTAGATAAACCTAATCCAAGTGGGATGTGAAACACATCCCTCTCACACGCCCAAGCTCCCAATGCCCAAGGATAAAGAGAGAGAGAAAGAGAAAAAGAAAGAGAGAGAGAAAGAGAAAGAGAAAGAAAAAGAAAAAGAAAGAAAGAGAGAGAAAGAAAGAGAGAGAAGGAGAAACCTAAACACCATCTTCCTTCTCCATATGTTTGGTGTCTCTCTCTTGCTTAATTGATGTCGTGATTCATGTGGAAGCTTTTCATGTAAAAGCTTTCCTACATAGATATCTACATATGGTTTAGATCTAAGGTTAAGGTGATGAATTCCTTTAAGCTTATATTAACTTGAGTTGATTTGATTTATTCTGTTCTCTCACATGCTTATAATCTTCCCTGCAAATATTTAATTTACCACCATCGATGATTTATTCTTTTGGGAATAATGGTTAAAGTGTGAGGTTAAATATACATGATCTTTCCAAATTTATGTGAGGGATTCTTTTAAGCTTACCTTGATTTAATTATTCTTGCCTTTTACATGCTTTCATATTACTATGATTCTTTCCCTGCGATTATTTGATTTACTACCTTCGATTATTTAACCTTTGGGAATTATGTCATGATGTTAATTATGAGTGATCTTCATTATTTTATGTGGGGCGATGGATACAAGACTTGCCCTTGCATTTACCAATTTTGTTGAGTTGACCATTGCCACTCTCCTCTTTGTTGAGTTGGCTATTGCCACTCTC
This sequence comes from Magnolia officinalis, assembly GCA_021015155.1. Taxonomy (NCBI): domain Eukaryota; kingdom Viridiplantae; phylum Streptophyta; class Magnoliopsida; order Magnoliales; family Magnoliaceae; genus Magnolia; species Magnolia officinalis. The sequence continues at coordinate 7,408,369 of JAJHSJ010000013.1, forward strand.
CTCTTTGTTGAGTTGGCTATTGCCACTCTCCTCTTTGTTGAGTTAGCCATTGCTACTCTCCTCTCTGTTAAGTTACCATCGCCACTCTCTTCTTTGTTGATTGGCCATTGCGACTCTCCTTCTTATTTTATTAGCTTTGTGCTATCTACTTTTTTGGCTTGGGCATGTGTCTTGGAATTCGAAAACTCTTATGATTCAATTGATTTTCTCTTTGGTGCAAATATTATGTTGAAAATCCTACTTTTAGCGATCAAATAAATATCGTGGACATAATGCGATTCGGATAGCAGCCCATGGGTCGACACGTAATTCCATGAATTTTGGGTAGTGATGCACAAATTGATGTATGTAATTTGCAATGTGTGTTACATCACTTTCGGGATTAGATGTCGCAAATTGTCGCCCCATGAACAAATCATGTCATGTAATTCATCCAAGTCATGCGTTGTGTCGTCTTGGGATAATCGCGTAAATCCACGTTCACGCGGGATATGCTGGTGAATCTCCGTAGAATGAGATGCACGGCGAGTCGGATAACTCTAAATCATTTTTCACATTGTGGCGACCGTTAAGTGTGATGAACCGCATATACTTTGTTATACATGCATCTCATGTAGGTTGTTTACGCATATTGATACCCCTCGTAGTTGTGCAGTACGAGATGTATCAGAACTATTGCATTACTTTTATGAATATCTTAAATTAATAATAATCTTAAAGGATAACCACCACTATGAGTAGGGCATTGACCATCTCTAACCGTACAAATGATGCAGGTGCTGTATAGATTGAAGATCTAGAGGACCATTTCACTATGAAAGATTATACTGAATGAATAAGAAGATAGTTTTATGTTTTCGTTGCAAACTCGATAATGTAATAAGCTCTCATTGAGAGGGCATTTGATAAATTGTAGAATTCTTTTTACTCTAATGAAATAATATAGTCGATTTTATTCTCGTGAATGGTTATTTTCATTAATGCAACTGAATGTGATCTAAATGAGAGAACAAAAAAAAAAAATATAGTGCGATTTTTAAACCATCCAATTTATACATTATTAACACTCGAAATTTTCAGGCATGAGTATGTACTCTGGCCGCGAAAATTCAAGATGTTACACAACAACCGTCGAATTTGAAGTTGGGTTATAGATCGATGCTGCGATGGCAAGAATCTAATGAGTTGTTTGGATACCTGTAAAGGTTTTAAGTTGTAATCACATTACACTTGAAAAGAATTTTAGATGTAAATGGTTTGCATGCTAATTTGTTTGACTTACAAGTGGTAATATGTTTACAAGTAAATAAATTGTCAGTTTGGGTAGCTTGTAAAGTACTTATAATTGATAAAGTAGGTATTCATGCCATAGAACTTAGGCGGTGAAACTTTCAAAATCTGCAAATCATATGAGGACTTTTTTTTTTTTTTTTTTCTTTTGCTTTAAGGGAGCATTAAAGCATGCATACATTAAATAGATTGGATGTCTTCCACCCATCACAGTGGCCCCAAATGCAATCTGAAAGATTTTAATGCATGTCCCATCTTTCCCTCATGTGGTCTATTTTATAATTCACGGGCTACTTTTTTTAGGGCCATGATAAGAGAATATCAAGGGAAGCACATGATGGATAGATTGGATGTTCTATACACATTATGATTGGCCTCACATATTATAAACATATATCAACTATTGTGTTCTAATATGTATAATGCCTTTTTAGTTATAAAGACTTTACCTGTGTGAGCTGAAAATATAAATTTTCATTGGGTTTCAAATTTCAGCTAAATGACAAATACATGCATCCAAACAGCTCATGTAATTCAATTGCTTATAGGCCCTGTTTGGTTTGATGAAATTGCATGTATTTTCATGTAATTTCTCTCAAATCAGCATTAAATGCATACATCAGACAACACCACATTCGTTTGAAAGTTCAGAGGAGTTGCCCTGGATCAGATTTCATGATAATTCAAAGCCAAAGCTTGGTGGTCCCCACCATGATAAATGTGTTATATCCACTCCATCCATTCATCAGTACAGATCATTGTAGGGCATGGGCCCCAAAATGAGGCAGATTCAAAGATCAAGTGGACCACACAAAATAAAATACTCAAGATTGAATGCTAACCATTTAAATGTTCTTCCTACAGTGTGCTCCACTTGAGCTTTGGATCTGTCTCATTTTTGGAGGCATATACTAGAATGATCTGGCCAAATGAATGGACGGAGTGGATAAAACATATACATCATGATGGGACCCACAGAGTCCATCTCATTTTCCATACCTAAAAGTTGCTGCTGTGAATGTCATACATCATCCCTTTCATCACAAAATCCTGTATCATGTAATTAATGCTTAAAAAGTGTAAAATACACTGCAATTCCCCTGAAATATATCCAACCAAACAGGCCCATGATCCATTTACAATTTAAAAGACTTGAAAAGCATCCAAACAACCATGAATAATACCGTTTAAATTGAAAATATCGATGCTGCCATGGACCGAGACCAAGGGGATAAAGTGGATTGGTGCGAGATGATTGAAAAAGGAATTGATTTCCTTGACAGCATGATGGAAGGGTGAACTGGTGTAGAGTTTTGATGGGTGTCTAGCTTTGACCGATAGATGCGAAGGGAGAGATGATACACTGAGAGTCAATGTATGTTCTAATCAGCACAACAAGATCTGACCGTTGAAACACGGGATCAATTGCCTACATCAAAATATTGCTTGGTTACCATAATAAAAAGGAATTAGATTAAAATTTCTCTAAATTTTAAATATATGATTTTTGTATTAATAGAGAAAATTTAAAATAATGGTAAATTGTATTTGAAGAATAAAAAAAATAAAATATTATAATTGTGGAAATAAAAGATAAAATCTCGTACTTTTGGAAATTAATAAACCGACTGTAATATCCCTGATAGGCATTATCTTTGAATATACTGGTTTTCGTGTCTGTAAGGAGTGAATTGGAGGGCAGATACATGCGACGGTGGCCCCCACATACAATCAGGACAATTTTAATGGTTGGATTTGATGGCTGCCCGTGGCGTGGCCACCTAAGTTTTTGATTTGGTATCATTTCTAGCCCCCGGTCAAAAGACAGGGTGGTACAGCTGATTGACGGTGTGGATCTACTCCACACGAAGTCCTCCATCCATGTCAGTTACTACTCGTGCCCCCAGGTGACTACGTCTAGTCAGACACGCTCAGGCACGTGTTTTCCAACGTCTTTTACATTGCCAGACCGTCACGTGGCCACGTCCAATTTTATATTTTTATTTAATTTTCGAATAGGAATCGGCTGTACCTTTTTCTAGGTACATCGGCTCTACTGGACCGTTTGTCCGTTTCCCTTGTTTCTCCAACCACTCGGCAGGAGTTATTTTACAAGTGCAGAGTATGACGATCCATGTACACGCAAACTATTATCGTTCACAGATTGTAAGAATTCTTCAATCCAAACCATCCAGATCGTGGGCCACACTGTAGGTGAACTATTTTCTCCAAATCAGACTGATTTGATGAATCTAACTTCGTTTTCGAATGTTTCTTTATTGAATCATGTCCATTTACTGTTCTTTATGATTATGATTATTCATATTATTGTTCTTATTTTAACAATAAATTTGATTGCCTCTAATCAATCGGTTAGGATTATCCACTATGATTTTTTGTTTATAATTGTTGATGCAAAAATTTGATTCACTCTCGCCGAGCTACAGGACCTTCAAGCACGAAGAGGATAAAGGAGACCTGGCTAAAGTAGGGGACTCTCTGATGCCAAAGTCAAGCTAGGAATCCTGGTCTGATCGTGTTGAAGAGTTTTGGATGAGAGATTTTGCATACCTTTCACTGTAAAAAAAAGTCATCTATTTATAGGGCAAGAGTTGATTACATGAGTGGAAACATTTCCTGAATTATAGGCGTGCGTTCAGTGGACGTCTCTCAACCATTTCGCATGATGTCTGGTGTAGATAAGATTAAGTGGTCGAACCTTAAGAAAGTTGAGACAGATGGCCGATGCTGAGGTCTATGGCTAACCCGACCTACCGAGGCTGAGGTGGTTTTATCCGACCTGAACTGAGGATAGTATGTCAGGCAGATGGCGGACGTGCCGACCTCTCTTCCTTGGCCATTGATAAGCTCATTGGTTATGACCGGCGCTGGCCACCATGATGTATGGATTTATCCACATTGTCCATCCATTTGCAATATCAATTTAAGGTGTTAGCCCGAAACAAAAGCAGATCCAATGTTCGAGTGGACCACACAGTGGGGATTGAACGCCCACCATTAAAAACTTCTTGGGAGCTGATGAAGTTTTGGATCAAGCTGATATTTGTATTTTCTTTTCATCCTGGTCTAAGCGACCTTACAAAAAGGTTGGATGGCAAATAAACATTACTGTGAGCCCTAGGAAGGTTTCAACGGTGGTCATCATTATCATCACTGCTTCCTATCTTGTGGTCCACTTGAGCCTTGGATCAGCCTCATTTTCGGGCTTGTATCCTAAAGTGGTATGGAAAAATGGATGGACGGTGTGGATAAAACTCATGCATCACGCTGGCCCCTCAGAGCCCCTGCCTGTGCCGAGCTTGGAGCAGACGGGGGACTACCCAATCCGCGTCCGCCATGTATACCTAGCTTTGTGCACGAGAACAGAGATATATGGGTGTCAATGGGCCGGGCTCAGGCCTCAAATATGATCGGCCGACAGGCCTGCCCCAAACAATTCAAAATACGGGCCGAGACTGCCCAGGCCTGGCCCGTTGACAGCAGTAGGTAAGGTATTATTAAAAAAGACTCCCTTGTTGCTTCTCAAACACATCATTGACACGGAATACCTCGGGATTACAGCCATTGGATCTGAGTCTTGTTCAGTGATCCAAGTCGTTGATTTTTTGATACACACGAAAATGTTTAAGATTGAAAGATTCTAAAATTTCCATATATGGCATACGAGACAGCCCATGTTCACAGGAAAAGAATAAGACTATCAAAGTGTTATTCTAATATGAGATTTTCACTGTTGTGAATGTTCCATCCAAGGTGAGGTCCACCATCTGACCGGTTTGGATCACCTGATATGACCACAGATCGAATGGCTCTAGCCGCGATGTATCATATAGCATGCATTCCCTTCTCTCCAAAATCTAAATTTAATACATTATTGTCGGGACAGGGCCAACTTTTCTCAACAAACTCGCCAAACTGAAGTCTGCCAGCAACGCATGCATTTTTGCACGTGGCACACGTGCAAACTTAGCAAATGTGTGGGACATCCGTGCATAGGGTGGGCCCCACCTTGAAGATGAATGTATCAGAAGGTTCGGAAAGCAAGTGGTTGAGTAGGCTGTACACAAACAAAGTTAGCTTGAAAAGCTCGCTCGACTTGGCTTGTTCTAGCTTGGTTTGACTCGCTTGAACAACAACTCGAGGTGAGCCAAGTTTGATGTAACCCAACTCGTTTTGAAAACTTTATCCTACCCATCAGTCCTTTTCATACCATTTTCCTTTCTTTATCCAACCCGCCGCACCTAAGCTCTCTCTCTCTTTGCACCAATAAAAATGTACTTCAATGACTATCTAATATTAAATATATTATTAATTGAATATTTAATTTGGAGGTTGAGTTAGTTGGGTCAAGTGCGAGTTGGGTCGGGTTGCTACGTTGAGTCAGGTGTGAGTTAGGTGCAGGGTTGGGTCGGGTTGAGAGCATGCTTGACTCGACTCGAGGTAAGCTCGCCTCGACTTGATCCACTAGCTCGCCTTGAGCTTGACTCGAAAGGTTTAACAAACAAGCCGAGTTCCAATGGTAAGCTCGAGGCCAAGCTCGAGCTCAAACTCGAGGAAAGCAAGGACGAGTCAAGCCAAGCTTGGCCCACCTCGACTCGACTTGGCTCGATGTACAGCCCTAGTAAAGAGGATATTTGAGCTTTTTTTCCATCGGTGGGCCATGAAGTGAGCTTGACCCTAAGTTTCAGACCCATGGGCCCAAATGGGCTTCATCTTAGGCCCGTGAATAATCAGCTTGTAGTAATCACCAAAACAATATCTATGATGGCCCATATACCAGCCGTAGATCATGGCCTATTTCTGACTATATGGGTCCAGCAAAGGTGGAACCTTTATGTTGGAGTTTTGATTATGTGTGTTGACTCTCTATTGGGCCCAAATAAGGCCCATTACAACCCTACTACAAAGTAGCCTGGGAAGCAAGTTTCTTACAACAGATGTTGCAGGGAGGAGCCTGTTCAAAAGCAAGGGTCGTTATGATTTTCAGAGGTAGCATAGGAGCATGCAATAGGTATATTTTAATTCACATCAAATATACCAAAAGTCCATTTTTTAAAATCGATAAATTATCTAATTGTTGGTCGAAGGCCAGTGGGACCCACTCGTGAGCAATCACTAGTGGGTGGGTCCCATTTGGTTTGACTCTTTCCACTGCGTTCTTTCCTTTCAGTTGAAATTTCAAATTCATATTTGAATTTGATTTTGGATAAGAGGTTGGGAAAAGACCGGATAATCTGATCTCATCTCATCTCCTTCCTTTCCTATAAAAAGGAATACGCCCTCTCTTGTAAAGATAATAAGAAACATCGAGGGTATACAAAGAGAACCTTTCGCATTTCCCTACACTAATTTCGTTTCACATGAATTCTTATTGCCTGATTGCCAACCATTCGTTAGTCACAATCCTCTCTTTCACTCTTATCTCTTTACTAATGTATTTTTAATTGCCAAATATATTTGCATGGATTCCGGTAAATTTCAATTATAGGTTGTACAACGAAAATGATAACTGCAGTTTATATGCATTCTGTGGTAGTTATTATTTATCAAGCAAACAGCTCCCAAGTAACCCCTTGGTAGGGCTGAAAGTCGGGCTGGTTCAACCCGACCAACCCTACATTGGGTTGGGCTCGGGCAGGATTTATCGGTTCGGTCTCGGGCTTGGACTATACAAACACCAACCCAATAAAATTTGGGTCAGGTTCAGGTTGATGTCTCAGGTTGCCTGACTCAACCCGAACCCAATCAATATCTAAGTTACTTATGTATTATAATTGAGCGGATTGCTTGTGTTAAAGGCATGGGTAGGAAATTCCAATGCAATTGCGTTTCATTGGTCCACGTCATTTTTATGACTCAAGCTAATAAGATACGCCGGATTTCTCTCTTCCAAATAGATTGGGTGGTACACAACATGACTTTTAGCGTGTGGAACTTCTTTGACCCCACAATGATTTATGTTTTAGATCTACACCGTCCATCAATTTTTACAGAAAATTCTAGAGCATGACCCCAAAATGAGGCACATTCAAAGCTCAAGTGGACTATACCACAAAAATCAACAGGGAGTAATAAACAAACTACCCTTGAAACTTTCCTAGGGCCAACCGATAGGCTTATTTTCCAGCTGGCTTGTTCATAAGGTCACGCGTACCTTGAGGAAGTTAAAATACAAATATTAGCTTGATCAGAGCCTTTCGTGTTCTCAAAAAGTTTTCAATGGTAGCATCAATTCCTACTATTTTCAGTGGCGCGGTCCACTACAGCTTTGGATCTACATTTTTTTGGGCTTGTAACTTAAAATGATCTAAAAATTAGATGAATGGTGTGGATTTAAGAAATACATTATTGCGAGGCCCACGTAAATTTCATACATCAAGAAATTTCGTTGCTTGCCATATGGGGTAGGGGAGCGGATTAGGTAAGACCCTGGCCTGACTAGGACTTTACAGCCCTTACCATTGGGCCCACCTTAATGTGCGTATGTTGTATCTACTACGTCCATCTGTTTTTTCAGATCATTTTATAGCATGATCCAAAAAATTAAGAAGATCCAATTATCAGATGGACTATAGTCCAAGAAACAGTGGTGATTGAACACCCTACCATTAAAAACTTCTTAGGGTGCAAATTGTTGCGCAGCACGCCAACAATGCAGTGAGCCGAGATCCAATCTCAAGCCTCACCCACAAATGATAAACATGAAGAAATATAAACTAGAAACTGAATCAAAGCATTCCACCAAACCACAAGACAAGATATACGTGAAAAAATCCCAAACTAGGATAAAAAACCACGGATGCAAACTTCCACTATGAAGAATAACGAAGATTACAAGGCAAAATACTAACCCCTCCTTTGGAAGCACATAGAAAAACCCTTAGCCCACACCTTAGAACTCTTTCTAATACTTTCCCATACCCTAGAAAAGCCCTAGGGACACCTATATATAGTTTAGGTAATTTCCCTTTCGCACCCTTGCGAAAGGCGACACCAAAATCAGCAGTCCGCATCGGATTTGGAAACGAATCTACATAACTACGACCGGTCGAGCAGACTGTACGACCGGTCAAGCGACCCCTACGACTGGTCATGACTGGGCCACGACCGGTCGAGCACCTAGGGACAAAAAAAACAATGCTCGCTAGACTTTGAGTCGAACCGGTCCACGACTGGTCGAGCGGGCCCCTACGACCGGTCGTGCATGGCCCACGACCGGTCGAAGATGGTCCCAGATGTGGCTCCACATCTCAACAATCTCTCACTTGGAGACACATCGCCATAAACCTTTGTCTTCTTCATCCGGAGTACACCACCTCCCCGTCTTCAAGCCTGAAAACCAATCAAAGTTGAACAGAGCTTCAGCTTCTCCCGTGTGACCGCCTTGGTCAGCATATCCGTAGGATTCTCACTTGTATGAATCTTCTTCAGAGCAATTGATCCATTTTCAAGTAACGAACGTATGAAGTGATATGTGATGGCAATATTCTTGGTCCTTGAATGAAAGACTGAATTCTTAATCAAGTGTATTGCACTCTGACTGTCACTGTACACTTACTTCTTACCTAACTCTTCCATAAAGCCTTGCATCTATACCATCTCCTTGCACGCTTCTGTAGCTGCAACATATTCTGCTTCTGTTGTATTGATAGATACTATCTTTTGTAACTGAGAGACCCAACTGACTGCAGCACTTCCCAGAGTAAAGACATAACCTGTAGTGCTTCTTCTGCTGTCGATATCTCCTGCCAAATCTGAATCCACGCAGCCTTGTAGCTTGATTTCCAATTCACCATAACACAACCCTACATCCTTAGTACCTACCAGGTATCTAAGGATCCACTTCACAGCTTTCCAATGTTCCTTCCCGGAGTTGTTCATGAACCTGCTAACAACTCCCACTGCTTGAGCAATGTCTGGCCTCGTGCTCACCATAGTATACATGAGACTCCCTATCGCTGACGCGTATGAGACTTGAGCCATGTAGTCCCGTTCCTCCAGCGTCTTTGCACCTTGCTCCTTAGATAGCTTGAAGTGGTTGGCTAATGGAGTGCTAACTGACTTAACACCTCCCATATTGAATCGATCAAGTACCTTGGCTATGTACTCTGCCTGCGACAAAACTAGTTTCTTATTTTCCATGTCACGTTTTATCCTCATGCTTAGGATTTGTTTTGCAGCTCCTAAATCCTTCATGGCAAATTCTCTAGACAGTTGTCTTTTGAGATCTGAGATGTTATTTATGCTTGAACCGGCCACAAACATATCATCAACATACAAAAGAAGGATGATGTATGACGTATCAAACTTCTTCAAGTAACAACAGTGGTCTGCATGACATCTCCTAAAACCGTTTTCCGACATGAAACTATCAAACTTCTTGTACCACTACCTCGGGTCTGCTTCAGGCCATATAGACTCTTCTTTAGTCTGCACACCTTGTTCTCATTACCTGGTGCCACGTATCCTATCGGCTGATGCATATATATCTCTTCTTCAAGGTCCCCATGAAAAAAGACTGTCTTAACATCTAGCTGCTCTAGATGTAAGCCCTCTGTAGTCACTATCCTCAAGACTATGCGAATCGTAGACATTTTCACCACAGGTGAAAATATTTCAGTGAAATCGAAACCTGTCTTCTATTGAAATCCTTTCACAACCAATCTAGCCTTGTACCGTTTCGAACCATCATGCTCCTCCTTCAGTCTGTAAACCCACTTGTTATGAAGAGCTTTCTTATCTTTAGGTAGAGTGACTAGCTCCCATGTATGATTAGACTCAAGAGAGTCCATTTCATCATCCATGGCCTGCTCCTACTTAACCCGTGTATCTGACTGTAACGCCTCTTCAAAATATTCTGGTTCACTATTATCTGTCAGCAGTAGATAATATAAGAAGGGTGAGTATTGGACCGTGGATCTCCTCTCCCGAGTAGACCTCCTCACAACCGGTGTATGTGGCTCTGCCTCATAATGCTCCTGTGCATGATCATCCTGTGGCGCTGTAACACCCGTGTCCGGTAACTCTTTCAACTCTACGAATTCCTTTTTCTCGGCCTTATTTTCCTGCACACTGTCCTTATGTATCACTTTTTCATTGAAGACTACGTCCTTGTTTCTGATGATTTTTCTGTTTTCTGCGTCCCAAAACCTGTAGCCAAAATTATGCTGCCCGTAGCCTATAAATGTGCACCTCCTGGACTTCGCATCCAGTTTGTTTATGTGCTCTGCATTAATGTAAACATATGAAGTGCAACCAAACACTCTGAGATGTGCAAGGTTCATTTCTTTCCCCGTCCACGCTTCTTCTGGTAGCCCACCATCCAATGGTGCTGAGGGACTTCTATTGATGAGATATGCAGCAGTATTCACAGCATCTGCCCAAAAAATCTTGGGCAACCCTGCATGTAACCTCATGCTCCTGACATGCTCAAGGATGGTCCTTTTAATGCGCTCATCCACACCATTCTGCTGCGATGTCCCTGAAATCGTTTTTTGATGTTTGATTCCACTTGCTGCACAATACTCCTCAAGCCTCTTATCACAATATTCTCCCCCATTATCAGATCTGAGACACTTTACTGTTTTACCTGTCTCGTTTTCTACCATAACTTTCCACTTCTTAAATACATCAAATACATCATATTTATGTTTTAAGAAGTAGACCCACAGTTTTCTACTAGCATCATCAATAAAGGAAACAAAATAACGTGAGCCACCAAGAGATAATACCTGTGCCGGTCCCCACACATCAGTGTGTACAAGCTCCAACAGATGCGTCTTTGGAGCGCGTCCCATCTTCTTGAAGCTTACCCTCTTCTGCTTGACATACATGCAGTCCTCGTAGAATTCCAAGTCAATAGACTTCAGCCCTGGTAGCTTCCCTTTTGACAATAGTACTTTCATCCCTTTCTCACTCATATGTCC
>JAJHSJ010000013.1:7419705-7499379 GCA_021015155.1 Magnolia officinalis
TACTTAAATTCAAAAGATTAAATAAGTTGCGACAGAAATGTCAATAAAACAATTGATGATTCTTCATTCATTAACAACCAGGGTAAGACATCGTAAAACTAACCATCTGAATAAAGCACGCTCTTGAGTTGGTCATACATGGTGAAATAAACCTGCACATTTGATGAAAACAGGATCACTTAAGAGTGCGGGAATTTTCTTCAAGCAATTACTTCTAAATATCAAGAAACCCCGTGGAAACATTATAAATTACAAGAATATAAGATTCAAAGCCACAGTTTATAGGGCTACATTTCTTCCAATTGTAGCATTAACAAGGACAATGTTCTCCACATGTCACATTAAAAACAGAAGACACTCCGGGTCAAGTTTCTTTTCTCTGTTCTGAGTTTGTGTCATTTTGTTTTTTGGATCATGCTCCCTGTTTTACTGAGTTGCTACATCTCAGTTTGTTGCTCCTTGTTGCAGTTCTGTCCACTTTTTAAATAAAATTCTCATTACCCATTATAAAAAAATGTGTCTCAAAGCTTAAATATATTGAGATGGTTATAGATCATCATCACAATTCATAGTTTTGGTGCATCATGATAACAAAACCCTACAAGTTAGAAGAAACCACAAGTATGTTCAAACACAACGATATGGCTCAATTTACCGCTTGAGTCTAGGTTTACCCACACTATTGTCCTGCATCTTCCAAATCCTGAATCCTGGAGTTTGGTTATGAGTAGCCTAATTGTAGCTTTGGAAATAGCAATATATGTAATCTTAGATAAAGAGTTTTTGGAAGTTTCACATAATGAGTTTGTTCATGCAATGGTAGTACATGCAATCCATGAAGGGCTGTGAGTGGGCTGGACTCGGACCAGGTAAAATCTAAATTTTGCATAGACCTGGCCCAAACAGTTCAAAACCCGGGCCAAAGACAACTCCTGGCCCAGCCAATTGACAGCCATAAAATGACAAGGTAGTGAATACAGAAAATATCTTTGCTTGTAACAACCTTGACTTAAATTCGATATTCAAGTGCTCCTTTTAGATATAGGTTTCTTTGCTTGTGACAGCCTTGGACTTTCAATTTGATAGTTAAAGTGCTCCTTTTGGATATATTTTCTTTTGTTTATGGTTATTGTATCTATCTCAGTAAGTGGTAATCTATGTTCAAAAGCAGAGAAATCTTTAAATTGCACAACCATAGACGTTGATTAATATGCTCAATAAAATAGGTAAAATGGAAAGTGACCTACATATCACTTGATATAAATCCTATAACTGAGAAACATAAAAATAATTAGAAAATTTCAATACATAAAAATGATATTAATGATCTCAAACTAAGGCCAATAAAAAAGCTCTCAAATTAAGATGGGTACACTGTGTATTGATCATGCAGTTTTTTATTTGCCGGAAAAGTAATAAAATTTATGAGGAATAAGAAAGTACAACATGAGAGTGTCTAAACTTTGTATCAAAACTATCTGGAAATATATATATATATATATATATATATTATATATATATATATATATATATATATATAATATATATATAAAATCCTTCTATCATGGGAATTTCCATCCCGAGAAAATTTTGCTGGTTTGAACAGTTCAAGTCAAATTAAATGCCTACAGAAAATACCTTTGATGGAGGCCATTTGTTTCCCGATGATCAATTCTTGTATTGACTACGTTAATGATGATCCCATTATCATACCCTTTAAAAGAATGCACAATTGTGCAAGAACTATCAGGGGATCAAACTTATGAATAACATTATGAAGCTTTGGGAGAGTAGTGGAACAAAAATTAAGGCTCGTTTGGTAGATGCCTAAAAATGAGTTCATCACATCTTAATTAACAGTAACTACGATATCCTGATCTCCGATGCATAATAATGAGTTCATGTTAACAGTGACTATGTTTAGAGAAAGATCTCTAATACACAATTACTGTTAACGAAAATTATGTAAACCCATTTTTAGGTTTCTACCAAACATGGTCCACGTCAAGAAACAAAGATATGAAAACATCAGTTTGGCTTCACGCTACGGATATCAGCAATTGAAGCTAGTTTTCTACTGGGTAATTGATGGAAAACAGTATAGGGAAAGAAGAAAATGCAGACATGGTTTTCATTTATCTAGAGAAACTTACGGTAGAGGACATACGGAGGTTATAATGCAGGGGCATTTTCACACCGGGCTCAAGTAGGGTAGTCTGTGGGATGCGGGGACACACTCGAGGTGGGCGGCCCGTGCGAGGCAGGTGACTTGTGAGAGGCAGGGCCCACCCGTGTGAGGCGGGTGGCTCGTGTGAAGCGGTACCCATGTGATTTGGGGCCCACGATGGGGGGTTCAGCCGAGGTCCTAACCAATGAGATGTGGGGCCTGGGCTATGAGATAAGGAGATTGATTAGCCATGCTCTAACGGTTCGAGCTTTTAGAGCAAGTGGCTAATTGTCCTGCATCAGGTTATCTGGTGGATGATGAAGAAAGGAGTCCAAAAATATATTGACATCATGCAAGACATGTAAAGGATGTCATAACAGGAATGAGAATGGCTTGTGGTAAGATTGAAAAGTCTCCAGTAGTAATGGATCTCCGTTAAGGGTTGGCATTTAGCCATTACCTATTGGCACTTGTTATAGATGAATTAACAACTCCTAGGATGAGGTCAACTGGTGTATGTTTTTGCAAATGAGAAGGTGTTGATCATGGAGACTAGATATAATGCGGGGGCATTTTCACACTGGGCTCCAGTGGGGTGGCATGTGGGATGCAGGGGCACACTCAGGGTGGGCAGCCCGCAGAACTCATGTGATTGGAGCCCACGAGGGGGCGAAAAACCCATGGATTTGGGGCATGGGCTATGAGATAAAGGGATTAATACGCCATACTCTATTAGTTCGAGCTTCTAGAGCAAGTGGTAATTGTCCTGCATCAATTGGTATCAGAGCGAGAGATCTCGTGTTTGAGACTACTCACTGGGGGTGATTAATGCGGGGGCATTTTCACATTGGGCTCGAGTGGGGTGGCTTGTGGGACGGCGGGGGCACACTTGGGGTGGGTGGCATGCGAAACCCATGTGATTTGGGGCCCATATGAGGCGGGTGGCTCATGTGAGGCAGAACCCATGTGATTTGGGGCCCACGAGAGGGCGGAACACATGGATTTAGGGCCCACGAGGAGGGTTCGGCCGAGGACCTAACCCATGGATGTGGTGCCTGAGCTCTGAGATAAAGGGACTAATTCGCCATGCTCTATCAGTTCAAGCTTTTAGAGCAAGTGGTTAATTGTCCTGCATCAAGATAGAGGGCAAATGCTAGCATCAAGGGCTGGAGGAAGGCTGTGAAGTATAGAGGCTCGAAAATTAGCACCACCAAGACAAAGTATTTGGAATACAACTTTAATAAGAACAGTTATAAAGGTGAGGCTTTAATTAAAATTGATGGTCAGGAGACTCCTGGAAGCAATTTGTATCTTTACCTTGGCTCTATTGTTTAAAAGGATAGGGGGAATATGAGGATTTACAATAGAATCATAACTGAGTGGATTTAGTGGAGGGTGCCTTCGGCGTGTTATGTGATTATTGCATCCCTTTGAAACTTAGGAAATTTTTTATACGACTACTAAATGTTATTAGGGCAGAGCATTGAGTGGTAAGCAAGCAATGCGAGCAGGGATTAAGTGTTGCAAAAAGGAGGGAGTTAAGATAGAGATTTGTGGGAAGATGTTGAGGGTCAGAAATATTGCACATTATCCCCATTTTTATTTCTTGGTTTTACAAATATAATATGGCTTAATGGTATATTTTGCATGTGTTTGTGTTGCAAGGTAAATTTAAGAGCTTGGAATGAAAAGAATGCTAAAAGCGTGGATTTAGTGCTCAAAAGTCACCAAAGCAAAAGAATGGATCTTCGGAGACCAAGATTGAAGATTTCAAGACCCAAGATCCAAGAAAACCAAGTGGAGAAGGAAGGAAGGCGAAAGAACAAGCACAGAAATCACAAAGACTGTGTCATCGAGAACCGTTCAATGACATCGAAGATCTGTTTAATGACATCGAACACTAGCCGATGACATCGAATTTATGAGGAAAAATCGAGTTGGTTGTTGGACATATTAGGTGCTTTTACCGATTAATCGAAAACATATTCAATGACTCGAAGGAAGGTGCTCGATGGCATCAAAGACCGATCAATGACATTGAATTTATTGAAGAAATTGAAGCAACTCGCTGGACTGTTTTTGACACATTTTCGATGACTCGAAGACCCGTTCGATGGATCGAAGCTTCACTCGATGACATTAAAGGGCGGTTCGATGACAGAGAGACTTACGCAACACGAAAGAAGAAAAGGCGTGACTTTCGGATTCAAAACCCTTCGATGACATCGAAGGGTGTTCGATGACATCGAAGGCGTTACACAGTCTGCATAAATTAGATCCGGTTTTGCGATTTTGGGGAACTTTGCTTATAAATAGGGGTTCCTAGGCACTTTTTAGGATATCGAGGGTTTGGAGGAGCAGAGCAGAGCAAAAGGGCGGAGCCGCTTCCCAAGAGTTCTTCTTCCCTTCTCCTTAGTTTTGATGCTTTCTTCTAGGGTTTTTAATCCAATCATGTCTATGGTTGGCTAAATCCCTTAGCTAGGGCTAAGGGTGAAGCTTGTAGCGTGATTGAGATGTTTTTCTTGTTTGATTCTTGTTATTGATGAACTCATTTGATTCTAGTTTGATAGTAAGGAATACTTTTAGTGTTTAAGTGTTTGTTGTTGTGACTTAAATTACAATAGATCTGCGAAAGCTTAAAGTATCTTCTTCTTCTGTTCGGAGTTTGTGAAAATAGGAAATCCTGTTGTTCTCCATTATCCCTTAGGCATGGTGAGTAATGGAATCCCTTCTATTCTTCACAACTCTACCACGTTAGTTGTTGGATCGGTATATCCTGTTGTCTACCATTGTCTCCTGGGCATGGTTAGGTGATGGAATCACTTCCAATCTTCACAACTTTCATCTGTTGAGAATTAGGTCAATGGAAGTTCAAATTTGAGTTTATTGAATGTCCCAATTGGATAGGATAGGACTCCAATTCCAATTGAGTGCTTGATTTGAAGAAGAAAACATCCTAATAGCTGCAAGTGGATCTCTGGAATCCCTAGTTTCTCACCTTTGAATTTCTTAAGTTTTTCATTAAATCTCTCACAATTACTCTCTACACTTCCAGATTTAGGTTAGATCTTCTCCTAGTTTTGATTCTAATTAATTTCAGAATAGACACACAAGATTAGTCCTCGTGGATTCGACCTCGGTCATGCCGAGATTATTACTACATCGCAACCCTACACTTAGCGTTGTGAACAGAAGACTAGGAAGAACAAAATTAAGAATGAGGTCAAGCAGCTTAGGAGTACTCCCAATAGGTGATAAAATGATGGAGAACAAATGATATGGTTCGATCAAGTGCAACCCATAACACAGGTGGCTCTAGTAAGCAATGTTTTCAGTACTGGTATCAATGGATGTATCGCACCATTGGGATGCGGAAACATATCGATTATTGCATGCGAAATATCGGATATATTACATAATGTTGTGTTGTTTTTTAAAAACATCGGGAAACATTGAGAAATTGGTCAAATTTTTCAATGAAACTTCAGGGAATGTTAAAAAAGACATAATTACACACTTAGAATTTTTTTTAAAAAAAAGAAGTAATCATAATAAGTTTCCTTGGTTCCTCAATTATGTGTTGTCTGACAGTGTGATGCAACTATATTCAAAATCAACTAGTATAATTTATAAATCATAGAAGGCACGTATGTATGAAAACACAACTAATTAATTATTTTAAAAATTGCACACGTGGCATACAAGTAATTGAAATTAAATTGTTCATATTATGTATTGTAACCAAAAATTAGGTTTATTTTTCATCAATTCATCAAATGACGAGATGGGTGGACATTTCTTGGACAGGTAAGAATGAAAATATCCAACGGCCCTGTTTCAATAAACAAGCATCCATGAATCAAAGGTCAGGATCGTTGAAACAAACAATCAGATTTTAGGATCTTGACTTAGTGCTAGTGGTTTGACAATTAAATAGTTTAATTTGAGTTAATATATAACATGTGTACAAGTACGGTTCCAGATTATTGCAACTCCCCTTAAAGAGGACTTGGGTACGTTTTTCAAAAACGTTTTCAACAGACTAGTAAAGGGGTGGGCAACTAAGGTGAGTTCCACCATTTGTTTATGTGAAATCCACCCCAAACACCAGGAGCATCACCCTATGTTAGGTCTAGGGCTCAACATCAGTGCCATCTGTGATTCAGGTGGGCACCATTGGAAATAGTGTAAAGAGGAACTCTCACCCTTAAAATATTTCCCTTGGTGTGGCCCACCTAAATCACGAATAGGCCCAATTTTGGGCCCCATGCATAAATTTTTGGTTGTGACAAATAATAGTTGGAGTGGATTTCTTATAATCATCACGATGAGGCCTGTAAAAATCAAGGGTGGATGTCTTACCAAATTCTTTCCTTTGGTGTGGCCCTCCTGAATCACAGTCAGCCTGATTTTTTGGCCCTGGACCTAACGTGGGATTGCAAATATAATGGTCGAAGTGGATCTCACATACATATCAAGGTGGGCTTTTTGTTAATATATTAGCCAAATCAGGGACACCCTCTCTATTTATTATAAGGTCCACCATGATACGGTATGTGAAATCCACATTAACAATTAGATGTGTAATCTCACATTAGGCCCCAGACCTGATTTTGATTCAGGTGGGCCACACCAAAGGAAACAGTTGGTAGAGATTTCCACCCTTGATTTTTAAAAGGCCCATCGTGATGATTATATGAAATCCACTACAACTATTAGATGACACAACAAAATTTAGGCATGGGTCCTAAAAATTAGGCTCATTCATGATTTGTGTGGGCCACACCAATGGAAATAGTTTGGAGGGCGAGCATTGCCATGTACACTATTTCCAACTGTGGTCCACTTGAATCATGGATGGGCTGATTTTTTGGCCTAGCATGGAGTGATGCAACTAGTGGTCATAGTGGATTTCGCATAAACATTATAGTGGGGCTCACCTGAGCCACCAACCCTTCACCTGCCTAACCTAGGGTGACACACTGTCAGAGCATTAAAGACTTTGAATCTTTTCGGAAAAAAAAAAAAGGCCTACAACCATAAAACCTGAACTTGTGAGTAGTGTGGTGCACACCACCGACCTCGGTGGTGAGTTGACATGGCAAAGTTCTGCGGACTCCACCATGATGACGTATCTGTTATATCCACAACGTCCATCCATTTTGCCAGATTACCACAAAAGCAGCAGTGGGGACGATGACGCCCACCATTGAAATCTTCCTAGGATAGGGCCCATCATAATGTTTAGTTGTCATCCAAACTATTCATAAGGTCACACAGACATGGATGAAGGGAAAACACAAATATCAACTTGATCCAAACCTTTCGTAGCCCCTAAGAAGTTTTCAATGGTAGGCATTCAATCCCCACTATTTTATGTGGTGTGGCCTACTTGAGCTTTGATCTGCCTCATTCATGCTGTAAACTGGTCTTGCAAAATGGATGGACTGTGTGGATATAACACATACATCATGGTGGGGCCTGCGGAACTTTGCAACGTCACACACACCAACGAGGTCAGTGGTGTGTGCCACACTACACAATCAGAGTCTGTCTGTAAAACCTGTTTTTAAAAAAATGCAACCATTCGGGGGGGGGGGGGGGGGGGATGATGTGAGAGAGAGACCTAGCAAAGAAAGGAGGAGAAGAGGAAAACCAAGCATTTATTTATTAAGTTTTTTGGGTCTCCTATTGCCAGTATCACCAATACATCCAGGTATATAGACAATATCTCGCAATGCATCACCGATATCGGTGATAAATTGCAATATATCACGGTAATATCGTTGATACCCTAAAAGCAATGAACTTCAGTAGGGTTTTGTATCGGCTAGGTGCAATACTGATATTATTGACAATATCTCACAACGCATCGCCAATATTAGAGATACAGTGTGATATATCGCGGTAATATCACTGATACCCTAAAAGCCATGAACTTCAGTAGGGTTTTGTATCAGCTAGGTGCAATACCGATATTATTGGATATCGTATACGCTGCTGGTAAGGAGGGGAACAATGATTAGGGTTGAAGCGCTTGAAAAAAAGGATGAGAGGAAGACCTTAAAGAACTTAGATTGAAGTGGTGTGAAGGGATATGACCACTTTCTCATTCACCAAGAATAGGACCTTAGGATCTCCTGTTTGTGCACATGCATCCAAGTGTGTGTATGAATGGTCTAAAGATAAAGTAGGAGAAGGAGATAACAACATATGATAATTCAAGATCACATTCTTCGATGAGGATGATCCAAAGGTAAACAGAATAAAAGGATATAAAATTGTAAGCATTGTAGTGAACTTTAACCATCACGATGATCATTTAGTCATGCTAATAGTAATATTTCAAGTGTTTTTCCTTACATTTATATATAATAAAAAATTAAAAAAAAAGAAGAAGAAGAAGAAGAAGAAGAAGAAAACATATGTTTGCATAGTTCGATTTCTTGAGATGACAAAAACCGAGAAGAGAACAACCTGTAATAATATGAAACTAACAACTTTACTAACAGGCACTAGCTTGGAATAGTAGGGAAACTCACAGCCCAGTTTGGGAAGTAATGCTAACACTGTTGGTGAAAGCCCACGATACATGCCACGCACACCCTCCTTCTTGAATATTTGTTCCAAACTCCCAACTATAAGACTACCTGGTACCATAAAGAAATTAATACACACATAGGCGTTTTGAAAAACTAAACATAACATGATTAGCAAGGATGCATTTACACATCAAAGAGGAATAACAAATGGGCATGTCAATAATTGAAAACCTAGTACCTAAAATCAAGAAACAAGGGACAATAATTTAAATAAATAGTATGATTTCCAAACATGGTGCACTTCACTGTTTCTTCTTTCTTTCTTTCTTTCTTTTATAGCAAGTACCATGAAAAGATAGGTAAATGTTATAAATATAGAAGTTCTATTAAAAAGAAAAGGGTAAATAAAAATTATTACACTTCAAAAATGGTAATTATTCCCCAATACAGAGAAAGTTTCAACTGCCTCTTTGGCAATGGAGTCCACAAACCATTGTCTCTTCATAAATGACAAAATGAGATGTTCAACTTAGATGACAGAATCTAAACAACAATATCACTAGCAATGAAGGATTATATTCAGAGTTCGGATTCTTTCGATGAAAACCCACTTGATAGCATTTTGTCAATGCCCTTCCTCCTATTAAGGACCCCAAATAGGATGAAGGAAAGATCCTCAAGCCTTCTCAAAGAGTCTACATCACTTTAAATCCTTGATCTCACCCATATCGACTCTAAATTCAGTCTCAATGTGTCAGATCAGCCTAGGTTTCAAATAGAACTACAGACAAATTTTAGCTTCGAACATCCAAGTAATGACTAATTCTCCCTCCCATGTTTGTTCTTCCTTTTTTTTTGTATCAATTTGCAATAATGTTTGCTACCTCAAGTGTTCACTAACATATAATTCATAGAGTTTCTCTATAAACTATTATGCGACATGCGCGCGCGCGAGTTTTGCTATCTTCCCCACCTTCATGGGACGTTGGCAATGTCCCCACACCTTTTAATGAGATGACCTATTGTCAATTAGAACCATTCATTCATACCTACAACTAAGAGCAAGCCATGGTGAAAGATTGCACAGATCGAATGATCCTAACCGTTGAACGAGACCAATTTGTTACAACCATCTATTGTTTACAAGCCATAAATCACATGGTTAAAATCAAAGTGTTACTTTAGAATCATAAGTAATACAAAGTGGGATCTATCTACTAGATGTTTCAAGATGATGATTGGACCAATTTTGTTTCTCCAGTCAATACTTGACTGTCCATTTTCATGCTATGGATTGGAAGCTTAGGTCATGCTATTGATCGGAAGCTTAGATCACCCGGTTGGCACAATTTTTGCACCATGGCTTAATGAATGGTTCGGATCGACAATAGGTCAGCCTGTGTGCCGTTTAAAGATTTAGGAACATTGCTAACATGTCCATGAAGGTGGGGACATTACCCATCCCGTGCCATTTAAAAGGTTTGGGGACATTGCTAACGTGTCCATGAAGGTGGGGACTCCACATCCATTAGATGTGGGCATGTGTATTGACAATCTAAAATCACAGTCAATGTTGATTGAGACTTGTTTAAACTTGTGGTTTGAGACAATTACACCATAAACATACTGCTCAATATACAATATAATTCAGCGTATGGTTCAAACATGTGCAACTAAGGCTAGAGACAACTCTGGTGAGGGAAATTTTAATCGTGGTTGAAGGGCTTGAAATGAGGGTATTCTCTCGACTTTAGAGGGGATGCAAATCTAAAGTGCAAAGGTGTCAAACCCACTTAGAAAGCAAGCATTTGCATGGTTTTTTATGACTGATTAGAAATGAAAATTATCATGGTGGATAACCTTAAGAAACAGCAGACATCATTGCCTAATAGGTGCTAAATGTGCAGGAAGAACATGAATCACTTGTTTCTCCACCGTGATATGGCGAAGGATTTAGGGGTCACTTCTTCCGTTTTGCCTCTTTGAGTTGGTTGGGTCTTAAATGGCTCCCTTTCAAGACTATAAATCAAATTCTTGTTTCTGTAATTACGAGCTGAGCAATGCCTTCTCTGGCATTTAATGGTTACTCATATGATGATGTTTTTACTTGTTTGGAGTGTGAGGGCCCCCGATAGTTGATTCTAGGGTGGCTCGGATCAGTTTTGTTTTTGAGGTTTCTTTTGGAGTTGCATGTTCATTGAGCAATGTCTTCTCTGGCATTTAATGGTTACTCATATGATGATGTTTTTACTTGTTTGGAGTGTGAGGGCCCCCGATAGTTGATTCTAGGGTGGCTCGGATCAGTTTTGTTTTTGAGGTTTCTTTTGGAGTTGCATGTTCATTTGTTTTCTTGGAGGCCTGTTGCTTCTTTCTTGAGAAAGTGACAGGAGGATCACTGTTTCTCACCTCCTTTCATTCTTCTCATTATTTATTTATTTATTTATTATTAATTTTTTTTTTAATTTGACGATTTTGTTGAGGGAGCCAAAGGCTCGAGAAAATAGAAAGACAAAAAGAAAAACAAGCCAACCAAAATTACAAAGTCCACTCCTTAATACAAGAGAACACACCTTTCTAAACTGTGGTTCCTTGGGTTTCACTCCTAACCCCAGAACATCTGCCATTCCTTCCTATCCAAATACACCAAAGAATGGCCAAATAGGCAAGACGCCAATTCCTCCTTTCTTTGGAAGAGGGTCCCCCTAGTGCCAAGACAAAAAATAAAAAAAGGATCCTCCATGGAATTCGGCATCACCCATGGCACCTTAAAGGCTAAAAAGATGCAGTCCCACACTCCCATGTGTAAGGACTGATGAGAAAGAGATGTGCCACTGATTCCCCTTCTTTCTTCCATAAGAGACACATGTTATCCCTCTCTTACAGAGATTATCCACTGTCAATATCAATTTCTTCCTGCGAGCCATGCAAATGTCGCCACCTTTGGAGGAGCATGGGTAGCGCCAAATAAACCCTATATGAGAGCAACTTATTCCAATAAAAGGTCTGTGAATGACGTTGAGAAAGGACCGCACTGTGAATGCGCCAGATTTATCCCTTAATCGGACAAGGGCTCACCTTCCTTTTTTTACATTGAGCCTTTGGATGGCCTTTAGGATGCAATCCAGATTCGCACCTCTGATAATAAAAACCTCCCTTCTCCACACTTTCAGTTTTCCTTTCAAACTTTTGAGTTCCTGAACCTATCATTGTTTAAAAAGAAAGGGAATACCTATGCCTTGGACCCATGTGGTGGATATGAAAGCCTATTCACTTACCAAGGATAGAGCCATAGGAATGATTGGCAAAACAGGATCCATAAACCCAACCAAAACATCTTGTACAAGGATATGGTAATGATGGTGGTGAATAAAAGCCTATCTTCTAGCTGATGAAAGCAACGATAAAGATAAGAATATGGATATGGACATTGGACATAGGATAAGGGGGAAATAATTCTCCATTCCTCAAAATCCAAATCCAGGACAGATATCGATACTGTATCCAATTTATAAGATTCTATTTGTATTTTACTTTATGACTTTTGCCTAAAACATCATTCCATTCTAAGAACGACCACTCATTTTGATGGAAATCCTTAATACACATAGCACAGGAATGACCAGATGGTCCACCAATTCTGCCCCTCATATACATAGCACAACGATTAGGAATTACTATCAAGGTATTCTATATCGGTAGCAGTGACCATAACGGTCACCACCATTACCGATACGTGTATTGGCCATAGTGGCCAATACGGGGGCATAATGACTGTCGCGACCCCCGTAACAGTTGGAAATTTTCTTTTGCCCAAAAAATTCTGAAAAAAAAATCTAGAAAATCAAGAATAATGTAAATATTTCAAATATGTATTCATTTTTTGTTTTGAACATGTTTATGGTAGTGTAATGGTCCCTCTTTGGTGAGAGTGTTGTATCAAGCTGTCTAATGAATTTTTTAATATGATTGTGTCTCTAATGTTTACACATCACAAACACGCATTAGAAGTAGAAATTTAAAAAAAAAAAAAAAAAAAAAAAAAATGCATAAATACTACTTTTTCAAGTTTTTAAAAACAAGGCCCTCGGAGCTTCTATTCAGTCAATCATTTCAATCTACGGTTTTAATCTTAAAAGTTATAGTAGGAGTGGTCAAAATTTGTGTAAAATGATGTATGAGAGTTTTTGGAAAAAACAAAAAAAAAAAAAAAAAAAAAAAAAAAAAAAAAAAAAGAAAAGAAAGGAGAGAAAAATGCATTTTTAAATGGGCAAAAAAAAAAAAAAAAAGTGACCATTTTTCGACCATTACGAGAGTAACAGTCATTATGCCTCGTAATGGCACTTATGGCCACCGTAACGGTTGATACGGTCGCAAAAAACCAACTGCCCCGTTTCACCCACGTATTGCGTAACGGTCATGGCCGTTATCGTAACGGATACGAAACACCTTGATTACTATTCTTGCCTGCCAACCATGTGAATGTCGTGACTTTCGGAGCAACCCCGTTGGACCATACAAACAACAAAACACTGCATCCTTACTCGAACTTCATTGGCCAAGTGACCTGTAAAAAGACGGCCGGACCGAAAATCAACCTGATTTTTTAATGACCACAATATAGAGTCATCGCTCAAGAGTTGAGACCACTTGTAACCGATGTAACCATTCCATTAGACAAAGAAGCTTCTCCATTTGATTTCCGATAAATCTCTGTAACACTAGGGTGTCCACACCACATAGTCGTCGAACCATGTGAAACATCGATCTACGGTCACGTCCAAATCTGCCGCAACTCTGGCTAGTGATGGGAATGCCTCCAATAATGGGCATTCCCTGATTAGAAGTGAATTTTAAGAAACCATTCAAGCAAATACAAAGGAAGACAAAAGATGTACAAAAAATGGGTGGTAATAAGTGACCCTCATGTCATTTCCTCTTTAGTGAGTCTACAGGCCACCTCATTGGCAAGTCATCCCTTATAATATAGAGAAAACAATTCCCAAGATAGGAACTAAAGATTTATCTCCAAGATATAAGAGGTGAGGTCCCGCCAGTGTTCGAAATATCGATATCACGTTACGTATCGCACCCTTGGGATATGGATACGTATGGGATATATCAGTTGTATCACGTAATGTATCGCTTTTGTTGGAAACATGGGGAAACATTGGAAATTGGTCGAATTTTTAAATGAAATTTTAGTGGTTGTTAAAAAGACATCAATACACTTACAAATCAAAACATTACCAAAAACAAGTGCACATAATAGGTTTTCTTTGTATGGGGTTCTAATCTATGTTGTCTGACTGAATTGATTTAAGTATATTCAAAATCTATTCATTAATTTATAAATGTAAGAAGACGTGTAGAAACACAAGCAATACATTCAAAAGCAAAAGAAGAATCACTAGATTAGGTTACATACATGTTTGATTTTGATTTTTTTTTTTCAATTTTCCGTAACTCAGTCCTTCTCCTCCAAATCTCGAAATCGAAGCTCCTAATCCATGATTTTTCATGTAAAAACATGAAAAATCATGGATTTGTAACAATTTGACATTGATTTAGTATGATTTATAGAAAAAAAAAAAAAGGATCGAAAATAAAAAATGCTCACCATATCGAACATGTGGGATATATCCCACTACTTGTGCGTTTTGTATCGCACAAGTGGGATACAAGATTTATCGTGGGATATATCGGCCACTATCGTCAATATTTAAAACACTGGTTCCTGCAACCCAAATTAGTTGTTGCCCGTTGAATGATGTTGGCAGCCGCCTCTGATGAGTATGTTGCTAGAAAAGAAGAAGATAATTTTCCAGCCCTTTGTCTAAGCAAGAATGCATCCACTTCATTCAATGCCACTGATGCAAGACAATTAACCACTTGCTCTAAAAGCTCGAACTGATAAAGCACAGTGAATTAATCCCTTTATCTCGTAGCTCAGGCCCTAAATCCATGGGTTTCGCTCCCTTGTGGGCCCCAAATCACATGGGTTCCGCAGGCTACCCACCCCAAGTGGGGTGCCCCCGCATTCCACAGGCCACCCCACTCGAGCCCGATGTGAAAATGCCCCCGCATTAATCACCCCCGGTGAGGAGTCTCAAACACGAGACCTCCCGCTCTGATACCAATTTGATGCAGGACAATTAACCACTTGCTCTAAAAGCTCAAATTGATAGAGCATGGCAAATTAATCCATTTATCTCATAACCCAAGCCCCACATTCATGGGTTAGGTCCTCGGCCGAACCCTCCTCGTGGGCCTCAAATCCATGGGTTTCGTCCCCTCGCGGGCCCCAAATCACATGGGTTCCGCAAGCCGCCCACCCTGAGTGTGCCTGCATCCCACAAGCCACCCACTCGAGCCCGGTGTGAAGATGTCACCGCATTAGATACCTCCCCACAAAGTTGCAGAGAAAGACATTATTGTCATTATCATTCTCATTCTCAATCTCATTATTATCATCATCATCATCATTATTATTATCTTTTTTTGAAGAGATAAATAAGAAGATTTTATTAAAAACAACCTGACAAATAGTCAAGCTAAAAGAATACAAGAGAACATATTAAAAGCCTAAAAAGGAGCAAGCTACGTTAGAGTCAAAGCGATGAATATTCAAAGCCCAATCTGATACATCTATCTTTGACTTCCAAAGAATTTGATCCCATGATTGACACTTGTTTTCAAAGCGACGTGCATTACGCTCACCCCATATATTCCAAACGCACACAAGAAGGCTCAACCTCCACGGAAGAAGGCGATGTTTCTATAGCTAGATGCCATGCCACGCCTGGAAAAAGTTTGGAACTGAATATGGCATAACCCATTGCACTTTTAAAAATTCCAAAATATGGCTCCAAAGCCAATTGGCAAAATGGCAATGGATTAGAAGATGGTTGATTGATTCTGCATCCCTCATACATGGTGGGCAAATATTTAGAAGGATCATTCCCCACTTTTGTAGATTGTCAATCGTAAGGATCCGTTGCCTGCCCGCCAACCATGCGAAACATGCTACCTTAGGAGGGGCCCCATAGGACCAGAATTCAAACAGGTAGATGTTGTTGTGGAGATTCCTCTGAGGTCGGATCATGTTATAAAATGACTTTAATGAAAATGCACCAAAAGGAGTTGCCGGCCAAACCAAAGAATCACTCAAATCCAGAGAAGGAATGTAGAGTTAGAGATGCTCCAATAATTCTGCGAGTTCCTCTGCTTCGGAATCTGAAAGAGCCCTTCTACATGGAGGGCACCATGTGCTCCTACCACCTCCAAATGAAAGGCACCTTTGGACTGAGATGTTCTTCTCCAGAGAGAGAAATGCCAAGGAGGGGAAATCCACCGCTAAAGGCCTACTACCACACCAAGAGTCCTCCCAAAAACGAATTCACGCTCCATCACCAAGATTAAATGAAGAAGAACTCATAATTAATGGGGCCATCGAGGATATAGCCTTCCAAATAGCCGAAGTGTGATATACTGATGACTTCTTGGTCACCCAATGATCCAGGACGGTCTAAACTAGAATGTATGTGTGAGCACAAAAATGATCCAACGAAATAAACTAAGCAAATTAATTGAAATATTCACATTCCACATCATAGTAAAGAAAATAATAAAGGGAACATGCAATGGTTGCAGACCATCATCACAATCCTGTAGTACCGTATTCAAATCATGCGTGGATTGGATCCGGCGTGGGATGGGACCTCCCAATCTTGCATGGTTTCAATCCAACAATCAATGCAGCTTCTCTAGTCCACAAAATCAAAGGATTTCTGGAATAGTGATGGCTGGAAAATCTGAGAGAAGGTTGCGATCAATTCTCATATTTTCAGGATCAATAGCAACAAAAACAAAAAAAAAAAAAAAAAAAAAAAAAAAAAAAAACAAAAAAAAACAATAAATAAATAAATAAATAAATAAAATATTAGGCATAGAAAGAGAAGAATAAGGTTGAAGGGCTAGAAATAGAATTTAGAAGAAGAGAAGAGATTAGGAGAAGAGAAGAACTTACCACAAAGAGAAAGGGGAAGGAGGCACCAAGCTTTCATTAAAAAAACATTATTAGGTTTAGGGTAGAAAGCACCCTATTTATAAAATTCGGATTTTAAAGAAAATGACTAAATTACCCCTATAACAAAAGAAAAGAAAAAAAAAAAAAAAAACGTGCAAAGAAAGCTTTCTAAAAAAATATATATATATATCCCTCGTAATAGATCGGTCTTCTAATTCATCCTACACGTGTGTCCTCTTAATGTGGAGCCTTCAATTAATCCAAGGACACGTGTAAGGTCTTCAATATCATCTTTATTTGTGTCATTAACTTGGTCTTCAAAATCATCCTTATTTATGCCACTAACCAGGTCTTCAAAATTATCCTTATTTGTGTCATAAAGATGTATTCGTCGGCCGCCTTCGTCTTTGACAAACTTTGAAGGGTCTGATGTCTTCATCAACTCCCCTCAGGTGAGAAGAACTCGGCTCCGACGAGTTAAAACTTTTATGCGTCTCGAGAAGGTCCGGATCAATCCGCTACAGTTCCACTTTTGTAAGCCACGTGGAATCGGATGGTAGCTTATTCTTCCATTTGACAAGGTACCTTTAGAATCCCCCATCTCATGTGGAAACAATCTCCTCATCCATTATCCCTTCAATCTCTTCCTTACGATCAATTGATGGTGGAAGGGGTGGATTGGGTTGAGAAGTAAAATCGGAAAGTGGCCAAGGGTGGGGAGAAGAAATAATGGAAGGGTTAGGACAGAGGACTAGATCTTTCACATTGATCGTTGGATTTATTCCCATTTCAGGTGGAAAAGGTCTACCCTATACGCATTAGACCCAATTTTACGCAATATTTTGAATGGTCCAGTACTGTGAGTTTGTAATTTCTTAGCGGAACCAGGAAGAAACCACTCTGGTCTAATCCTAATCATTACATAATTCCCTTCATTAAATTATGTCCACCTACGATGTTGGTCAGTTGAATATTTATAATTATCATTATTCGCATTTATTCGTTGTTTAACATGTGCATGCAAGTCATGAATGTGTCGTGCAAATGCATCGGTTGACTCAGAAGATCTTTGGGTAACTGACATGGGTAACGAGTCTATGCGCATCCGAGGTTTGTACCCACTAACAATTTCAAATGGACTCAACCCTATAGATCTATTGACTGAACTGTTATAGGCGAACTCGGCTACAGGTATAATCAAATCCCAAGTTTTCACATGTTCACCCACTAAGCATCGTAAGAGGTTTCCAAGGCTACGATTAACCACCTCAGTTTGGCAATCAGTTTGGGGGTGGTATGCAGTAGAAAACTGCAAACGTGTTCTCATCATGTGCCATAGTGTCTTCCAAAAATAGCTGTTAAATCTGACATCACGGTCAGACACTATGATCTTAGGTAAACCATGGAAACGGACCACACCATCAAAAAAGACCTAAGTAATATTAGACGCATATGAAGTTTTAGAACATGGGATGAAACGCATCATCTTGGAGAAGCGGTCCACAACAATAAAAATGGAATCGTGCTTTTTAATTGTCTTGGGAAACCCAAGCAAGAAATCCATGCTAATGTCTTGCCACGAAGCATGTGGCATAAGTAATGGCGTATATAATCTAGAAATTTTCTTTTGCTGTTTTGCCATCAGACTCGTTCATTTTGACGACATCTTGTTTGAGACTTGGCAAGTAGAAATGATCCTCTACAAAGGCAATAGTCTTATCGTGGCCAAAGTGGCCAGCTATCCCTCCCGAATGAAGCTCCCAAACAAGTAATTCACGGAGGGACGTACAAGGAATACATAAACGATTTCCTTTAAAAAGGAATCCATATCTCAACACGAAATCCCCACACTTTGCTGATCACTCGAGAGTGACGTATAGGTACCCCCAAAATCTAGGCATGTGAGGTATTCATCTCTCAGTTGCTCAAAGCCGACAACTCCAACGCTCAAACAATTGAGCAATGCCACTTTACAGATAAGGGCATCAGCTGGTTTATTCTCTACCCTGGCCTTGTGTTTCAAGACAATCGAATAATACTCTTGAAGGAATGCAACCCACTTAGCATGCCTTGGGTTAAGTTTCTTCTAGGAGTGAAGATAACGTAAGGCCTCATGATCAGAGAATAAGACAAATTCACGCGGTAGGAGGTAGTGGTGCCAATGTCTCAAAGACTACACTACCGCATAGAATTTCTTATGACAAGTAGAGTATTTTTGTTTTGCCTCATTTAGTTTCTCACTGAAATAGGCAACAGGATGACCCTCTAAACTCAGGACTCCACCTATACCAACACCAAATGCATCACACGCAACTTCAAAGACTTTAGAAAAGTCGGGAAGGCGCATGACGGGAGTTTTGACCATCTTGCCCTCAATTTCTTTGAAAGCCTTAACTACGAGCTTTCGACCACACGAATTCTCCCTTCTTCATACACTCTGTAAAGGGAGTCATAATCGTGTTAAAACTCATAATGAACCGACGATAGAATGTGGCTAAGCCATGGAAGCTTCGCGTTTTATAGATGTTCCTAGATTCATGCCAATCAACTATGGCCTTGACTTTCTCTGGGTCTGCACGCATCCCTTCTGCTGACACTATAAACCCTAAGAACACAACCTGACTGGACATGAACGAACACTTTTTAAGGTTGGCATATAATTTCTCCGCCCTAAGGACGCCACAGACCAACTTTAAATGTTCAAGGTGTGATTCTCTAGTGGTGCTATAGATCAGGATATCGTCGAAGTACACCACTAAGAATTTCTTCATGAACGATCTCAAGACCTGGGTCATCAACCGTATGAAAGTGTTGGGTATGTTAGTCAAGCCAAAAGGCATAACCAACCACTCATATAGCCCATCCTTCGTCTTGAAGGTTGTCTTCCATTCATCACCAGGACATATACGGATTTGGCGATACCCACTCTTGTGATCTATTTTGGAGAAAATGGTGGATTTAGTCATCATGTCTAACATGTCATCAAGCCTAGGCAAGAGAAACCTATACTTGACCGTAATTTTGTTGATGGATCTACTGTCCACACACATGCGCCAAGTGTTGTCTTTCTTAGGTGTCGGTAAAGCGGGTACGGCACACGGGCTCATGCTCTCCTGGATGAAACCCTTTCGCAAGAGCTCATCTACCTGCTTCTTCAACTCTGCATGCTCTGCAGGGTTCGTCCTATAGTGAGGAAGGTTTGGTAGAGTCGACCCAGGGACAAGATCAATGACATGTTGGATGTCCCTCATGGGTGGCAACTCATCCAGCAAATCCTCAAGGAATACAATTCCGTACTCCTCTAAGACTGGGGCTACCTCGTGGAGTAACTCTACTGGTACTTCTAGTGTAGCCCCTTTAGCCACTAAGGCATACATCGTCGAATCCTCCTCAGTCTCTCTTTCAAACTCTTTAGTTGTGATGATGTGGAGAGACTTGGGTGTGGATTTCCTCACTTCTTTAGGCTCACTAGCCTTCTCGCCTTTCTTTTGTGAAGTGTTTTATGGTGGCATAGGATTAATTTTGATCTTCTTACCGTTGTGCATGAAGGTACACGCATTTAGAATGGCTGTAGATCGTGATGTCATTATTGAATAGCCACGGTCTGCCTAAGATGATGTGACCTACATCCATGGGCAACACATCACACCATAAGGACTCCTTATAAGACCTGAACTCGATGGGTACAAGACATTGATGAGTGACAGGAAGGGAAGTCTTGTCTACCCATGAGACTTTGTACGGGTCAGGATGAGGGGTGGCCTCTAACTTCAGACAGCCTAAGGTGTTAGTGGAAATTACATTCTGGCAACTCCCACTATCCACTATCACCTTACAATTTTTCTTGCCACCCTGGGCGATCGTGTAGAAGATAGTGTTGCGACGACGGTCAACACTAGTTCTATTCTGGGCTAGCACATACCTGACAACTGTTAGTGTGGCATCATCACCCACCTCATCCTCATCACTCAATGATCCTACGAGCTGATATTCTTCGACTTCAGAGTCGCCCTGATCATACTCGTTATCCTGGAAATCGCCTATGACTAAGGCTTTTCCTTAGCTCTTAGTGGGACACTGAGTTGCAAAATGACCAACATTCCCACATTCGTAGCATCGCACATTCTGTCCTCCACCTGGACCAGCACCAAGGACGCCTTTTCCCCTGTCATCCCTAGGCTTAGGCGGAACATTCGCCTACGCCCTGGGTTGACTACCAATGTTGGGCCTAGTTCCCTGAGAACCAGTCCTATCATTAGAGTCTCGGGAATCAAACCGTCTTATGACAAGAGTCTTCAGCTACTGCTCTAATTCCTGCACCACTTGGTACATATCGTCCAAATCTGTCACGGGACGAGCCCAACGCTCACGCTGAAGATCCGATCGAAGGCCTGTCTTGAAACGCGTGAGCGTTACTAGAGGGTCTTCCTCAATGTCACACCACATCATAAATTCCTCAAATTTTGCAATGTATTCTGTGATAGGCATGGATCCTTGGCGTAAAGATTGTCATTGTTCTAAGAGCTTCTGACGATAAGAGAGAGGGAGGTACTTCTCTCTCAACATAGTTTTCATCTCGCTCCATTGGGTAACGGGAGCTCCTCCCACTCGTTCAATCCTATGCTCTTTATTGGTCCAATACATCTTTGCTTGCCCCACAAGCTTCATTTTGGCAAATCGCACTTGTCGGTTCTCTAACATCTCATGCCACTCAAAATAGTGATCTATGTCAGCTAACCAATCAAGGAATGTCTTGGGGTTAAAGCGACCATCAAAGCTCGGGGCATCAATCCTGACATTCTTCATGACCCTCTCGTCAGGATCAAAGCGGTCCTGATATGCCCGTTCTCTACCCATATGCCCACCATTGGAGGGGGTTTGTCCAAGGGTTGGCTCTTCACCAACATCACCTGCCTGCAATTACACATCTCCCCCAACAGTGGGGTTCTCCCTTTGAGATGCATCTAATCGCTCAAGTCTAGCTTCGGTGGCGGTCAATTTTCATTCAATATTGTTGTTGGATGTCTTTATAGCAGTTATCTTTTGGAGTAATTGAGCGAAGTGATCGCTTAGTTGTTCGTTACTCATGATGGGGTGTTGGCCAAAACCCTTACCACTTCTAGTGGGCATACACCAAAAACTCGAACTCGATTTTCTTAAGCCTGACTCTAAGGTTTGAACAGACCTCAATATAGATGTATGATCCTATTTCTATATGATGTATGAATGTTGCAGATTTTCAGATTTAACTAGAATGAAAACACAAATCTGGAAATTCAGACTTATATCTCACAAGACTGTGAATCTGAAAAATCGGGTTAGCAATTTCTGTGGCATGTAGATCTGGAATCAGGTTAGCAATTTCTATGGCATGTAGATCTAGAATTATCTAGACAATCCCATATGAGAAAACAAATGATCCTAAGTTTATATAACTCAATCTAACAAAAACCATGTAAAACCTAAGGCTTTAATACCAAATTTGATGCAGAACGGTTTAAACTAGAATGTATGTGTGAGCACAAAAATTATTCATCGAAATAAACTAAGCAAATCAATTGAAATATTCACATTCCACATCATAGTAAAGAAAATAATAAAGGGAACATACAGTGGTTGCAGACCATCATCACAATCCTGCAGTATCGTATTCAAATCATGCGTGGATTGGATCCGGCGAGGGATGGGACCTTTCGATCTTGCATGGTTTCAATCCGACAATCAATGCAGCTTCTCTAGTCCAGGAAATCAAAGGATTTCTGGAATAGG
The DNA here is from genome assembly GCA_021015155.1 of Magnolia officinalis. Classification (NCBI taxonomy): domain Eukaryota; kingdom Viridiplantae; phylum Streptophyta; class Magnoliopsida; order Magnoliales; family Magnoliaceae; genus Magnolia; species Magnolia officinalis. Next base: position 7,442,210 of record JAJHSJ010000013.1, read on the forward strand.
GACGGCTGGAAGAGAGGGTTGGGATCAATTCTTAGATTTTCAAGGTCAATAGCAACCAAAAAAATACTAGGCATAGAAAGAGAATAAGAAGGTTGGAGGGCTAGAAATAGAATTTAAAAGAAGAGGAGATTAGGAAAAGAGAAGAACTTACCACAGAGATAAAGGAGAAGGAGGCATCAAGCTTTCATTAAAAAAAAAAACATTATTAGGTTTAGGGTAGAAAGCACCCTATTTATAAAATTTAGATTTAAAAGAAAATGACTAAATTACCCCTATAACAAAAAAAAAAAAAAAAAAACGTGCAAAACAAAGCTTTCTAAATAAAAAATTAAAAAAATCCCTCGTAATAGATCGGTCTTCTAACTCATTCTACACGTGTGTCCTCCTAATGTGGGGCCTTCAATTAATCGAAGGACACGTGTAAGATCTTCAAAATCATCCTTATTTGTGTCATTAACTACGTCTTCAAAATCATCCTTATTTGTGCCATAAAGATGTATTCGTCGGCCACCTTCGTCTTTGATAAACTTTGAAGAGTCTGATGTCCTCATCACCCAACCCCTTTCTTCCAAATTGTACTTTCGAGCAATGACTTCCCTCCAAAGCTTATCTTCTTTGACTCCGGATCTCCACTGCCATTTACCAAGCAAAGCCTCATTCATTAATGCAAGATCTCTCAAACCCACTCCCCCATCGGCTAGGGGATACCATACCTCTTCCCATTTCAAAATATGAAATTTGTACTTATCCTCTATACCTTGCCATAAGAAGTCCCTCCTCAATTTGTTGAGTTTTTCTATCACCGACTTCGGGCATCTAAAGAGAGACATAAAGTATAGAAGTAAATTTGATAGTGATGCCTTAATCAATGTAATGCGCCTAGCAAGAGTTAATAATCTCTCTTTCCAATTAGATAATTTCCATTTGAATCTTTCTATAACTTTGTTCCATAAATGCTTGGGAGGTTTTCCTGGGCATAGAGAGTCCCAAATAAGATGATGGGAAAGAACCTGTGCCTCATCCAATATGTACATAATTGTTAAATGTCATCACCACCTCTCTTGAATAATCCGGAGTCTTCCGGAAACTTCTGGACATTTCCGGAAAATTCTAGAATTTTCTAGAATCTTTCGGAAACTTCTAAAGTTTGATAGAGTCTTCTTGACTCTTCTGAATATTCCGGACTATGATAGAACCTTCCGGATTCTCTTAGAATGTTCTGGAATATGATGGAACCTTATAGGATATTTAGAAGCTTCTAAAACTCTTTAGAGTTGTGTTGATTCTAGAATCCTCCATAGCCCTCTATAAATATGGGAAGAATCTCATTATATATATACAACAACAAAGAGTGAGTTCAAGTCTTGAGTGAAAGTAAGGTGTCCAAAGTGTTGAAGTATTAAGAGTTCAAAAGAGTTCAAAAGAGTTCAAAAGAGTTTTTTCTTTCAAAAGAGTTCAAAAGAGTTCAAAAGAGTTTTTCCTTGTGTGTGAGAGTTGTCATTCAAGAATGATAGTTTGTGAGTATTGTAAAGTGTGCCTTTGTTGTGTACAAGTATTTGTAATCAATAAAATTACATTTACTTGTCGTGTTCAACTCTTCAATTAAACTGATCATCGGTTTTATGAGTCGATGAATTGAGCAAAACCAACTCTGAATTTTCCACTTGATTTCATGCCACAAATTCCAAACACATATTCCATTTCTAGAAACTAGAACATGCATTTTTGCATAAGTTAATTCATGCAATGGATATATCAAAAAGGGTTGTTGCACGATGTTACAACTTCAATACTTCATGAATTCCAACTAGAGAGCAGAGAAGAAAAAACATTAGAGACCGGTAAGCCGAATCCCTCCAAACAGAATAGATCACCCCAACATCCGCCCATCTAAAAGATAAACCACTTGTGGTCACTGATATAGAGTGGCAGTGAGACAACCAACAGGGCCATTAACGTAAACATGGTAGACAACAATCCTTAAGAATGGTATGTAAAGAATTAGGATCCAGCAGCTACAATCACAACTTGCTGGTAGAAGCATGCAATGAAAAGGACATTTGCGCACCTTTGCACACGTGTCATGGGTGTCGAATCCGAACGGTCCATAAGATGCGGAATCCCATGAATCCTGAGGGGGTAAATTTTCACCCTGATCTAAGATTCTGGTGGGCCATAGCAAAGAGAAATTCAAATCAAGGGAAAAAACTGTTTGCATTTTTCATGGCCCACCGAAGTATTGGATCAAAGTAAAAATTCATACCAGGGGGTTTCATGAGGTTCTGCTTCATGTGGACCGTTCAGATTTTGGAGACTCATCAGATATGATGAGTTCTCAAAAAAGTTCATATGTAATACGTACGAACCGGTTCGCAGGTGAGCGTTTCCGTGTGTGTATATACATATATATGAAAGATCTCAAAATTTCCATTTTTCATAAACAAAGGAAATGAGGGGGAAAAAAGAAGAAGAAGCCAACCTTTGATACTGCCATTATTGAGCTTCGGCAAGCCATGCACCTGAAATCTCGTCTTGATAACATCCAACGGGCAAACAAATGTAGCAGCAATAACTCCTAAATAAATAAATAATAATCAAGAAATTGTATCTGGTGGCAGCAATTTAAACATTGATCAAATTCTACTATAAATTTTCAAAAGAAACAGAAAAAGGAAGAAGAAACGTCGATGATTTCAACGTACCAGCAGCGGCACCAGCGCCGGCATTGCAGAGAAGGCCTCTGGTGCTAGGACCGTGTGATTCGCTGGCCATTGCAGGAATTCGAACGGAGAGATCGAGGGGAGCTAGGATTCTTGGCAAAATCTAGGGTTTCCTCTATCAAGAGGGAAATCGCAGAGAACCAGAGTCGCATGGCCAGAATAACGAGAACGGCTGAGAATTCCTTTATATAGGAACCGAAAATCCGAGACGGAGAGAGAGAGGGTGGGAAGGGTATTATAGGAAATTACGGTTTTGATGGGGACAAGATCGGAAGAAAGGGTAGAGAAGCCATGAAAGATACTGCTTCATTGGTGTTGCAGAAATGCGTTTTGAGGCTTCTCTCCTCTTCTCCCCTCTCCCTCCCTCCCTCTCTCTTCTTTTAATCTAATCGCCTTCGCTGTTGGAGGACGCTGTATGATACGTAAGCCGCATATTTGCACTGTATACACGGCTTTTAAATTATGACAGGTGGGGCCCACTTTTCAGTAATCCAGACCATTCGTCTGTTAGTTAATCCCATCGATGGATAATTTTGAAAATATCCTAGATTTTTGGAAGCCAAATTTCAATAATATGATTTTTTTTTTTTGAATGCGGACCGCCGTTGTATATCTTTTCTTAACCGTCTATCTGTAGGTTAAAAATCTAAAATCTAAAAATTCTACGTGGAATTATTTTTAATAATTATTCATCGACAGTGTGATACAATAATTTAACGGTCTGGATTGATGGCCTGTGGGCTCCACTTGCCAGAATTAAAGTCCGTGTATGATGTATACAGATGAGGACTGCGGATCATGTAATTCTCATTTGACGGAGTCGTGCGACCGAAATCGGGCTGACAATATTTTTTTAATGCAATGCATATACACACTATCAGAATTGGCAACTACGCTATAATACGAAATGGTGCGTACTGCGCACTCCCTCTTGTTTTCCGTCAGTCGAGTACGAACGGGAGATATGTTTGCACGACTCTCGGTTAGGCCCACGGTTTGGTTTATAAACATGTGGTGCGTATTTCACGTGGTTTGATTTCCAATTGGAATTTCCCACGCCTGAAAAAGGCTGGCCTACGTTTGCATGCCACGTGGCGTAAGCGCAGCGCTCCGGCCGAACAGGGATATTGCATGCATTTGGAAGTCGACGCTGATACACTGCGAAAGCATTTTGCTTTGGCATAAAGTTCGTGTGCTGTAAACGTAGGTGGAGCCATCCAGACGTACGTGACAAATCTACCACGTTTCATCCATTTTATGAGATCATTTTAATAATTGGAATAAAAAATTAAAACATCGAAGACTAAGTCAGCCTCGTTATAATAAAGGAAAGGAAAAGGTAGGTAGAGAAATTCCTAAGGTTGAAACGTGTTTATTTACCATTTATAACTTCGTTACCATGCAATGAGTTGAAAACACATATATTACCTGATTCAAAACTTACTTGGCCCATGAATATTTCAACTAGGTATGTTCAATCCTCACATTTTTGGTACACTTTAGTTTTAGATTCGACTCATATTTAGCCCCATGGCATAAAATGATCTCACAAGACGGATGGACAGGGTAGCTTTCTCACAAACATCACGATAGCCCCACTTAGGTTTCAAGTAAAAACTTTATGGTAAAGGCTTGTCGTTTGGAAGTTTACTTCGCAGAGTAATGGTTGGGGAGAACAGTAGGTGCGGCCCGTCTTCACCCGGGATAGTACGGCCCTTACCATGGGGCCCACCTTGATGTATGTAGTGCATATCACGCCATCTATTCATGTGACATGTACTTTTAAGACATGAGCTAAAAAATGAAGCAGATTAAATATCAAGTGAACTATGCTAGAAGAAACAGTGGTAACAGTAATGTTTTGATAAGGTCACAGGAACCTAAATGAAGAGGAAAATTAGATCCAAAACTTACGCAGCTCACAAAAATTTTTAATGGTCGATCACCACTGTTTCCTACAGCATGGTCTACCTGAAATATGGATCTGCTTCATTTTTTATTCATGCCCTGAACTCATCTGCAAAACGGATGGACGGCCTGAAATATAATACACACATCAAGGTGGGCCACACGTCAGGCCCGTCTTGGGTGAGGCCCGACCGCACCTTATCCACCCCCGCTGTGGTTGATACCCAAGCGCCATAGTGAGTGATCTCGTTATCGGCAATTTCTCGAGACATTTTCATATCTCAGCGTTTTTTGCTGATATTATCCTGAAAATATCTCTTTAAGTAAAAAATTAATTTTTTTTTATTAATAATAATTTTATATTTTAAAATATATTGGTGAAAAATGAATTATTTGACTTTTAAATATCTATTTCATTAAATTCGTGAATAATTTCACTGTAGAATTGTGAAAAAATAAAATGGCAGGTATTTTGATAATTTCATAATATTATGAGTTTATGACCAGACTATCGTTTTGATCAATTTCACACGAAATATTGCGATTTTTTCAAAATCTCCCCGGTCGGAGAGTCGCACTCAGAAATTGCATAGATAAAGGGGAAATGGATTGGCTACTCCCCCTGTATTCTGTGGGCCCCACAATGATGTATATATTTCATCCATTCTGTTAATCTATTTTTAAATATCATTTTAAGTCTTGATCCCAAAAATGAGAGGAATATAAATCTCATTTGGACCACCCGATAGGAAAAAAAAATTGTGATTGGATATCCACCATTAAAATCCTCATAAGGCCCATTGTACTGTTTATTTGACATCCAATCTGTTGATTAGGTCATACCGACCCAGATGAAGATAAAAAAGAAAAAAAAGATCAGCTTAATCCAAAACTTTTAAAGCTCCCAAAAAGTTTTTAATGGTCGACGTTCATTCAACACTTTTTCCTGTAATGTGGTCCACTTGAGATTTGGATATACCTCATTTTCTGTTCTCATACCATAAAATGATCTAAAAAAATAGATGGACAGCATGGATGAAACACATACATCATGGTGGGGCCCACAGAGAGGGAGTAGCCAATCCGTTTCCAGATAAAGGGTCCGCTGGCAGCTTTAGGGCGGTAAATCCTACGTGAAAGGCATGGGCCCACCGAGATCGGGATTAGACATTAATCTCGATTTTCTGGAATCTCTTGTCCAAACGAACCCAAAATGATCCCGAACTCTAATTAATAATAATTTCTTAAGGCGAACAAAGACCATTGGTGTGTGTACGGACGTGGGTGTGTACCATTAAATTTTTCTACCAACCATCCATTCAATGTCCACCAATCGGCCGGAATGCAACCAAAAAATCAATGCGATTATCGTCTTACTAGCTATCTAATTTGAGGCCCACCATTTGAATGCTTTAACTTGGGTCGTTGTACAAGCCAAGTGTGCCATTTCTTACTGATGAGAACCAACCACTAAACCGTTACCGAGGATCAAGGGTTATTACAGCTTTCATTGGGTTTTTGGTCCCAATGGACCCGTGCTGTGAAGCAGTTGTCGTAGGAATCATATGAACCAAATAGGGGTGCACACAGGTCAGTTCGGTCCGGTTCTGGGGTGAAGTTGGAATCAAACCGTTCCTAATGGTTCTAGGATTTTGTGAACTAGAACCGAACCGTTAGCACCTTAGAACCGAACCGGAACCCGACCATGAAAACCAGTTCGGTTTCGGATCAGTTCCACGGTTCTGGGCTTTTAAAATCCAGCCCAATTGATATGAATTGTTGGGGCCCATCATGATGCATAAATCCATTCTTGTTTACGTACAGGAAACAATGGAGACGATGAGAGAGAGATAAAGAGACGGACGGCAAGAGAGAGGGCAGGGGGCCTAGGTAGCCGCACGCAGACGGCAAGAGAGGGCAGGGCGTCTAGGCAGCCGCACGCAGACGAGAGAGAGAGAGAGAGAGAGAGAGAGAGAGAGAGAGAGGGCCAGAGAGACTTAGGGTTTCTTTTGAAATTTAAAAAAAAAAAAAAAAAAAAAAAAAAAAAAAAAAAAAAAAAAAAAAAAAGCTGCAGTTCGGTTCCATGGTTCAGTTCCTAATTCGGTTCACGGTTCGGTTTGAATCTACATGCCCCAAAACCAGAACCGAACCGTATCCAACGGTTCTGTGAATTTTGGAACCGAAACCGGAAATGGTGCACTCTAGAACCGGACCAAATCAGATCGTTTGATCGGTGCCGGTCCGGTTCCACAATTCTACCAGTTCGATGTGCACCCCTAAAACCAAACATAATAATTTATAGCCTTAAAACTAGTTTTTCATTTTTTTTTGGGAAAATAAGAATGCCCCTCTACCACAACCGACACTTGTTAGGCAAGCTTTCGTCTTAAAAAGTGTTTGCCTTTTAAAAAGATATGGGCCTCCAATAAAAACTAAAATTTAGTTCACCCCTTAGTTGATTTGATCCGTTCATTTTAATTGGACAGTTGTGAACCTACGATATATATATATATATATATATATATATATATATATATATATATTATATATATATATATATATATATATATATATATATATAATTTTTTGTTTGAAGATATTCGTAGCCTAGTACTAAAATTGTGCGTTAATTATGAGTTATTTCCTTTGGTGTAGTCCATCTGTGATGAGATTTGTTCTTAAATTTGGGTCGATGACATAAAATTAAAATCTCTTACATGTGGACGGGGTAGATTTACTTCACAACAACCCAATGGGCTCCGTATAAGTTGTGGACGAGTTGAAAATGTGGGGCCCACGATGCACAAAGCCATTTGGTATTTTTTCTTCATTTTTTCTTCCATTTTTCACTTATTAAGACCACATGAAGCCAAAGCTTCTGCGACAGTTGGTAGTTGTATAGCTGGAGTCCTCTAGGCAACGACAAAAAAACTATGGTCAAGATTTAGTGAAGTTCATATCACTCTTCAACGCCAAAAAAAAAAAAAAAAAAAAGAAGAAGAAGAAGAAGAAGAAGAAGAAGAAGAAGATCTTTTTTAAGTTTTCCATCCACAATCTTCGAAGTGAAAGTTATGATGAGCATAGGTAAGTTTTTTATGTTTCTTTGGGTTGTCTTTGTTAGTGAGCATGAATAGTAGGAGTTTGTGAATGAGAGGAGGGTGTGGTGGAAGTTTGTGAAATGGAAGAGAGTGTAATGCTCCTTTATATATGTTATCTGTTTTTCTTATCGTAAGAATGCTGAGAGTTTGTGAAATGGAGGGTGTGGGGGTCTCCTTTTTTATTGTATGAATGGTAAGACCACATGAATCACGAATATTCATTGTGAACCAGTGATATACACTGTGTACTGCGGATATGAACAGTGGCTTGCTAATATTCACTGTGGGCTGTAGATAATATCAGCAAGCCATTGTTAATATCTGCGGTCTATAGTGAATATCAGTGAATGCACTATGGACCGCGAATATTAACATTGGCTTGCTTATATTCATTGTGGACTGTGAATATTAACATTTGCTTGCTAATATTATCTGCGGCCCATAGTGAAATTCATCATGGACCGCGGATATTAACATTGGCTCGTTGATATTTACTACATATTGTAGATAATATCAGCGGACCAATGTTAATGTCAGCGGTCCATAATGAATATTAGCAGTCTTCTGTTAATATCCACCGTGGACTATATCTTCTTAATTTTGATGGAGGATGGAGGGCAAATGAATAATTGGTTCATTGCCTAATGCAGAGGCACCTCAGTAACCTCTACTTTGACTTTGGTGGAACCATTCTCCATACTAGGGAGATGGACTTTGGCTTGATTATGGGTCTGAAGTGGAGAAAGCTAAGCGAATTGAAGTAGATCGATCAAAGATCGTCAAGAATGAGTATTGGGAACAAATTTTCCAAGGACCAATCTCATATTATAGAGAAAGATTTGTTGAAGACATTTAGATCTCTCCGAGGAGTGAGTACCGATGACACGGTTGTCGTACAGTTGGTGATGTCGATATGTATTGAGAATTTACCGGTTGGATTGTCTAAAAAGAATGCATATGTAAATAAGTATATAAAGTTAACAAATAATTATGATGCATTTGACAATCACCCTAGGGGATTGTGGGGTGCCAAATCTTGAAAGAAGAAGCAAATATTGTGATTAACAAACATATTCCGAACTCTTATAGCTTTCGCGGATGCATGTATGCCCTACAGGTAATTTTTTCTTATGAATTTCCATAAACTATTATGCCATTATAATGTCTTATTTTAATATTTATTGTTTCTTTCCTCAATATATATTTGGACATATGAGATCATTCCCAATCTTTCCTACCCAAAGGGTTGAGCCACCAGACATAGTCTAATCAAAATTGTATAATTTTAAAATTGAAATGCGAGTAAGATGAAAAAATATAGTGCTCTAACAAAAGTTTTTACAAATGCACGGGTAAGTTGAAATATCACATCAACTTAATTTGTTTGTGTTGTATTTCAGTATTTCTGATATTGCATAATATTGTTGCAGATTGCGACAAACTCATCTCATAGCGAACAAGGAAAATATTGTTGCTCTTGTACGAAAGAAAGTGGTGGAGAAGAGATAAGTGGTGAAGGAGAGGAGTATCATGAGGAAGATGGTTTAAAAAATAGAGGTAGGTGAGAGGAAGAATAAGAATGAGGAGAAATGACCACTATTAAACTCGGATAGTGGAATAAACTGATGGGTTTTTTTTACCCATCTTCGACCAGTCGAGAGCCTTATTCGACTGGTCGAAGGCTGGTGATCGACTAGTCGAAGATTCGAGTCATAACTTCGACTCAAAGTCCAGCGAGTTGGTTTGCTATTTTTTACTGTAGCTAGGACTGGTCGAAGGAATTCTTCGACTAGTCGAAAGGGACCTACGACTAGTCGAAGACTCGGTTCGACTAGTCGAAGGTTACGCAGTTTGTTCCGCGATTTTGCGCGAAACTGCGGATTTGAGTCCTTTCGCAACAGGGATGCGAAAAGGAGTTTCCTAAACTATAAAAGGGGTTGCCTAGGATTTTTCTAGGGACAGCAAGAGGGTTTCCTAAAGCTTTGCAAGGGATTTGCTAAAGGGTTTAGGGCTATCAAAGGTGAGAGAGAAGAGAAAGAGAGAGATGAAGCTTATAGAAGGGAGGTTCTGCTCGTGGAGGTTTTCTACTTTGCAATTTATATCTCAGCGCTTCTATGTCCTCATAATCGGTTAGATCTCTCCGTTTTCTCTATTTCCCTTATTGTTTATCCACTCCTGCGTGAGTGAAGAATATTGTAACGCTCTACTTCATAGTGGATTGTTGATCTGGACGAGGTCCCGTGGCTTTTACCTCTTTGAGGGTTTTCCACGTAAAAATCTCTTGTGTGGTGTGTGATTGATGCTTTGATTTATTTCATTGCTTTATTATCCATAATTCTGGTTTGTTTAGGGAGGCTAGATCCTAAGGTTTGTGCAAGGCATCCCAACAAAGTGGTATCAGAAGCAAGTTCATTGAACGGGTAGGATCGGTTTTTTTTGAATTATGGAAGGTAGCTCAAGGATGATCAGCCTCAATGGTTCTAACTGGACCATATGGAAGGCTAAGATGGAGGACTTGCTTTATTGCAAGGACCTATATTCTCCAATCTTAGGCATATCAGGAAAATCCAAGGATATGACTGATGATGATTGGAAGAAGACGGACCGAAAGGCGATGAGGTTTATTAGACAATGGTTGGATGATTCTGTGTTCCACCATGTGTCTACAGAAACCTCAGCCGCTAGCTTATGGCTAAAATTACAAGGGCTGTATGAGAGGAAGATAGCCGGTAATAAGATATTTCTGATAAGGCGACTTGTGAATCTCAAATTCAAGGATGGTGGTTCTGTGGGCGAGCACATGAATGAGGTCATCAATATAGTGAACCAACTCACCTCTATAAAGATGGTCCTGGATGATGAATTGCAAGCTTTACTATTGCTTAGTTCATTGCCTAACAGTTGGGAGACATTAGTGGTGTCTCTAAGTAACTCCGCGCCAGACGGAAAGATATCCATGGAACAGGTAACCAGTTGTCTCTTCAATGAGGAGACAAGGAGGAAGTCTCAGGAGTCTACTCAGCAAGAGGCTATTGTGACACAGGAACGGGGGAGAGGAAAGAACAGGAAGGGCGGGAAGGCCCGAGATAAATCAAGAGGCAAGTCGAGTAACAGAAAAGATGTTGATTGCTGGAACTGTGGCAAGAAGGGCCACTATAAACGTGAATGTCGTGGTAAAAAGAACGACAAGAAAGGAAAAGGGAAGGAAGATGAATCAGATTCCACTGCGGTCGCTTCAGATGGCGACATGGTAGTTATTCTTTCAGCAGATCACGATGTATGTCTCACGGCTATGAGTCAGGACACCGACTGGGTGGTTGACTCGGGAGCTTCTTTTCATGCGACTCCACGCAGGGACTTCTTCACAAGCTACAAGTCAGGTGACTATGGGACTGTGAAGATGGAAAATTCTGGCGTATAAAAAATCGTGGGAGTCGGTGATATTTGCGTGAAGACCGATGTGGGCTGCACATTGGTTCTCAGGAATGTGAGGCATATCCCAGACCTTCGCCTCAACTTGATATCGACGGAAAAGTTGGATGATGATGGCTATGAAAGCCGGTTTGCTGGTGGGCGATGGAAGCTCATCAAGGGTTCGTTGATCGTGGCCAGAGGAAAGAAGTGTTGCACCCTTTACAAGGCAAGTGTCAGTATGTGCAAGGGTGGGTTGAACGCAGCGAAAGATTCAGTTATTGACATGTGGCACAGGCGTCTAGGCCACATGAGTGAAAAAGGGCTTCAGCTACTAGCGAGGAAGCAGCTCCTTCCAGACGTGACAGGTATGTCTCTCAAAACCTGTCTTGATTGTTTATCAGGGAAACAACATATAGTTTCATTTGTTAAATCTGCTTCTCATGTTAATAAAGTGCATGCATTAGATTTGGTTTATTCCGATGTTTGTGGTCCTATGAGGATAAAAACCTTGGGTGGGGCATTGTTTTTTGTTACTTTTATAGATGATGCATCTAGGAGGGTTTGGGTTTATGCTTTGAAATCCAAGGACGAGGTCTTTGGTGTGTTTAAACTATTTCATGCTATGGTCGAGAGAGAGACAGGTAGACCATTGAAGTGCATCCCCACTGACAATGGTGGTGAATACATTGGCGACTTTCATAAGTACTGCAAGTCCCTGGGTATACGGCATGAACAGACGGTTCCCAAGACCCCCCAGCATAATGGTGTAGCTGAGCGAATGAATTGCACCATTGTTGAGAGAATCAGATGCATGTTATCCCATGCAAAATTGCCCAAGACGTTCTGGGGAGAAGCAATGCACACGGCGGTGTATTTGATAAACAGGTCTCCATCAGCCCCATTGAATAGAGAAGTACCTGAGAAGGTGTGGATTGGGAAGGATCCATCGTACAGTCATCTCAGGGTGTTTGGATGCAGGGCATCCGTTCACGTACCAAAGGACGAGAGGTCCAAGCTTGATATGAAGATCAGGCAGTGTTGTTCTTAGGGTACGGTGATGAAAAGTTCGGTTACAGATTGTGGGATCCGACCGAGAGGAAGCTCGTCAGGAGTAGAGATGTGGTTTTCTTTGAAGATCAGTGTATAGAAGACATTGGTAAGCCAGAGAAGAATCAGCCTAGTTCAGGTGAGCTAGAGGACATGGATCCATTTATTCCTCCCGTGGTGCCTGATGACGGGGGAGTACAGCAAGGTGCAGAGGACGATGGAGTTCCTTCAGAAGATGGACCAGGGGAGCAACCCCCACTTGATCCACCTGTTGAGCCACAGGTGAGGAGGTCATCTAGGGACAGACAGCCGTCCAAGAGGTACTCGCCACATGAGTACATTATGCTGACTGATGGGGGAGAGCCAGAAGATTATTCTGAGGCCCTAACCGATGAGCATAAGGAGGAGTGGTTGAAAGCTATGCAAGAGGAGATGAAATCCTTACATAAGAACCACACCTATGATATGGTGAAATTGCCTAAGGGCAAGAAAGCTTTGAGCAACAAGTGGGTATTCAGAAAGAAGGTTGAGCAGAAGAATTCACAGACGAGGTTCAAGGCCAGACTTGTGGTGAAAGGGTTTGGTCAGAGGAAAGGCATAGACTTCGAGGAGATATTCTCACCAGTGGTGAAGATGACATCCATACGGATGTTGCTTGGGTTGGCGGCTAGCATGGATCTGGAGATAGAGTAGTTAGATGTTAAAACTGCCTTTCTTCATGGTGACCTGGAAGAAGAGATCTACATGCACCAACCAGAGGGGTTCGAAGTCAAGGGCAAGGAGCATATGGTGTGTAGGCTGAGGAAGAGCTTGTATAAGCTGAAACAAGCTCCACGGCAATGGTACAAGAAGTTCGACTCGTTCATGTTGAAACATGGGTGTGACAGAACGGAGTCGGACCACTGTGTGTTCACGCGCAAGTTCTCAAATGGTGATTTCTTAGTTCTACTGTTATATGTTGATGACATGCTCATCATGGGAAAAGACATCAAGAAGATCAACAGGCTGAAACAGGAGTTGGGCAAGTCTTTTGCGATGAAAGACTTGGGTGCGGCTAAACAGATCCTAGGAATGGAGATAACCCGTGACAGAAGCAGCAGGAAGCTCTAGCTGTCACAAGAGCGGTATATTGAGAAAGTCCTAGAGCGGTTCAATATGAATGCAGCGAAGCCGGTCAGTACTCCACTAGATGGTCACTTCAGATTGAGCGACAGGCAGTATCCCAAGACGAAGGCAGAGGTGGAAGAGATGCAGAAAATACCCTACGCGTCAGCTGTAGGAAGTTTGATGTATGCTATGGTGTGTACACGCCCAGACATAGCATATGCGGTTGGTGTTGTCAGCCGGTACCTTGCCAATCCTGGCAAAGAGCATTGGGCAGCAGTGAAATGGATATTACGGTATCTAAGAGGCTCATCCAGGTTGAGCCTATGCTATGGCGACGGTAAACCTGTGTTAGAGGGCTACACAGATGCAGATATGGCAGGTGACAGATTCCAGGAAGTCTACATCGGGGTTCATGTTCACGTTTACAGGAGGAGCGGTTTCTTGGCAGAGCAAGCTGCAGAAGGTCATAGTATTGTCGACGACAGAGGCCGAGTACATTGCAGTCACAGAGGCATACAAAGAGATGCTTTGGATGAAAAGGTTCCTACAGGAACTTAGCCTGAAGCAAGAGGAGCACGTGGTCTATTGCGATAGTCAGAGTGTTATACACTTGAGCAAGAATCCAAGTCAGCATTCCAAGTCGAAGCACATAGAGATTCGGTATCACTGGATAAGGGATACTTTGGAACAGAAGGTGTTACAGCTTGAGAAGGTCCACACGGACGATAGTGGGTCAGACATGATGACCAAGGCTTTGCTCAAGGGCAAGTTTGAGGTTTGTAGAAACCTGGCTGGCTTGAAGAAGGTGGATCCCTCCTGGGTCAAAAAGGGGGAGATTTGATGGGTTTTTTTGACCCATCTTCGACTGGTCGAGAGCCCTGTTCGACTGGTCGAAGGCTGGTGGTCGACCAGTCGAAGATTCGAGTCGTAACTTCGACTCAAAATCCAGCGAGTTGGTTTGCTGTTTTTTACTGTAGCTAGGACTGGTCGAAGGAATTCTTCGACTAGTCGAAGGGGACCTACGACTAGTCGAAGACTCGGTTCGACTAGTCGAAGGTTACGCAGTTTGTTCCGCGATTTTGCACGAAACTACGGATTTGAGTCCTTTCGCAACAGGGATGCGGAAAGGAGTTTCCTAAACTATAAAAGGGGTTGCCTAGGGTTTTTCTAGGGACAGCAAGAGGGTTTCCTAAAGCTTTGCAAGGGATTTGCTAAAGGGTTTAGGGCTATCAAAGGTGAGAGAGAAGAAGAAAGAGAGAGAGGAAGCTTATAGAAGGGAAGTTCTGCTCGTGGAGGTTTTCTACTTTGAAATTTATATCTCAGCGCTTCTATGTCCTCATAATCGGTTAGATCTCTCCGTTTTCTCTATTTCTCTTATTGTTTATCCACTCCTGCGTGAGTGAAGAAGATTGTAATGTTCTACTTCATACTGGATTGTTGATCTGGACGAGGTCCCTTGGTTTTTACCTCTTTGAGGGTTTTCCACGTAAAAATCTCTTGTGTGGTGTGTGATTGATGCTTTGATTTATTTCATTGCTATATTATCTATAATTCTGGTTTGTTTCGGGAGGCTAGATCCTAAGGTTTGTGCAAGGCATCCCAACATAAACTCCTGCTTAAAGATGTTATCAGAAAATTTGAAGGAGGTGAAAAAAGAGAATATCCGTCCTGCGCCGCAACGAAGTGAACTTTTTACGGGCTAAAGTGGAGTTGTTGAATGTATTTAAATTTTCAATTGTTATCATGTGCAGGTCTTATTGGTTGCAATGTACCAATATATGTGATGCTCATGTAGGGTGCACACCCGACGTCAGCAGACGTCATCCAAAAGTATGTATTTATGAACCCGTTAAGAAGGCTTAGCCCTGATGAATATAAATTTATTAACGTGGCCTATGTTAATGATGCTCATGTTTGGTTAAAATGCCTATGGGAGAATGCATGAGTTAATGTGATGAGGTAAAACTTTGGCATAAAAATCTTTTACGTGTACTTCATTTTATATTATATATATTTATTGATAATTCGTGACTTGCACATGGAATCGACCTGCATATGGATTTTTTAACTAATCGTCATCTACAATATCCTGACATATACCCTTAGGAATGCATGTTTGTAATGACATTGTTATGGGTTATGTACATTTACAGAATACATGTTTAATTTATATTGGAACCAATCTAACTTATAATATTTTGATTCATTGGAGACAACAACTTCTTAAAGACAATGTTGAACTTTTATAAGAATACAACGTTGGAATGTATATTTATAAAACTAGAGATGACATCTTGAAGGATATTAATCCTAATATTTTGACTATTATTATAGAAGATCGCTTCCAAAAGTAAATGTGAAAATTCAATTGTATAATTTGTCACTGCACTTCTATGTGGTTTAATTGACTTAGTCTTATATGCCGTGTTTAGGTGAGATGTACTTATAATATTGCATGTGTTTTGTATGTATACTTTTGTCACGTTCTAAATTTCAGGGATTAAGTATATACTCGATCTCTGATGTTCTAAGTGTGAACTTTTTCTTTACAGAAACGTGATTACTCTATGCATTTATTTTGGTGTAGCTCATTTGAGCGTTGGATCTGCCTCAATTTTTGTACACATACCTTAAAATGATGCGCGAGAATGTATGAACGACATAGATAAACAATTAAATCATAGTGGGCCCGCCCACAGCACTGACCGTTCATGGCTGGAGACTGGCGGGGTAGGACGCAGTCCGGTTCCCCTGTTAATAGAAAAATGATGGGACCCACCTTATATTGAATGGTTCACATCGTTTTTGAGATGGGTTGGAGGAATTATTTTGGTGGTCCGGCAGACTACAGAGCACACGGGATCATCCAATCACTTCAACCATCACGTGGTGACCCACCACACTATGTGGCGCGTATGTAAAGACGTCATGACGAGACAAATGGCCCATTGTGGTGGTTCACCAAACACCAAACACCACACATTTCTTCATTGAAATTTGACTGATCATAATGCGAGTTGCACCTTCTAAAAATACAACCGTGAAATCACGGCCCAAGTGATCAGATGACATCGTCACGTTCGTCAGAGGGTCCACAAGGAAGATGGGCAGTCTGATTGGTGTCTTGCAATTGAGATGTGGAAAATATTGATCAATGGTCAACTTCCAGGTCTTCAGATCGGATGGTTGGGATCATCCACATGAGCCACGTCAACAACACGTGCATGGGCCCACGTAAGTCAATGCATGTCGTGATCTTTCGTATAAAGTGCATCTATTTCTATCAATTATCATCCGTCGGCACTTTTAAGTGGGAAATAAAGTATTCCTTTTTAGGAAGAAAATGTCTCAACTTTACCCAAATGGTACACTGAACCAATGATCTTAATTGTCCAATTGATAGACTTCGACGGTGATGTTCGTAATTGACTGCGAAAGCCTTTCACACAACTTCCTGTCACGGGAAGCTCGGTGGGGCCCACTGTGATGTTTGTGAGAAATCCACTCCATCCATCCATTTTTCTATATCATGTTAGGACATGAGCCAAAAAATGAGGCATATTCAAAGCTTAAGTGGGCCACAAGACCAGAAGAAGTGAGTGGGGAAATGGCTACCATCGAAACCTACCTAGGTCTACAGTGATGTTTATATGTCATCCATACCATTCATAAAGTCATTCTTATTGGGATGAATTTAAAATACAAACATATTAGCCCAATACAAAACTTCTATGGCCTATAAATATTTCAACAGTGAAGGCTCAATCCTTACCGTTTCCTGTTGTGCACCCACTTGAGTTTTGGATCACATCATTTTTAGTCCCATGTCCTAACATGATCTGATAAAACAGATGGATAGGATGGATTTTTCACAAAACATCAGTGGGCCCACCAAGCTTCCCATCATAGGAAGTTCCCTGCAAAAGCCTTTTCCATATGCAATCCGCATCCCAGTTGATGACTAGAAATTAGACGGCTACGATGAAAACAATCAGTTGTCCAATCAGTCCAATTTTAGTAATGCAAAAGGATATTTATTGAGCATCGGTCATCTTTTCTAACCATCAACTATAATTTTATTATTATTTTTTTTTAAGTGTCAAATGCCCAATATTTTTTCCTCAACAATGAATAGGGTGGGCCCCATTAGATGTATTGAACGGTTAAGATTCAATCTGCTTTCTTCACTTCTTTTAGGATAGGTATGCCACGATAACCTTTTCCCTCTTGGTTGCCTAGTACGCACAAAGAGAAAATCATGCATCCTACATGTAAAATTCACCCCATTAACAAGCAATAACATTATTTTAATGGCACATATAAAATCTCAACCTAATAAAATACTCACATGAATCACAACACTGAGAATAGTATAAAATTGCTTTCAAAACTATTAAGTTCATATCATGTAGCTCATTCAATATTTTAAAAAGTTGATTTTTGTATCTTCTCTCTTGTCCCGTGCAGTGATTTCGACTTAATTAATGAGTTTGATGAAAGGCATATGATGGGTTGGGCCAGAGGCAGTGATGACCGTAGGTGGTGTGGTGACCGTAGGTGTTGGGCCAGAGGCAGTGATGGGCCCAGGCTTTTTTAAAGGCTTTTGGGTTTTTGGGCTGAGTATGTACTCAGCCCATCTCTAATAGCCTAACCAAGCTCATCTTCGAGAATATAAGGCCCACCAATCAATTCTCACCACGTCACCGTACCACCATTGTGGCTTCACTTACTAGTCGGGTCTTGCTTGATTATATCCATTCGGTGAAATGGACACCGTTCAAGTGGTGAGCATCAAGCGCAACTTGGCGGTGACTCAAACCAACGATGTGGATGAGACCCTAATCGTAGGTACCCACCACGATATATATGTATTATATATCTACGCTGTCTCGTATGTTTTTCTAACTTTTTTTATGCCATATTCCTAAAACTGAAGAAGATACAAATTTATGTTGGACCGCACCACATTAAAATCTTTTTGTATGTCATAAACGTTCTGGATAAAGGTGATATTTATTTTTTCCTCTCATCTAGGTCTGTGTGACCTCATCAACTGTTTGGATGGTTGATGAACATTACGGTGGATGCTAGGAAGCTTTTAATGGTAGGTGTTTAATGAGCATTGTTTTTTATGGTGTTGTCCACCAGAAATCTGTATTTGCTTTATTTTTGGGAAATTGACCTAAAAAAACTCAAAAACCATATGGCCAGCGTGGATATGCAGTGCATACATTGAGGTGGGCCCAACAGCCAAGGTCTCACCTACAACAATGTTCCTCGGTCGCAGCCAAGTCGCTGGTGAGGAGTTCACCACTCTCAGCATTGGTGTAGCAACACGGTGAGATTTGATTGGTGGGGCATTGCAACATCTTAAATGGCTAGTTCCAGCCCCATATAAGGTCGACATGTTTCTGTGAGACCTCTGATCCACAACATTCCAGCCACCTGACGCATAGCTACTTTCGCACCACCACTCACAGTCGTCTCGCACCAGTCGATGAGCCAGCAACATGATACGCAGGTGTAAAGTACAAATTGCGCCATTAGTGCCTTTATAACTACATTGCATTATATGCCCACACCTTTACATCGAGCCTGTGTCCTCACATTGAGCCTGATATCATAACCATGCCTGAGCTTGCGCGCATGATAATGCGAATCACTAAAACACACAACTTTAGATGCTCTACGAATTCACCAAACAAATATTAAAGTACTCGACACCTAATTTATAAATAGGGTTGGGCATTGGTTCGAGTCGGATCGGATTGAGTCCAACTCGGACCAATCTGAAACGTCATTGGCCTAACTCGAACCTGATCTGACCCGGTACTGGGTCCGGGTTGCCTGACTCAGACCAACCCGAAAACTCAATGGACTGATTCAATCCGAGTCTGACTCAATCAGGAAAATTGAGTCGGTCGGAATGGTCACGATTCGAATCGCTAAAAATTTAAAATTAGTAAATTTTTTTATATATAAATAGTAGAAAATACTTTAAAAAAATAAATATTACTTAATATATCCGAATCGGATCAAATCGGTCCGAATTACGGCATCCACACTGTCCATCAGTATCTTCAGATAATCCTTGGACGTAGGATCAATAATTATCCAGATCCAAAACTCCAGTGAGCTGCACTACAGGAAACGGTGGAGAAACGGGACATCCAACATTGTAAATTTCCTGGGGCCCACAGTAATGATTAATTGAAATCCAACTTGTTTATAAGATTAATCTCATAGGGATGAAGTTAAAACACAAACATCAGAAAATGTGAAACTTCAGAGGACCTAAGAAGGCTTCAATGGTGGACGTCCCCTCGCCACTGTTTCTGATTGTGTGGTCCACTTAAGGTTTCCATTTAGCTAAATTTTGGTTTTACGTCCTAAAATTATATGAAAAAACTTTTGGATGGAGTGGATTTTTCACGGACATCACAACGGACCCACGGAGCCTTTTAGTTGCATGGCCTGACTCAAGTGTTGTAAGTGATTTGCGTCCGTCCCATCCGTCTGAGAGTGGCAACGGACCAGTAAAATAAAAGAGGGAAGAGAAAGGTGGGTCCTATCTAGGTGTACAATCCCAGCCGTCCTTTATTGGGTCCCGTAGTATAGATGACCTACCTAAAAATTAATATCAATACAGGAATGGGCCACAGTTATAAATAAGTGGACGGCTAAGGATCAACGGCTGAGATTTGTCCAATCACATTTATATGGCCACTGTATTAGGGCACCCATTACAAGAATCTCATACTTGCGTGCAACACGGTGCAGATCTCAGCTTTGGGCTGGGTCATTGGTTATGGGCCCATAATCCATACCGTCCATATGAGAAGCCTAGTCACCTAAAATCTCAGAAATTGAAAGATCCTTGCCGTTGAAAACTTGGTTCAAAATGACACCATCTTGCATCCGTCCAAATGCCTGACAAATGAGCCCATCCCGATCTGAGTCTTGTGTTTCAGTGGGCCCACAAAGCGGCCCAGATCATTTTTAACACAGGTAATGGGCTGGGCCTGAAACAGGCCCATTTAGTTCTATGGTCACGTGATTATCGACCATAAAGGTGCATCACACCACGTGAGTCGTCAAAGAATATATTACTGCAAGGCTATAAACGAGGTGTCCGTTGCTGGATAAAGAAATAAAACAGGTTACGGACACGTCCGATCTGATTTTCAATCCAGACCGTACAAATTTGAGGGCCACCATGGATAGATGATAAACCTACTCACCCTCAAATTTTCGGCCCCTGATGACTAAGAAAAAAAAATCAGTGGTTCAGATTCAAATGGCAAATCGGATGGTTGTGATCATAGAACTAGTTTGATTTTCAGGATTTGCTATGCCCACGATGGGACCCAGTATTTTGACGGCCTGGATTGGAGTACGTTGACGTCATTCTTGCATACTTATAACCGCTTGAACACTTGGAGGTTGATAGATACAACCGCTTGAACACTTCACATGCGTGGAATGATCTGGACCGCTCATCCGACAGCTCCAACTAAAATGGGTGCGATGGCCTACAAATCATACATCCTAGGATAAACGGCCATGATTTGGTGATTCAAGTTTGGCCCGTGGTTTGGTAATCCAAACCATCTGTCCGTTTCATCCCACCGTGGATGGACCAAGGCCCACCTAAAAATGAAGCAGATCCAAATCTCAAGCGGACCACATCACAGAAAAGCTGTGGTCGTTAAACGGCCACCATTAAAAAATTTCTAGGGCCCAGCGTAACGTTTATTTGCCATCCTAACCTGATAAGTACACACAGACCTGGATGAAGGGAAAACATACATCAGCTTGACTGAAAACTTGTGTGGCCCAGAAGAAGTTTTGAATGGTTAGTCATGTGGTGTGGTCCACCTGAGGTGTGGATCTACTTAATTTTTAGGCTCATGTAATGATATGACAAATAATTCCCGGTCTAGAAGTGATTTGGGATCGACTCGTGCGATCAGGATCGAGTACGAACTCGACCAACACGCTCGTTTTCGATGAACTTCACCAAATGGCGAAACCGGGAAAACCTAAGACTGTTTCTATATTTTTATCGCACCCTCCTAAGTCAAAACG
Organism: Magnolia officinalis; assembly: GCA_021015155.1. Lineage (NCBI taxonomy): Eukaryota > Viridiplantae > Streptophyta > Magnoliopsida > Magnoliales > Magnoliaceae > Magnolia > Magnolia officinalis. The sequence goes on from JAJHSJ010000013.1 coordinate 7,463,592, forward strand.
TCAGCGTACGTCATGGGAATATAACTCAGGTCCGGTTTAATCAAAATCATGCTCTGATACCAACTTGTAACGCCCTGAAATTCGAGGGTCGAGTAGCAACTCAACTCTCGAGTTCCAGAACATCACTTATGCAACATAGATGATGATGATTGAATGTTGTCTGTGTCAGTGTAATAAACATGAGTGAGATTATACCAAAGCAGTAATTCATACTCCAGATCAATTTTATAAAGGTAAGCGGAAGACTGAAACTGTATATATAAGGTATGTAAAGAAACAAAACCATCTCAATCTCCAGAGTATGAACACCAACTGAGTAACCATAAACATGTATTGTTTCTGAATCAAAAAGTCAAAATACAACTAAAGAGATAAATCCTGAAATCCCCGCGATCCAGTCAGCCTAAGCAAAGCCGTCTGAGTACTGCATGAATGAGAACTCGTCCTGGTCCTCATCGTAGTTTGGCTCAGCCTCCTGAATCGACGTACCATCTACACCTGAGACAGAGTCTGGTTGGTGTGTACAACACCGTCCCGTAACGTGGGAGTGAGTAGCTAACTCAGTGGAACAATAAAGCATAGGTTAACATGTTATCAATTCAATCAAGCAGTAATGATAAAGCAATACAATCAAACAATCCTAACTACTCTTATTAAATGCAAGTATGAAATGACATGATGAATGCCCTTGCCAAACCACCCTCATGCGACACCATCTTACGATCGCGAATGCGTTCATCCCTCAGTGCTCCACATCTACCAGGCACATGCAATGCGATGATGAGCATGATTACCGAGTAATTATTAGTCCATTTCAAACAACAGTATTGGGAAACTAAGGTACATCCCTTGTATCATTCCCAAACATAATCCATTCTAGGGTCGTCAGTCCTAGTTAATCTCAAATGATGGTGTGTTTTCTAGGTCACTGCAAAGGCTACCAGGGTTGTTACACACAAAGGTTACACCACTCCCCCATCACCTTTTTAACGGTTCATCACTATACAGATACAGGCCTAGTCCATACTCTATATACTACGGCAAGACTCGTCGCCTCACCACAAATTCAGAGTATGCTCGAGGTCACTACAAAGGGCTGTCAGGGCTGTTACGCACAAAGGTTACACCGCTCCCCTATCACCTTATCAATATAGGCCGACAGCACGAATATAGTGTCCCATACCACCATAATCGGCTCACGAGTCTAGTTGCTCACTGGTCACTACGGGGAGGCACATGGCCCCAGCGTAGGCCGACAGCTCGACCACGGTGTCCCATACCACCATGCCCGGCTCATGAGTCTTAGCAGATCGAGGTACCATGGTAACGGGATTCCACTGGTAAGTTTGGTACCCTAGGTTCAAGCAGTAGCGACCAAACATGGTGAACATACATTAGGCATATTGGGTTACTTGACGAGTCTGACTAGCTCGAGCGCACAATCAACTGGACGACATGAAGCGCATAAACACTTTGTGTGACCTAACCACTGTCGCCAACTGAAGTACGACTCGGGTTCGTCAAACACATCTTTCGTGGCGACATGAATCTCAACCACGATCTCAAGTCTGGTACCGATTGTCTGGACTATAGACATAGTCCCAAACTCAATCAATCCTTACTGATAGCATGTGGTGTAAAGCATAATAAACAAAATAATTTAAGCATGTTAACAAGCATGTCATACAGTATGTTATAAAACATGTTATAAAGCATATTATAAAGTACTATATAAATAGGAATACAAACACATATATTTCATAAGTAAGTGGTTAGAGTAAACAACCACATGGAGAAAATAGTACATGTCTCTAAGGTAGTTGAGAACCTTATCTCAACACCTACCTAAGGCACTAACATCCCAGCACTTACTCTCACAAGTATTTTCACAAACACTTAGAATACACTATTTCAACATACATGGTGTATGTTGGTAAAACATGTATTAGGGCTATCCTTTCGCCAAGCGAGTATTTTATTCATGTATAATATATTCATACAGCAATTAATCATGACAAATACATCTTCAAAATTTATACGTATACGGTATTTTATAGAATACACAATTTCAACATACATAGTGTATATAAGCAAAACATGTATTAGGGCGAGTCCTTTCGCCAAACAAGTAATTTATCCACATATAATATATTTATACAACAAATAATCATGTCATACACATTTCCAAAATTTGTATGTGTAACAACCCATTTTTTTTAGGGGAAGTAACCCCACCGTCCACTTCTGTGTGGCCCATCTGAGTTTTGGATCAGCCTCATTTTTGGCCTTACATCTTCTTTTGGCCAGGCAAAGATGATGGACGGAGTAGATTATACTATTACTAGTGGGACCCACCAGATCTAAAGAAATAAAAATAAATTAAATTATATCTTTCGCACGCCGACTAAACCACGTTCTCATTCTCCTTCCTTTTCGTACGGTAATGGGCGCCGAAACCTCCCACTAAACGAAACCGTCCCATAATCCATACCTCCATTTTCATTACGCATTCATTTATATATAAAATAAAATAAAATAAAAAAAGAGAGAGAGAGAGAAAGAGAAAGAATCGAAGGAATTAATTAAAAAAAATAGAGAGAGAGAGAGCTCTGTAGATCAAGAGAGAGATTAAAGCGGGGCCGGTCATCAGATTTTTTTTTTAAGGTAGGTGATCTTATCCTGAAATTTATTATTTTCAGCTATTTAATTATGTTTATTTAATCCAACATTTTTATAAGAATAATATTTTTTTGATTATTATGTATAGAATTCTATTTATTTGGGAATTTTTATATTTCTGATATTTAATATAAGTTTTAAAAAAAATAAAAATAAATAAATAAACAATTTATCTAAAGTTATAATTTAATTTATAAAAGTATTTGTGTTATCATATGCCACAATTACAATTTCAGAGTGCCTGCGTGTCAATCGTCATGCTCTGCCAGAGTATCAAATAACTCCTCATGAGAAGTCAGAGGATTCACCGTAAGAAACTACTTTAATGAAGAAGGTTTCAAGTCCATCAAGCTGGACCATAACTTACAATCCACCCACCAATAGATTTATGACATACTAAGTTCATACAAAATCCAACCCTTCCAATACATTTAAAACAACATGAAGATCACTTATATGAAAAATTATTCCTATATACTAGTCAGGATATCCTCAAAAATAGAAAATAAGTTATAACTGTTGATAAATAGTATTATCCATTTAAGGAGTGAATGTAAGTGTATTGTTTTGTAAGTGATCTTAATTGTTTAATAAACTTAGTGAATGGGTTAGATTTTTCACATATATTAAAGGTTAGAAGTTATTTAATCGATCGACCGTAATGTTTCAAATCGGTTGTACTGGAGATCTTCTTATTATAATGGGACTCTGTTAGTACAAGATATACCAGTATGACTATAATCTTACTCGTCTCTACATGTGGAACATAGCACACGTGTATAAGTATGAGAAATCTACTATGAAATCCACATATTTGACGTGCCCAAATAGAATATATATATATATATAATAATAATAATAATAATAATAATAATAATAATAATAATAATAAATAAAAAGAGCACAGTCTGTCTATTTTTCTTAGGCACCATGAATGAATGAAAGCTAAAATGTTCTTATTCAACTTACAAGTATGGTCCACCTAATTAGCTTAACTGTCAAATTTTCAGAAAAGTGAACGTAAAAAATATGACCTCTCAGATGAACGGAATAGATTTCACACACGTGGCTCGTGTGGCACGTGACACACAAGTAGGATTCAAATCCTACTTGCGCGAGTAGCTTTCCCATTTTTCATGAAGAATTGAATGGTGGGGCATTGGAGTTGCTGTATGGATTCTATAAATGAACCAAAGGCTCTGGATTGTGTAAAGGGTCATATCCTCTTAGGTTCTGTAGTGTATAGATTCACCATATACCTGCATTTTTAAATTATTACCTTGAGTTGTACCATTTACTCGGTTTGTTATATGAATTTATTACCACACTCTACCTCTTTGTTAAATAACACTATTATGATGGTCTATTGCCATTTTTAATATGGTGGTGACTCCTTAACCGTCCATCATGAAATGCTTGTATGACAATCAGACCGTCCAAATTGCTGAACCAACTTTTGATATTGGACCACTAGAAATTGAGCTGAGAATGTGAAAGTAACCATGGATTTTGGTAGGCCCCAGCCACTCAATGTGAGATTTATTGCTCAAGGGTGGAGCTCATATAGAACCTGATATTTTAACAAATTTATGCACCTTGTTCAGAACTTGCATTATAGTGTAGAAATTGGATTGATTAAATTATTAATCATTTATTTTGTGATATTAAAATTGTTCATGTTATTCATGTTTATCTATAGATTATTTAATTGTTAAAAAAATGTGTATAAATTAGCAAGTAGGGCAATCGTGTCCCTTGGGTGAGAGACCCTAAAGCCAACAAGTAGGGCAATCGTGTCCCTTGGGTGAAAGACCCTAGAACCCACTGGATCCTTTGAAATCTCCTTTGTGTACGGCGTATGAGTACAATTGTGTGCGTGGACATACGTCAGAGGTACAACTGGAGCAGTAGTCTGACCAGCTAATGTATAAATGGGTCCCTCACCATGAGGTACCAGTGCGTGGGCGTTAATGCAACGTGACCATCCACTTGGGTACGGTGTTGTAAGAAATAATTTAAATGTTACAAGTATTCATGGAAATATTACATGCATTGCATTTTCTTTTATTACATTCTGTTATCTGTATTCTATTTCCTTCATTGTTATAAAATTGATATTATCTGAACATATTAAATTTTGGGTAAGAAATGACCCTACTGGGCTGTTATGCTCATCCTACTAAAACAAATGCACAGGTGCAGAGCTGGAATACTATAAGCAAGCGGGCCTCTACTATTAGCTTTACTTTTGGAATTAAGATTATTTTTAATTCAATTAAGTTTTTTTTATTTTTTTGTTTATTTTTTTTGTTTTTGTTGTTATTTAGGTTAGTTTATGTTCAAGTTCGATGTAAAGAGGACAACTATCAAAATATTTGAATTTAATAAACATTTCAGGTGTATTTTCTTATTAGATGACGTTGAGTATTTACTGAATTCGATTGAATCAACTGGATTGTAATAAATGTCATCATATCATAATTCATACCTTGGTATTCGGGTCCTGAATACCTTATTTAGGTACCCGAATTTCGGGACGTGACAGTACGTATACGGTACTTTCTACAAATACCTAGAGTATGTAGAATTCCATATTTTTCATCTTTAATCGAAACGGAAAACAGGCAGCACTTTGTACATGTGCAATTACATGCAGATCATGAATCTATCATTATCTGACATTGAAAGCGTTGAAAACCGTAACCTATACACCTAAAGTCCTCACCTTATACCGTAGAATTGCAACGAATCAGCTAGGTTTGCCAAGCTTCCGTATTTGGCAGTTTGGTAGCCTAAAGAATGAAATAGGTTAGTTATTTCATAACTTACAACCAACACACCCCAAAACAGATTTAGGGTTAGGGTTTCTTACCTCAAAACGTAGTCGGTATCGCCGGGAAAGCGACAAGAATGGAGAGGTGGAGCTTGGGTAGTGGCAAGAAACAGTAGCAGAGAGATTCTCCCTCTTCTCTCACTCTTTCTCTCTTCTCACTTCTCTCTCTAGGGTTTCTCTCAAATTCGTATGGCTGTGAGAGAGAGGGTTTTAAGGTCCTTATATAGCCTAAAATCTCTCCAAACTAGACTTAAGGACAAGGTATACTTAGGTTATAACCAAAGCAGCATTGTTTCAGTTCAACGGAAGATTTCTGGTGGGCCTCCTTGAGCCAAAAGTCGGACTTAAGCTCACAGACCTTGGATCCAGGTAAAGTTAAGTTTTCGTTTCAGTCGGATTCCCAGATCACGCGTGGCGGACCCGTTTCAGTTCAACGGTCGGCGGATTTCGATAAGAAATTCAAAGTGCATGGATATGTTCATGAAATTTTTCCTGATCCGAGGGTGTATTTGGGTCAGATTCTGACGGTCAGGTTGCTTACAAAACGTCCGCAAGCGACACGTGCCAGATCACTATTCAAGATATTTATTTTGTAAAGAAAATAAGTGTTTTCACACTCTCTCGCTCCAGACTCAAGCGAACATCCGTGGGACACTGTCTGGATTTGATTTTCGAGATGGTTGTCAAGCCCAGCGAGGCGGTCCTAAGTCCTTAACTTCGTATTATTCGGACTCCCGATGTGCGGTCTAGACCTGATACGGAGTTTCAATGTGTTCCCGAGAGCAGTCGGGTAATGAGTTTGATCCTAGACTTCAGGGTAACCTAGCAACAATGATTCTACAAGTTTTGGGTCTTGCAGATCGTATTTAAAGCGATTCCAATGGATTTCATGGATAATCTAGTTTAACACTTAGTTAACTTTATCAAATTTCTAAAGGATTCAATCCTAAGTGATTTCTGGTCGAGGTGGTACTCGAGTCATTCACAGAAATTTTCGAGTCGTTACAATAATGCATTTCCATATTAGTTAATCCCACTCCACTGACCAATGTAGATCCCGGATCCACCCAAATCGTGCGCCATGAAAATGATGTTACAGTGGTTTTCATACACACTTCATGGTGGCCCCACAACAACTATTGTATAGGGAAGCGGATTGGCTGATGTACCACACACCACCAACCTCACTAGTGTGGGTACCCGTCGTGGGTAGATAAGTGCTGCTATCCATTCAAAGAAGATCAAAGTAACATGAGCCTCATGGTGATTTACACGGGCATCACAATGATTTCGCATATCATTTTAAAACATAGACAAAAAATGAATCATATCCAAAGCTCAAGTAGACCACACCATGATTTAGCAACATCATTTAAAACACGAGACAAAAAATGAATCATATCAAGTAGACCACACCACAAATAGCAGTGGGATAATATTTTCACTATTAAACACATTTGTAGGGCCTAAGGTAATGTTTATTTATCCATCCAATCTCTTTATAAGATCACACAAACTTGGAGGGCCTAAGGTAATGTTTATTTATCCATCCAATCTCTTTATAAGATCACACAAACTTGAGAAAAAATAAATATCATATTGATCCAAAACTTTTGTGACCCCATCAGGGTTTCAATGATAGATGTTCAATGACCTATAAATTTTTACAATATGGTCTACTTGATATTTGTATGTCTTATGGGCTCAAGCCTTACAACGGGCTCACCAACTCGACCTATGGTTTGGATATAATACATCATCATTAAGGGCCTGTTTGGCCAGGCAGATCCCACGGTATTAGGAGGGATGGGATCGGCAATATCCTGGGATAGGCATGACGAGCCAAACAGATCTGGTGAACTTGTCCCGGGATATGAACAATCCCATGGATCTTAAGACAATCCACTGACATCACCATCATTACCTTAAAATTGATCCTATCCCTTGGTTGGATGGATTGGAAGGTAAAATCCCGGGATATGCATGGCATGCCAAATAGACCAAGTAAACTTGTCCTGGGATATAAGCAATCCCATGGATCTTAAGACAATCCACTGACACCATCATCATTACCTTAAAATTGATCCCATCCCTCCTAATACCATGGGATCTGCCCGGCCAAACAGGCCTAAGGGACTCACAAAAATTAATGATGTCAACACACCAGCTAACACACCGGCCAATTCACTTCCATGTTGGTCAAGGATAGTATATTATTCTGTGGCTGGTGTACCACACACTTCTAACATCCCTGGTGTGTTGATATCACCAAGTTACAGGTATATGTTATATACAAATCGTTTGTTCACTTGGCAAAATCATTGTTAGGCTTAATTAAAAAATAAAACAGATTAAAAGATCAAGTGAACCATACCGTAGAAAGCAGTGAGAGATTCAACGTCTATCATTGAAATCTTCACAAGGTAACAAAAGTACGTACTAGATTAATTTGATATTTATTTTTATCATTTTTATTACCTTTTTTCTTTTTCGTTTTTTAAATTCATGTTTGTATAACTTTATGAATAGATTTGATGGAAAATAAACGTCATGATCGCCCATGAATGCTTTAACATTGACAATCATTTGATGGTGTGGTCCACTTGAGTTTTGGATATAAATTATATATTCTTTGGCTTATGCTTTAAAATGATTTCAAAAAATGGGTGGACGGCATGGATATAATAAAGACATCACAGTGGGGGCACGTAACTTTGATCAAAGGGACTAGAGGCCCTCGGGCAGCCGTCTTTGCACGCAACCTATCCACACCAGGGAAGTTGGTGGTGTGAGTACACCAGCAAATCCGCTTCCATTCTATAATTCGTCCAAAAACACATGAGCCGTGCTTAGTTCAGTCACTTCATTAACTACTTGAGTAGGTCCCATCATGAATGAAGGTTTTGCAAACATCGTACTGATCAGAAGATTCCGATCCCTTGATCTGACAGATAGATGGTAAGAAGGATTTCGGCAGTCCAGAAAAGTAAACGCAAGAGAACGACGGCATGGTATTAGGTGGGATGGAATTACGTTCGGTCAGGTGCGAATTTCACCCAGGGAGTGTTTAATTTTCCAGATCATGGTAAATGCTGGTAACGATTATTAGCTGCACATTTTCCTAATCTTAAATTTGACGTTCTTACTTTTTTTATACATACAAAATGAGAAGGCTGCATATTATACATGGGTCTTACTGTGATGTGTGTTGCTTATCCACACCGTTCATCCATTATGCCAGCTGAATTTATAGTATGAGCCAAAAAATGAGGCATATCCAAAGCTTACGTGGACCACGCCATAGGAAAAAGGGAATCAAACACTAATCGTTCAATTTTTTTTTGAGCCGCTATTTCTTTTGGTGTGGGCCACTTAAGCACTGGATTTTCCTCAATTTTTGGCTTATACCTCAAAATTCTGTTGTAAAACGGATGGATGGAACGAATATATCATATATATCACTGTGTGGTTCAAAAATTAAAACTATCTCTTTTTAACTGGTTTCAAATGCACAAATTCCTATGATTTTTCAAAAGCTGTAAAACAGTAATAATTATTCATTTCCACGGTATGTTGGCTTTGAAAAAACAAACGGCCCTTGATGTTTATGAAGAATGGAAAGCTTGGATTTAGATTAGATAGAATTGCATCGATCCTATGCCAATTCCACTCAATGTTAGCGGGTTGTGTAGGTCTCATCATGATGTGCGGGCTATATCTACACCGTCCACCCATTTTTGGAGATCATTTTAGAGCATGGACCAAAAAATCAAGTAGATCTAAAGCTCAAGTGGACCCTACCATAGAAAGTAGCGGGGATTGAATACCTACCATTGAAAACTTCTTTCAGGCCACATAAGTTTTGGATTCGCTTCATTTTTAGGCCCATGTCATAAAATGAGGTTACAAAATAAATGAACGGTTTGGATATAACACATATGTGTTATTTTCAATAGTTTCAAATAATGGTGGGTATATCCATTCAATGTACCATTGTATTACAAACATAGCATGGAATTAAGCTTATCCCATGATAACAGAGGACAATCCTTGCCATGTGTAATAATTACGTTTTTTGAATCCCATCCCACCTAATTGTTCCTAATGTCATGCGCCAAACATTCCCTAAAGTATCTGGATCACCGAATATTGGGCCCCACATGGATGCATTGGATCAAGGAACATTCGCATTACAATGTGGCTGCGAGGATGGGAAGTGGATCGCGTACTAGGAAACTTAGAACCATCCCACTTTAATTTATTTATTTTATCCACTCTGTTCATCCATTTTATCGGATAATTTTGTGGCTTTAGACCAAACATTAATCACATACAAAGCTTAAGTGGACCACACCATAGGAAACAATGTGATTTGAACGTCTACCATTATAAAAAATCTTCGGAGGCTAGTGAAGTTTTGGATCAAGGTCATGTTTGTTCTTTTCCTTAATCCATGTCTTCTCCATCTTATGAATGAATGGTTTGGATGAAAAATAAACATCACTGTAAGCCTTAGGACGGTTTCAACTGTAGAAATCATTATTCCCATTGTTTACTGTGGTATGGTCCACCTGAGCTTTGGATATATTTCAATTTTGTGCTAAACCCTTAAATGAGCTAAAAATCGGATGGACGGCTGGTAAATCACGTACATTTAGGGTGAGCCAAACTGAGTTTAATCGGTACAGTAAGAGCATACTAAGTAACTCATCACGTAATCCGATTTTGTGGGGGTCTATGGGTCCCACTGTGATGTAAGTGTTTTATCCATGCCGTTAATCATTTTTCTCAGATCATTTTTAGAAATGAGCTAAAAAATGAGGCAGGTCCAGGGATTAAGTGGACCACAAGGCAAGGATTGAACGTCCACCATTAAAAACTTCTCGGGAGCTGGAGAAGTTTCGAATCAAGTCCTATGGATGCATCACGACAAGGAAGAAGCAACCTGGGAACGGGAAGAAGAAACGAAAGAAAAATATCCAAACCTCTTTAATGGAGACTGATACACAAGGTGAGAAATTTCGGGACGCGTATTTTCTTTAAGGAGTGTAGGTTGTAACACCCCAAAACATAAGACCCGGATTAGCACATAAACTAACAAACTAGTACGGCTAGGAGCAGAAAAACTCCATTTTTAAATGACAAACCACAAAGACAACTAATCAAGACTCACCTTAATAACCAAGACAATTAACATTCACTTCATCCATGTTAAGACAAAATTTCACCAATGTTATATACGCTCCATGTTAGTAACTAATGAAGTTGATATTTGTATTTTCACTTCTTCCACGTCTACGTTATCTTATGAACATGATGGACGGTAAAAGAAAACATCACGGTGGCCCGTAGAAAGGTTTCAACAGTGGGTGTCATTATCACTGCAGCTTCCTTCGGTGTAGTCCACTGGAGCTGTTACTTGCTACACGTTTAGGGTCATATTTTAAAACGATCTTAGAAAAGCGATGAACGGCGTGGATAAAAAACTTATATCATGGTGGGCCCCACATAGCCCTGACAGACGGATTACAATACGGGGGAGGACGCAATCCGCGTCCGGTGTTATCCATTTATATGGATAATCAGTCCATTTTAATCGTCCATTTACTACCACAATCTTACCCCATCCGATCACCTTTTCATCCCTATTTTTAATTATTAACATGTGCATGATGGACCTGCCTGACTAATGACAAGGATCTTGCGTGACTCGTGCCCTGTCAGCAAGTTCGCGGAGAGGAGCATGAGGAAGTTATTCGATACTCTGGCAGGGCACAATGTTTGATACTCAGTCGTGCAAAAATTGCACACAATACATACTTTATGTCAAATTAGACCGACTAAATTGTGGAACGCACTGTATTAAGTGCATAATTCTAAAATAATCTTAATTGAATAATCCTAACCTCTAATTCGTGGACACTTGTTTGCTGAAATAAGACTCAGATATTTTTAATTTCAACCGTCCAAGAAATGTCCACTAATACAATGGTTATTATCATATAAAAATAGTATTTTTTTTTTGTTTCTAACGCATCTAATCTAGAGCTGATAATTCTTTTAGTTCAATTTGGTTTGCTTTTATGGCCACATATGCAATATCTCATGACTGCGTATAATCCTTCATGCTTTGCCGGAGTATCGAAGTTTCCTTCCTACACCCAAGGGTGTACATCGAGTCGAACCGAGTCGAGCTGGCCTCAGCTCGACTCGGCTCGAACATTGGCTGACCTAAGCTCGAACTCGGCTTGGTCCTCGAGCCTGACTGGCCAACTCGGCTCAGTTCGATCAGCAGCTCAGGCCGGCTCGGGCCGAGTTCGCCATTGAGGCATTTCCACAAACACCTGAACTGCAACTTCAATACCCCACTATTTTACAAACAGAGGCAATGGTTTTACAGGTATTTTCCCAAACACCTTCTAAGTAACATAAAAAAACAAAACAAACAAAGAGAAACAAATATTCTACCACCGTTTATGCTGTCGATGCAGAATGGGTCATCAGCTTTTGGTGGTGGACATTAGATGGTTAGCTCGTCTGATCAATTGTCGATGCAGAATGAGCCATCAGCTTTTGGTGGGTGACATCAGATGGTTAGCTCATTTGATCAGCTGTTGATGCAGAATGGGCCATCAGCTTTTGGTGGCCTGGATCGGCATGATCTCAATACAATGTAGATGAAGTGCACCATACCTATATTCTACCACCGTTTGTGCTGGTTTCGGATGAGCCTAAAAGCATGTTTGTTTGGGATCATGCATGAGTTTTGAGGCGGTAGCTAATCAGGCGTCTTTGGTTTCAAATGCATACAAACCTGACATGGGCTACATTCTGTTGAGTCATTTTATCAAACAGTTGGTGAGCAACATCAATCGCAAAGTAACCGAGTCACCGAACTGGTTCGATTTGAGCTGGATTCAATCCGAGTCGAGTCGAGCTGGGGCTTACTCGAACTCATTTTTGAGCTCAAAAAATCAGCTCGACTCGGCTCGAACTTAGCTTCGAACTGAGTCAAACAAAACTTTTTCGAGTCGAGTTGAGCGAGCTACACGAGCTAGCTCGGTTCGTGTACACTAGGGGTGCACATCGAACCGTAGAACCGTGGAACCGGACTAGAACTAACCAAACAGTCCGGTTTGGTCCGGTTCTATAATGCATCGGTTCCGATTCTGGTTCCAAAAATTAAAGAACCATTTAGTTTTGTTCGGTTCCAGTTTGGGGGTATGTAGAAACGAACCGAACCATGAATCCGAACCGTGGATCCGATCCGTGGAACCGAACTTGGAACCATGAGTTTACAATATATTTTAGTTGTATAATTGACTCATGATTTATGGTTTACAATGCACCCTTTGCTTGTTTTCATAAGTGTATTTTTCACACCATATACAATATCTAAACCATTCATCAAGTGGATCACAACACGAATGGACATGCGCTAAATTATAAAATAGAACATGTAATTGGGCCGGATTATAAAAAGCCCAGAACCGTGGAACCGAACCGGTTTTCACGGTCCAATTCCGGTTCGGTTCTAAGGTGCTACCGGTCCGGTTCCGGTTTCAAAAATCCTGGAACTGTAAGGAACAGTTCGATTCCAGTTTCACCGAACCGAATCGAACCGTGTGCACCCCTAGTGTACACCCCTACCTACGATTGGTTCTCGCAACGGCTCTCCTCAATGTGAACGCGTCTCTATTGCACGCGCCAAATGGAAATGCATCTATGTCCCAATTTGGAATAAATATGAAAAATCTGAACGGTTTATCATGCGGGAAATTATTACTTATAGTTTTTAATTAGAAAATAATCTTTTTATTATTCATATAGATGAATAAATAAAAAAACATTTATGGATTAAAAAAGGAAATCCTACACCCAATATCTGATGTTCATTTATGGCCTTTAAAATGAAATAAACAAAATTATTTATAATAATATAACAATTAATGAATGGGCTCAGGTGATCAACGTTTTAGATCATGGACACGTGTACCAGGTTAACACATATATGGAATCTTGTCTTGGGTGTATCTAGATGCGCGGATGTAAAGTTCCTTCTAGTCCAATAAGCTCGGAATACATCAATATAAAGTCCAAAATACCCTTCATGTTTTGAAAAATGTGGTGTATCTAGATGCTCGGAGGTAAAGTTCCTTCTAGGCCAATAAGCTCGGAATATATCAATATAAAGTCCAAAATACCCTTTATGTTTTGAAAAATGACAGAGTTTTACCCCTTCAAGTCTTCAACCATCGAAATTTTTTTAATACTCTGAGAGTTAATGGATTATGGAAGATATGCACGCACTTAGAAATTGCATATATAAAAAATAATTTATTCAAATTAAACTGTCTAATTTATGTATTTACAGTTTATATGGATCATAAACCAAAAATTTATTTTATTTGGCCATATATATATATCAGATATATAATTATCCTCTTTCCAATAACAACTGTTCTGAAATCAGAGATTACGATTGTTTTAAAAATCTGATTTTGGGATTGATACTTACGTGGATCGAGTTCCACAGTTTAATCTGTTTATTTTTGAGGTAATGTCTGCCACATTTACAATTTCTTAGTGCCTGCGTATCAAGCGAGAGACACAGCCGGAGTATAAATTAAGTCCACCTCGAGTGGCACGCCCCTATCCCGTCTTCTTGCCTCTTCACATCCTCGACGGGACCGTCAGCGTCAGATCAAGTCAGTCCGACAGAGTCAGAGGAATATGTGCATACGTCGCGCCTGAGGTCCATCTGTCCTGGCCCATCCATTCCAAGGCTGCATTACCAGGTGGTCTACTTAATGGCCCACATAGATGAGCCATTTTGAAAAAAACTAGGTGTCAAAAAACAGCCGCCGCACCGGGACATCCTAGGACCCACACAATGCCCTTTCTCGGATCTCCCGCATCATTGTGTATACGTCCTTTGCATGTTGCACCAGATCCAAGCATGCGCCGCCGAAGCATTGATTTTTTGGCCACACATCAGGCCATCTGCTCATCGGACGGGCCACAGAAATGGATGGTAAATACATACCGACCAACGGTCCCAATTCAACATACCCGTGTGGCCAACCAGACAAGCACACCCTTCTGTTTTCTTGCCTAACGAATCTACACGGTGGGGCCCACTCGATGAAACGCTCAGGGTCGGATGGGATGGGAAGGGATTGGAAGATAGATATAGGGTGCCAAACAGACACCGGATTGTGATCCCGGATATAGCAATCCCATGGATCTTACGACGATCCACTAAGGGCACGTTTGGCCGGGTGGATTGGATGGGAGTGAATGGTATTATGGTGGATGGTGTGGATTTTTAGGTAATGATGGTGTTGTCAGCGGATTGTCTTGAGATCCATGGGATTGATATATCCCTGGATTCATACATCCAGTCCGTTTGGCACGCCCGGCCAATCCGGCGATTAAAGATTCCGATCCCTTCCAATCCCACGAACCAAATACGTCGCAGGCTAATTTGAACGGATTAGGATGGATCGGATGGGATTTAAAGGTAATGATAGTGTTGTCAGTGGATTGTCTGAAGATCCATCGGATTTGGATCAGTTCACCTACACTGTTTGGCACGCCCGGCCATTCCCGGGATTTGTCATCCAATCCCTTCTACTACCATCTAATCCCTTCCAATCCAACCGGCCAAACGGGCCCTAACATCACCCTCATTACCTTTAAATCCCGGCCAATCCCTTTAATCTGTTTAAATTTGTCTGGGACGTGTTTGGTTAAAGGGATTAGAATGGATTGGAATGTTTAATCCCGATATTGGCCGGGCGTGCCAAACAGAACTGTTATAGCAATCCCCGAATATATCAATCCCACCGATCTTGCACCAACCTACTGACGCAACATCATTACTTTGAAATCCATATGCAATCCACCCTAATCCCATTAATCTATCCCTTCCCATCCCATCCAATCTGCCCGGCCAAACAGGCCCTCAGATCACCATCATTCCGCACGTGCACCACAACTGCACAATAAGGCCCACGGGCCGACGAACTGTCAATCGCGACGAACCAAACTACAAAAATCCGACTCCCCAGTGTCTTAAAAACGAGAAATTTGTGACCGTAGACCCCACCTTTTATCCAATGGGTTTTTTGAAACAAAACAAACTTAAGTTTCAAACTTAGACCTCCACGCACTGACAGCAACATTCGGGACGAAAATACCCATCCTCTGAGGGAAGCGGACTCAGTACTCCCCCTACCACCGGCCAATGGCGGATGGTCGGTGGTCATTGGGCTCCACTATGATATATGCTTTTCATCCATGCTGTCCATATATTTTTTTAGATCATTTTATTGTATGAGACAAAAAATGAGGTATATCCAAATCTCAAGTATATCACATTATAGAAGACAATGTCGGATGAGTGTAAATCATTATAAACGTTTAGGGGGCCCACTGTGATGTTTGTGAGAATCCTCCCATCTAAGTTCGTTCATAGGGTCACAAAGACCTGGATGAAGAGAAAAAACAAATTTCATAATGATCCAAAACTTCTATAACCCCTAAAAGGGTTTCAATGGTAGACGTTCAATTTCTCATTGCCTTTTACAGTGTGGTCCACTTGATAGTTAGATCTACCTTATTTTTCGTCCCAAGCCTTAATATGAGCTTGCCAAATAGATGGACGATTTGGATATAGCAAAGACCTCATGATGGGACCCACAAAAGTAACATATATTGGTCTCCGCAGTGTGTGTTGATTTTTTTTCTAATATATGTTACTTTTGTAGGTCCCATCATGAGGTTTGTGTTATATCCAAGCTGTCCATCTATTTGGTGAGCTCATGTATAAGGCTTGGGACGAAAAATAAGATAGATCTAACTATCAAGTGGACCACATTGTAAAAGGCTGTGGGAAATTGAACGTCTACCATGAAACCCTTTAAGGGCCTGTTTGGCCGGGCGAATCCCATGGGATTAGGAGGGATGGGATGGATTTTAAGGTAATGATGGTGGTGTCAGTGGATTGGTTTAAGATCCATGGGATTGCTATATCTTGGGACAAGTTCATTGGGTCTATTTGGCACGCCTAACATATCCCTGGATTTTACCTTCCAATCCATCCAACTAAGGGATGAGATCAATTTTAAGGTAATGATGGTGATATCAGTGGATTGTTTTAAGATCCATGAGATTGCTTATATCCCGGGACAAGTTCACCGGGTTTGTTTGGCTCATCATGCATATCTCGGGATATTGCGATCCCATCCCTCCTAATACGTGGGATCGGTCCGGCCAAATAGGCCCTTAAGATCCATGGGATTGCTATATCTCGAGACAAGATCATGGGTCTGTTTGGCACGCCTGGCATATCCTGGAATTTTACCTTCCAATCCATCCAACCAAGGGATGGGATTAATTTTAAGGTAATGATGGTGATGTTAGTGGATTGTTTTAGGATCCATGAGATTGCTTATACCCCGGGACAAGTTCACTGGGTTTGTTTGGCTCGTCATGCATATCCCGGGATGTCGCGATCCCATCCCTTCTAATACTATGGGATCGGTCCTGCCAAATAAGCCCTTAGTGGTTACAGAAGTTTTGGATCATTATGAAATTTATTTTTCCTCGTCATCATCCAGGCCTTTGTGACCATTAGAAGGGAAGGATTTCTCACAAACTTCACAGTGGGCCCACTTGAGTTCCAGGACGTCCGTCGGCGCTCGTCTCTGCACGCCCTCAAAAGCTCTGGCCGTACATGTAAGTCTAAGTACGTAAAGGTAAGTTTGTATTGCTTCAAAAAAACCACTGGATAAAAGGTGAGGTCTACAGTCGTAAATTTCTCCTCAAAAATCCTTCTTTCCTCCCACAAAAAAAACTCCCTCCCACGCTTCTCTCCCTACCATTTCCGTTCCCCACCCAAAACCCTAATCCACCCTAGGAAAAAACCCAAATCCCATGGAAGCTTCAACGGCTCTCTCTCGGATCGGCTTAGCCGGCTTAGCGGTGATGGGCCAGAACCTGGCTCTCAACATAGCCGACCACGGCTTCCCCATCTCCGTCTACAACCGTACATCATCCAAGGTCGACGAGACCGTCCATCGCGCCGAACAGGAGGGCCACCTTCCCCTCACCGGCCACTACACCCCTCGTGACTTCGTCCTCTCCATCCAGCGGCCCAGATCGATCATCATCCTCGTCAAGGCCGGGGCCCCCGTTGATCAGACCATCTCCACCCTCGCCCAATTCCTCTCTCCTGGCGACGCCATCATCGACGGCGGCAACGAGTGGTATGAGAACACTGAGCGCCGTATCCGCGAGACTACCGAAAGAGGTATACTCTACCTTGGCATGGGTGTCTCAGGTGGCGAAGAGGGGGCCCGCCACGGTCCATCGCTGATGCCTGGCGGATCGTTTGATGCTTACAAGAACGTGGAGGATGTTCTGCAGAAGGTTGCAGCTCAGGTGAAGGACGATGGGCCGTGCGTAACGTATATTGGAGAAGGTGGGTCTGGCAATTTCGTCAAGATGGTCCACAACGGGATCGAGTATGGTGACATGCAGCTGATATCTGAGGCGTATGACGTCTTGAAGATAGTTGGTGGGCTGTCGAATTCTGAATTGGCGGAGATTTTTGATTCATGGAATCGGAGCGAGCTTGAGAGCTTCTTGATTGAGATCACGGCGGATATTTTCAAGGTAAAGGATGAGTTTGGGGATGGCGAGTTGGTGGACAAGATTCTGGATAAGACGGGGATGAAGGGGACGGGGAAATGGACTGTGCAGCAGGCTGCGGAGCTCTCAATTGCGGCACCCACGATCGCAGCTTCTCTGGATTGCCGGTATTTGAGCGGGTTGAAGGAGGAGAGGGAGAATGCTTCGCGGGTTTTCAAGGAGGCGGGGATTGCAGAGGTCCTGGCGGGCCGTGCCATTGATAAGAAGCGGCTGGTGGATGATGTGAAGCAGGCGCTGTATGCATCGAAGATCTGCAGCTATGCACAGGGGATGAATCTGCTGCGGGCGAAGAGTGATGAGAAGGGTTGGAATTTGAATTTGGGTGAGCTGGCGCGGATCTGGAAGGGTGGGTGCATCATACGGGCGGTGTTCCTGGACCGGATCAAGAAGGCGTATGAGCGGAACCGTGGGCTGGCGAACCTGGTGGTGGACCCGGAGTTTGCGAAGGAGATGGTGCAGCGGCAGGCTGCGTGGAGGCGGGTTGTCGGGCTGGCAATTGAGGCGGGGATCAGCACGCCGGGGATGTGCGCCAGCCTGGCATACTTTGATACATACAGGCGGGCCAGGCTGCCTGCAAACCTGGTGCAGGCGCAGCGGGACCTGTTCGGGGCCCACACATATGAACGGGTCGACCGCCCGGGTTCTTTCCATACAGAGTGGACGAAACTCGCCAAGGAGGGGAAGGCCGGTGTTGGTGCTTTGAACTGAAGAAATTGGAATTCACTTCTGTCTGCCATGGTTGCTTTGTCTTACTTGTTGAGATTTGGGTTACTTCTATTTATCAAAATTGGGCATTTGGCATGATTAGTTCTTGTTTAGGCTCAAAGATGTCGATTTTGCCTGACATTGTGATCTTTTTTTTATAATAAACTTTGCATCTGCCCTTTTGAAAATTACTTGTCCAAGAACTTCTATTGATTTTTCGCCCTGATGGTAGAAGATATATCTTTGCTCAGCTTTGATCTTCTTCTTTCTAAATTCATTTATGGCAGTTTATTCTCATTTTTCATTATTTGTTTAGGCAGCACTGGCTGCGGTTTGAACTGCCATCTGTTGATATTGGGGGAATTTTGTTGAGATGTGTTATTTCTGAGGTCTGAATTGGAACTGCCTGATGTGTGGGCGCACGAGAAAAAAACAAGTGCAAATCTAGAGTCTTTGTAAGATCCAAGTCGTTCAGCAATTGACCACTTTAAGTGGGCTCCACCTTGAAGATCAGAAAGCAAGCATCATATGGACAGTCTGGATCAAAGAGAAATGGGTCCGCTGACGCCTTAATTCAATCGGTTGTTGTTAGAAGGTTCATTCAATTACACCTAGGTTTTAGAATGACCTGGTTTGTTTAGAGTCCTTCCTTGTAGGGCATATACGATGAATGGGTTGGATGACATACACACACAAAGGTGGGCCCGACACATAAGTTAAGAGAAAAAGGGAAGGTACCTGGGTGTGGGAGAGTTAGTTTTGGAGAGAACTGTGCAGGTATATTTTCATTAAAAAGTGAAAATATATTTTTTCTTGAAATATAAAAATTAGAGAAATACCATGTGGCAATGCTTGTGCAAAAATCGCATTCTCTCGGAACTTGGGGTATTGCTGGTGATAGTATGGGAGAGAGAAAAAAGAGATAGAGACGGAGGGAAAGCAAGGGTGCAGCTGCACGTAAGTGGTCGCACTCCATGTAGAGAGAAAAAGAATGGTGCCCTGAATGGTTTCAATGGTGGTTGACCCATATCCACTTTTCTTTTGGTGCTACAACCCACTCAAATTTTAGATATGCATCATTTTTTTGGATTGTCCTACAATGAGCCATTACAACAGATATATGGAGTTGATGGTGGCTCCACAGGGTTTTTGTTGACTCATTCAACAAGAGATCTTAAGAGCCTAAGCAGCTTCCGAGGGTGGTTGAGGAAGTGGATCTTAGCAGAGCGGACTTCGACAGTGATGACTGGCTCTCTTCTATAAGGATTGAGGACAAGGCGTGCTATGAAGTGTTCAAGGAAGATGATCAAGACTCCATCGAGTCAGGGGAGTTGAGGGATGGGGTTAAGGAGGATGAAGCTGCTATGGTCATGGCTTGTTTAGAGGAGTTGGTATTGGTGGTGAAAGATGGGTTTCTTATGGGGATCTTAGCCCCTAACAATTGCCGTTCAGACACCCTGGTGGTCACTCCTCTACACGCCTTAAAGATGGGGTAAAGAAGTTATTGCTGTTGGCCAAGCTGATTCAGGTATGGTAATGATCATCCAAAAAATGCAAGCCAAGTGCTCGAGAGGTCATGAAAGAACAGATGAGATGGTCTAAGGGTTCTTAGAATGAGTGTTTCTAGGAATCTTCTCCATCCCAAGCATACTGCTGAATAAATAAACATTCATTCCACCTGAATTTTTTTGTTTAATGCAGGCGATTGTAACATCAGTGGAGGTTTTTGTACGAAGGAATGATCATATAAGACCCAACATGATAAGCTTACCATGGTGCACCTTTTATCCGGCGACATGTCATATTCAACATCCGAGCTGTGGAAAACATAGGAACATCAAAATTGACACCTGGCATGAAAATCATGCCAATCCACTTATCAAGTGGCTGCACCTTCACATTGTCTAGGTTGTTGGCATTGGTGCAGCCCACTTGATGGGTCAATCAGCTTATTTCATGCCAGTTGATTGTCATGATAGGATCATAGGACCTATATTTTGCACAGCTTGGATGTCTGATGCAGATGACATGGTGGCAGGAAAACATTGCCCCATGGTATCTAAGCATGGTGGGGTATCTAAGCATGGTGGGGGCTGTATGTGGTCATCCCTCTTTAGGCTGCTGCTTAAGCTTGATAGGTTGATCTTCCATGATTTAGATGTTGCTAATGGCCTTTTGTATTATGAACTGATGTCGGTCACCTGCAGATGATGTAGTTTGCACCTGAAAGTTGGTAGGTTTACCTTTTTCTCATTAGGTGTTTGCTCATTTAGAACATGTGGTTTTTATATTCTTTGCATGGTTAGGCAACGGATGTGATAGGGTGACAAATATCCCAGAGATTTTAAAAATCTTGTGATAATATCACGAAAAATACACTAAACATCCTCATCATTGTATTTTCAAAATATCGGCTGATTTTAAAATGTCGCGGTTTTATTGTGATATGTTCATGATATTATCGCTAAAAATAGTAAAAATTATAAAGAATTTGTTATGTAAGTAGGGAAATGGTACCATGAAGTTGACCTTATGGGAGCTTCCCATGAAGTCGAGCTGTGTGGGTCACCCCACCATGATGTGGGTCCAGACGTCCACACTGTACATTTGGTGGGTCCCCTCTAGGTTATGGGATATCCCAAAAATCAGCGGTATACGGAACTCAGGTGGGTCACACCATCTAAAACAGTGTGAAAACATGCTAAAACATCTAAAAGCACTTGGTGGGGGCCCACCTGAGTTTTTGGATATGGCTGAAACTTGGTGTGACCCCTCATCCAAGTGGGATACACAATGGATGGGTTGGATGTCTTAACCACATCTCAGTGAGCCCCGTAAACAATCACAAAGTTTTCACTGGGTGGGTAGCCACTCTCAACTGTTGTCTGTGGTGTGGCCCAGCTAAGTTATGGATCGACCTGATTTTTAGGCCTGTGGCTCACCATGGAATGGTGCATCTGATTGATGGGGTGGATGTCTGACACACATCACGTGGGGTGCACACAGCTCGACCTCATGGGAAGCTCTAAATATTTATAAATTTACAATAAATATTTTATTTTCAGGGAGATTTTCCCAATAATATCTCGAGAAAAACCTCAAATTTGAAAATGTATGAGCAATTTCTGGGCTGAGAAATTGCTGGGTACGAGATTTGTCACTACGGTTATAGCTTCGGACTCTATTCATTTGCAGCTGTCAAACACACTATTGGATTGAATCACGATAAATCATTCAAGGAAGTGGAAAGCCAACTGGAGCAATGCACCAGCCAATCTCAGTTTGGGTAAAGAAGTAGGGTTGTTTCTCAGGTGTCGTCCTGCTTGTCGTAGAACTTTTACCGAGCAATCATGAGATTTCCTGTTGACTTCGGATGGATGGGATAAGGCTAATTGCCGATGATGATGATGGTAACGAAAGTGGGAATGACCCAAGTTTTGCAATAACTTCTGTTGGGTCTTGTTATCGAGGGATTAGGCTCCAAATTTCAATAATGCTACTTCCACATTGGAATTGTAGGAATCAGAGTTTGCAATTTGAATGGTTATTTTTGCATTGTAGATGCGGAGGAATGCTACTACAGTTAGCAATTTCTTCCCTAGTGAGCTAGCTATTGCAATTCCATTCCAAGGTGCATCCAATTGCAACCATTGATCACCATGTTTGGATTGGATGATTTCATGTAATCCCATAGAAAAAAATTCACTGACTACCACATGATTGCTGACAAGGTTACTAACAAGGATTCCTTTTTGCTGTTTGGATTTCCTGCTGAAATGCTGAAGCCACTCAGAAAAAGGGCTCTCTCTCTCTCTCTCTCTCTCTCTCTCTCTGCGTTGTCGAATCCATTTTCAGGGATTTGCATTGTTGATTCCCCGTCTTTATTTTTTTATTTTTATTTTTTTTTCAGCTCATTTATTTCACATATCAATTACTGATTTCTTATATTGTGTTGGGCTGATTTTTTGCTGCATTTGTTTTCATATTGTCAAGGGTTAATGTCTTGTACTGATTGTAGTTGTTTATTGATTCCATATGGCTTTGCCATTTTGATTTGTTTATTTCTTGTTTTTCTTCTTTATTTCATCTGGTAATTACTTCTACAATGTTCGTATTACACTGTCAAGCTCACATGCCTGTAGCAGTAAAACAGATGGACAGAGTAGATGTAGAATATATACATCAAGGTGGGCCACACAGTAAGGGCTGCACCCTCTTGGGTGAGGCTGCAGTGGCACCTAATCCGCTCCAGATTTTATTGGGCCATGTGGTTGGGACCCTGACTGTGGGGCCACTGTGATTATGTGACTATATCCACGCCAACAGTTACCCCAAACTTGGATTCCACTCCTGAAAAATAATAATAATTTATCAAGTAATTAAACCTAGTTAGAAGCCAATCTCAAATATACTTATTAACAAAGCAACATTCGTTAAATCAATACATACCTGCTTTATATAATTTTAGTTATCGATAGGGACGATAGCATCTTTGTCCATATCACGGAGATAGAGACAGAAATAGGAATGAGTTTCAGCAAGCATGCAACTCCTTCCAGTCTTGATTTACACTGTTGTCAGTTGGAGAATAGAACACCATAGGCATAAACTATACATTGTACCATATATGTTCAACGAAGTTGTTTAAATTTTTTACTTATGTTAGCCTAAGTTGTCTACATTTTGCATGCTTCCATTTCCATCTGTTTACTAGTTTATTGATCAATTATAATGAAAATAAGTTTAAATTTATCAATGATTTCATATGGGTATCTAACTACAAATATCTCTATGCATGTTAAATTGTGCTGATGCAGGTTTTTATTTTTTCAGTTTTCTGATATATTGATTTCACCATATGCATTAGAAAAGTCATTGGATTTAACTAACTCTTGCACATAAATGATAGTTGCATGTTATGTATTCTATGTGCTGTCTTTTTCAGCATTAGTAGCTACAAAAAATTTTTAATCAAGATTTTTGTGTTTGCGCAGAATCTGAGCATGCAATGTTTTGTCATTTGACTGATTGGTTTCATTATACAGTTTGCCCCAGGGAGTTCGTCAGAAGTGCTTATTACATCTGCAGATTCTTGAATCAGGGTTGTTGATGGTGTTGATCTGATTCACAAGTTCAAAGGTATTAGCTAAAACCTTCATATATTGTTCCTGTCTGTATCTTGTCCATAATTTTTGTTGAAACTGTTGTAGGATTTGAGACGAATCACCGGCAGATAGTCCATTCTGGAAAACAAATCATTCTTCTTTGTTAGTCTTCCTGTGTGCATGACATGCAATTTAGTGATATGCTTAGGTATCTCCCAAACTGGTTTATGAAGTCAAAATCATATCGTGAACCTGGCTACTCCAATCTGACACAACAAAATTAAATCTAATACAGTAGGTATTGTATAGGATTCTAGTCAGATTGCAAAGATTCGAACAGTTGACCATGACGAGGAAGACAAGGATTGGAGAGCACCGGTTGCTCTCTGATACCATCTTGATAATAGACCATCTTGAAATTAATGTATTTTCAGAGGTTCATTTGGCTCCTAGAAAGTAGCCCTAATGGAAATGGAATCCATTAGCAAGGGCTGCTGCACATGTTTGGTTTCTGGGAAATGCTTGAAAATGGATCCTATTTCATGTTTTGGGGCCATTTTCCTTCATAAAAGTTGGGGAGCAAATTTTTGGAGATATCATTGGTCATATTCTTGAAATGTTTATGTAGCTAGCCTTGAAATCTCGTCAATGATGCTAGATAGTCGCGGTTCATTTTCACTGTTTTTAGCTCAGCCACCAACTCGTAATGAGATATGATAATGCTGAATAAAAAGACAAGATTTTCGAGCTCTGAAAACGTAGAAGGAAATTGGAAAGGAAAACTACAACACAGAAGGAAATAAATTTTTTAAAAAAAAAAGAAAAAGAAAAAAAAAAAAAGAAAAGATAATGAAAAAGGAACAACCGTATGGAGGAAAAGGGGGCATTAGCTTTGAAAATTCAGATTAACTCCAGTAAAGAAAAAACAGTTTCCAAGATCTGAAAATGTGGAAATTCCACCAAAGAAAAAAGAAAAAAAAACCCAAAGAGAATGGAATTGGGAGAAAGAAAAGAACTTCCAAGGCTTGAGTTTGGATCAGCCTATTTTTTTGTCCTCATCCTAACACTACCTGGTGCAAATGATGGGCCGAGTAGATGTCACATACACAGCACAGTAGGCTCCACAGAGCTTTTTGCTGCACGGGAACGATACAAGTAGTATGAAATCTGCATCCTAATTTGCTCCTTGTGCAAGAGAACACGATCATAGGCATACATCTACTTGTATGTATTATCTATTTTATATTTGATCATCCACACTGCTAATGGCTCATTTGCATCTGTGGAGTTGTATCACTTAAAGTTTTAAGCTTTGAATTCTTGAAGTTTTAAGCTCAATGCTGAGAAGTTTATGGGAGTAAGACACCATCTGTTTATTGCAGATGCTTACCTGGCCCTGTTGATATAATAATTTCATTCTTTGCGTCCATCACCCAATCAATCCAAAGTGCAAACCCATGGCATATTCCAGGTCTAGTGAACTCTATCTGCAGTACAAAAAAGTTTAAAATGCAATGTGGAACTAAAGAGCAGAACATAGAGGCAGCCATTCCATGTACACTCAGGGACAACAGTTTCTGTCAAGAAATGAGAAAGATGGTCTGCTCTATTATGGCGCAATTTAACTGGTATTGGAAATGTGGTCAACCTTGGATTACATGCATCCCAAGAATCATTCTGATTTTCTTTTGAAAGACCGATCTCTCCCCATTTTCTGAAAGATTGAGCTAACAATCTAACTGTTTGATCAATGGGTTTTTCATTGTTGAAAGTGAATGCGAACTGTATCACTTAAAGTGCCCATTAGAAGGCTCTTGATTGGATGGTATATGATGATTGACATTGATTTATCATTTGTAGGGACACTTAGCGAAAAAGGGAAAGACCACGACTTGCAGTAGTACCGGGGTAAATTTTCGCACCAATTGAATAGTTCTTTTATTATGTTTTGAGATTATTGTGTTCTTAATTAGATGTGGTATACAAATGATGCAATGTATGTTAAATAGTAAATTTTATTTGTAGGACGTGATCGAAGCTCTTCTTATGATATGTCATTTCCAAAGATTTGTTGTTTGG
The DNA here is from genome assembly GCA_021015155.1 of Magnolia officinalis. NCBI lineage: Eukaryota > Viridiplantae > Streptophyta > Magnoliopsida > Magnoliales > Magnoliaceae > Magnolia > Magnolia officinalis. The sequence goes on from JAJHSJ010000013.1 coordinate 7,489,710, forward strand.
AAAGTTTGACTCTTTTATTTGTTGGAAATTAGTCATCATCTTGGCCTGTGGTAAAGTCCACATTAATGTGAAAAATGGACATTGTTACTTGCTAATGGAGGCAACATTCTTTCTTTCTTTTTCCTTTTTTCCTTTTTTCCTTTTTGTCAAGCTGAGAACTGTGAGATGAAATCATCAAGTAGAAGAGCCAAAAGCACAGATAAAAAGGTGTGAAATTGAACGAGCCATTATCTAAGGTTTTGGTTCTTGGCGACTTGGAACAAAATATTAGCCAATACATATCGGTTTCTTTAAAAAAACCACTATGGTTGATTTGGCCAATGAAAAGGATCCTGTTATTATTTGATAGATGTTTTACTTTCCTTCAGGGACAAGGCTTCATGGTTGGGGTTCAGATAAATCCAATCTTAGGCATACCTTCTGGATATCCGGTAGATATTTTCAACTTCTCTAAATGTCCATCATAGTAATCACCAATCTGCTCCAATTTAGGTATCTAGCTACATGCATGCTCTGATGAATTATTTGGACAGGAATTGCTGCAATTTGTTCTAGATCATGTTGAAGATAAGAGAGTGGAATATTTGCTTGAGGTTAGTGAAATAGTGATGCAGGCTTTTTCTTTTAGTGCTCATGCTGTATTCTCTTCAAATTTCTTTTAACTAGTTGTATTTTGTAAAATCTGTAAACATGACATGAGATCCATATGTTTACCATCAAAGTTGTGCTGCTATGCTCTATACCTTTGACTTCATAGATCCCGATCAGTAAACTCATGGTGTTTGTCCACATTAAACCCATCTCTAAAATTGAATGATGAGTAAGTTTCTAACCGTTCTGGAGTCATGTAGTAACCATTCGCCAGTAGTTAAGTTTTTGCTTCTGATGAGACTGACCTTTTTTTTTTTTAAAAAAAAATTATTTTTATTATTTTTATTTATTTTTAAATGGCGCTAACCAGAGGGATTTCATTGATCAACAAAATATACAGCCATTCGGGTGGGCCCAACAAAAAGGATGGCGGCCTCACCTATCATGTGACACAAACTGGACAAGAAAGTTAAAAGATGACCTTCAAAGAAGAGAAAACTCTACAAGAAACTGAACAGAAGGAAAGGAAACCAGCACCCCAATCACTGACATCTTCTGATCTCAAAATTACAGATAGAAGTTGAAGTGCTGTGCGCCATAGTCTCCCAGTGCTAATGTTTTGGTGATAGTTAATGGGTTTCAATGGCTAATTTCCTATAAAGAAAATAAAGGCAATCCAGTGTTTTGGGGTGAGAGAGAAGCTATAACTGTTTGTTATTTATAACTTCACTTACTAAGTGGAAGTTTTTGTTTGTTACTTGCTTCTTTTTTTTTCCCCAGATCTTCTTGAATGTTTAATAATACCTTTTTTTTTTTCCCTAATGAATCAGCCCCTTCTGATCTGCGAACATGAAAGGTGATGTGTGACCTTTTGAATTGCTAACAGATGTTAAATTTATGATGATGTTTTTAAAATTTTAATACACCCCATTCCTTAGTACTGACAGCCCATTAACTTTTTTATTTTTCTCCGTTGACGTGATTGAAATATCCAGGTCAAAGCTTTTCACCTATGATGATGTTGTGGAGAGAGTTGCTCGCCAACTTGGCTTGGATGATCCAACAAAAATTAGGCTTACTTCTCACAACTGTTACTCTCAACAGCCTAAGCCCCAACCCATCAAGTTCGGGGTGTAGAACATCTGTCTGACATGCTGGTCCACTACAACCAGGTTGTCCATCACAGTGCCTTCCGCTTGTCTTACTGTTTTGGTCATGCTACTATATCTGAGAAATTATATCCAATAACATGTCATGAATGACTGGAATTTTCCAAGTTCATTTCTATTGGTGCAGACTTCCTATATCCTGTATTATGAAGTGTTGGACATTCCTTTGCCAGAATTGCAAGGCTTGAAAACTCCAAAAGTTGCTTTCCATCACTCCACTAAAGATGAGGTGAGATCCCAAACCATGAGAGTCATCTAATTCTGGATCAAGTACAAACTTAGGTGTCTTTTGCTTTCTTTTCAGGCAGTTATTCACACTATTAGATTGCCCAAACAGAGTACTGTAGGGGATGTAATCAACGACTTGAAAACCAAGGTTAATTTCTGCAACTGTTTATGCACTTCTATTCGATGTGGTCCTTGGCTCTTCGTCTTCTTCAAGGTTTCCTTAATGCATGAGCCTATTATCCCACTCTTTCTCAAAAGAGGACAATTGCTTTTCTAAGCTAGTAGTTTATTGAAACCCAGTTGATATGCAATCGGGATGCTTCTCATGTATTGACTGATAGAATGCTGCTATTTTGGTGCCCTTGGAAGAAAATCAACTGACTCTCTCTCCTGCATTCTGCAATAGGTTGAGCTGTCTCATCCCAATGCCAAGCTTCGACTGCTTGAGGTTTGGTAGATGCAAAACTGTGTTCATCTCATTTTAGTTAACAATAATTATGTATTAGAGATTGTTGTCTGTATGTTTTGCTATCAAAACATGCTTTCAAAACATGCAAGCCATCAAAATGTGTGTTTTGCTTTCATTTGCATAAAGTATTGTGAAATGATTGCACTGAAAAATTTCATGTCCACTTCTGCGCACATTTTTGGCCGTCTATTTGTTGAATCCCATCATGGATCAATTATGGTACTAACAAATCACTTTTATTAGGAAATCCTAACCATCCCATCCATGTCTTCCAAATATGAATGGCTTAAAAAACAAGGTCAACTTATAGGCAGGTGAATCATTCAATTGATGTAATTTTTTTCACAACAGCCCATGAAATCGGTATAAGACCTGATGGACAATGTAGATCAATCCATTGGGTTGGTATCTCAATGCAACTGGGACACTATTACACTGAGATCATTGAATCATTTCTCATAATTAACATCAGCAACAATACTGGCCTGGGTTTCGTCAGTTTAGGGTCGAATACAGAGGAATTCAGGTTGGGTTTGGGTTAGTCAACTTGGAATGGAATTCAGTTGGCTAACTCAGGTGTTCTTGCTATTGAGCCTTAACCCGTCCCAAGCAGATTAAAAAAACAACAAATATACTGTTGTTTTGTTTTTTTTTTTTTGGAGAAATTTCAGTGACAGACCAATGGTAACTTTCATAAATCTAAAAGTTTCCATCTTTGGCAAGGCAATTCGCATATTAGAATTCTAAGAACTGTAAATCATTGGAGAAAATGGAGAGCCAATAGAAAAATTATGCTGAAGATAGCGATAAGAATTAGCTGATGATCTTCCTTTGGTCTTCTTGAGCTTATAATTGCATTGCTTTGGGATTAGTAAGTCTTCTAAAGGCTAAGTTTTGAGTTTTTGGTTGAATCGACGGTATACTTTCTTTATAGTTGCTGAAATTGATTTCTAGAAATTGAATGTTGATGATGTTCTTCAGAATTTGCTTATGTTCCATTTAGATTTTCTCAAGATATTGTTGAGGTTTATGGTTATCACAATTTGGTGTTATTAGTATCGTAGTTTCGGTGATTATTGAATCTAATTATGGGGCCATTTGGATGCATCCTCTGAAGGGATGTTTGAGCCCTAAATGCCATTTTAATCTAAACAATTAGCTTTCATTTATTGTCAAGAAAAGAATGTAAACCCAACCTTTTCCTTTCATTGGAGACATAATTTTTCATCCATAAGCTTTTTAATTCCTTCCTTTATATTCAATCACCACTTTGTGGTTGTCAATATGGCTCTGTTGTGAAGTTTGTTGATTTTTTGCATGGATTATTCAATAGTTGAGACCTATTTCTTTTAGTGGTGCCCACCAGTATGTATAGTTGTCGAATTTTTCAAATCTACGAAGTTATATGTATTGTCCCACCCTTTTTGATTAAAAAAAAAAAGTAAATAAATAAAAACTCAAGTTACATGTGATTTTGGGAACCAGTGCTGATAAGTCATCATATGATGAAATTATATTAAATAATCCTGACTTGGTGAGTAATATGTATCACATTTGATAGAATTGTCATCTTTAGGCACAATCTACTTCCTAAGAGGAATGTGAAATCAGGTAGGCCTTGACCAAAAGTCAGGTGGGCCTTGACCAAAAGGGTCAATGATAAGGTCCATCATTTTATGGAATTAGGAGCACGTACATGTAGGTTAAGTTGTGATTATGGAGCCACCAAACGCACTCCCTTCAATCTAGCTATGTGCCTAAATGCTAATTGAAGTGTTAGTAAAGTTAAATCAGTCCCACATGGATCAAGACATTTGAGTTTAAATATGCTTTGGATCCAAAAATTCAAATACCACAACGTACCGTACAAACTGTCTTCGACGACCCTGACACAATGGGTGAATTAGATTTAAAGAAAAATCGTTAAAAAAGAGAAAATTAGATAAACCCAATCCAAGTGGGATGTGAAACACACCCTCTCACATGCCCAAGCTCCCAACGCCCAGGATAAAAAGAGAGAGAAGAGAAAGAAAAAGAAAGAGAGAGAGAGAGAGAGAGAGAGAGAGAGAGAGAGAGAGAAGAAGAGAGAGAGAGAGAGAGAGAAAGAAAGAGAGAGAGAGAAAGAGAGAAGGAGAAACCTAAACACCATCTTCCTTCTCCATATGTTTGGTGTCTCTCTCTTGCTTAATTGATGTCGTGATTCATGTGGAAGCTTTTCATGTAAAAGCTTTCCCACATAGATATCTAAATAGGGTTTAGATCTAAGGCTAAGGTGATGAATTCCTTTAAGCTTATATTAACTTGAGTTGGTTTGATTTATTCTGTTCTCTCACATGCTTATAATCTTCCCTGCAAATATTTAATTTACCACCATCGACGATTTATTCTTTTGGGAATAATGGTTAAAGTGTGAGGTTAAATATACATGATCTTTCCAAATTTATGTGAGGGATTCTTTTAAGCTTACCTTGATTTAATTATTCTTGCCTTTTACATGCTTTCATATTACTACGATTCTTTCCCTGCGATTATTTGATTTACTACCTTCGATTATTTAACCTTTGGGAATTATGTTATGATGTTAATTATGAGTGATCTTCATTATTTTATGTGGGGCGATGGATACAAGACTTGCCCTTGCCTTTACCAATTTTGTTGAATTGACCATTGCCACTCTCCTCTTTGTTGAGTTGGCTATTGCCACTCTCCTCTTTGTTGAGTTAGCCATTGCTACTCTCCTCTCTGTTAAGTTAGCCATCGCCACTCTCCTCTTTGTTGAGTTGGCCATTGCTACTCTCCTCCTTATTTTATTAGCCTTGTGCTATCTACTTTTTTGGCTTGGGCATGTGTTTTGGAATTCGAAAACTCTCATGATTCAATTGATTTTCTCTTTGGTGCAAATATTATGTTGGAAATCCTACTTTTAGCGATCAAATAAATATCGTGGACATAATGCGATTCGGGTAGCAGCCCATGGGTCGACACGTAATTCCATGAATTTTGGGTAGTGATGCACAAATTGATGTATGTAATTTGCAATGTGTTTCATCACTTTCGGGATTAGATGTCGCAAATTGTCGTCCCATGAACAAATCATGTCATGTAATTCATCCAAGTCATGCGTTGTGTCGTCTTGGGATAACCGCGTAAATCCACGTTCACGTGGGATATGCCGGCGAATCTCCGTAGAATGAGATGCACGGCGAGTCGGATAACTCTAAATCATTTTTTACATTGTGGCGACTGTTAAGTGTGATGAACCGCATATACTTTGTTATACATGCATCTCATGTAGGTTGTTTGCGCATATTGATACCCTTCGTAGTTGTGCAGTACGAGATGTATCAGAACTATTGCATTACTTTTATGAATCTCTTAAATTAATGATAATCTTAAAGGATAACCACCACTATGAGTAGGGCATTGACCATCTCCAACCGTACAAATGATGCAGGTGCTGTATAGATTGAAGATCTAGAGGACCATCTCACTATGGAAGATTATACTGAATGAATAAGAAGATAGTTTTATGTTTTCGCTGCAAACTCGATAATGTAATAAGCTCTCATTGAGAGGGCATTTGATAAATTGTAGAATTCTTTTTACTCTAATGAAATAATAAATATAGTCGATTTTATTCTCGTGAATGGTTATTTTCATGAATGCAACTGGATGTGATCTAAATGAGAGAAAAAAAGAAAAATACAGTGCGATTTTTAAGCCATTCAATTTATACATTATTAACACTCGAAATTTTCGGGCATGAGTATGTACTCTGGCCGCGAAAATTCGAGATGTTACACAACAACCGTCAAATTTGAAGTTGGGTTATAGATCGATGCTGCGATGGCAAGAATCTAATGAGTTGTTTGGATACCTGTGAAGGTTTTAAGTTGTAATCACATTACACTTGAAAAGAATTTTAGATGTAAATGGTTTGCATGCTATTCTGTTTGACTTACAAGTGGTAATATGTTTACGAGTAAATAAATTGTCAGTTTGGGTAGCTTGTAAAGTACTTACAATTGATAAAGTAGGTATTCATGCCATAGAACTTAGTCGGTGAAACTTTCAAAATCTGCAAATCATATAAGGACTTTTTTTTTTTTTTTTCTTTTGCTTTAAGAGAGCATTAAAGCATGCACACATTAAATAGATTGGATGTCTTCCACCCATCACATCACAGTGGCCCCAAATGCAATCTGAAAGATTTTAATGCATGTCCCATCCTTCCCTCATGTGGTCTATTTAATAATTCACGGGCTACTTTTTTTAGGGCCATGGATGTTCTGTACACATTATGATTGGCCCCACGTATTATGAATATATATCAACTATTGTGTTCTAATATATATAATGCCTTTTTAGTTATAAAGACTTTACCCGTGTGAGCTGAAATATAAATTTTCATTGGGTTTCAAATTTCAGCTAAATGTGAAGCTTTCAGGGACAAATACATGCATCGAAACAGCTCATGTAATTCAATTACTTATAATCTATTTACAATTTAAAAGACTTGAAAAGCATCCAAACAACCATGAATAATACCGTTTAAATTGAAAATATCGATGCTGCCATGGACCAAGACCAAGGGGATAAAGTGGATTGGTGCGAGATGACTGAAAAAGGAATTGATTTCCTTGACAGCATGATGGAAGGGTGAACTGGTGTAGAGTTTTGATGGGTGTCTAGCTTTGACCGATAGATGCGAAGGGAGAGATGATACACTGAGAGTCAATGTATGTTCTAATCAGCACAACAAGATCTGACCGTTGAAACACGGGATCAATTGCCTACATCAAAATATTGCTTGGATACCATAATAAAAGGAATTAGATTAAAATTTCTCTAAATTTAAATGTATGATTTTGTATTAATAGAGAAAAATTAAAATAATGGTAAATTGTATTTGAAGAATAAAAAAAATAAAATATTATAATTGTGGAAATAAAAGATAAAATCTCGTACTTTTGGAAATTAATAAACCGACTGTAATATCCCTGATAGGCATTATCTTTGAATATACTGGTTTTCGTGTCTGTAAGGAGTGAATTGGAGGGAGGGCAGATACATGCGACGGTGGCCCCCACATACAATCAGGACAATTTTAATGGTTGGATTTGATGGCTGCCCGTGGTGTGGCCACCTAAGTTTTTGATTTGGTATCATTTCTAGCCCCCGGTCAAAAGACAGGGTGGTACAGCTGATTGACGGTGTGGATCTACTCCACACGAAGTCCTCCATCCATGTCAGTTACTACTCGTGCCCCCAGGTGACTACGTCTAGTCAGACACGCTCAGGCACGTGTTTTCCAACGTCTTTTACATTGCCAGACCGTCACGTGGCCACGTCCAATTTTATATTTTTATTTAATTTTCGAATAGGAATCGGCTGTACCTTTTTCTAGGTACATCGGCTCTACTGGACCGTTTGTCCGTTTCTCTTGTTTCTCCAACCACTCGGCAGGAGTTATTTTACAAGTGCAGAGTATGAGGATCCATGTACACGCAAACTATTATCGTTCACAGATTGTAAGAATTCTTCAATCCAAACCATCCAGATCGTGGGCCACACTGTAGGTGAACTATTTTCTCCAAATCAGACTGATTTGATGAATCTAACTTCGTTTTCGAATGTTTCTTTGTTGAATCATGTCCATTTACTGTTCTTTATGATTATGATTATTATTATTATTGTTCTTATTTTAACAATAAATTTGATTGCCTCTAATCAATCGGTTAGGATTATCCACTATGATTTTTTGTTTATAATTGTTGATGCAAAATTTGATTCACTCTCACCGAGCTACAGGACCTTCAAGCACGAAGAGGATAAAGGAGACCCTGGCTAAAGCAGGGGACTCTCGATGCCAAAGTCAAGTTAGGAATCCAGGTCTGATCGTGTTGAAGAGTTTTGGATGAGAGATTTTGCATACCTTTCACTATAAAAAAAGTCATCTATTTATAGGGCAAGAGTTGAGTACATGAGTGGAAACATTTCCTAAATTATAGGCATGCGTTCAGTGGACGTCTCTCAACCATTTCGCATGATGTCTGGTGTAGATAAGATTAAGTGGTCGAACCTTAAGAAAGTTGAGACAGATGGCCAATGCTGAGGTCTATGGCTGACCCGACCTGCCGAGGCCGAGGTGGTTTTATCCGACCTGAACTGAGGATAGTATGTCAGGCAGATGGCGGACCTGCCGACTTCTCTTCCTTGGCCATTGATAAGCTCATTGGTTATGACCGGTGTTGGCCACCATGATGTATGGATTTATCCACATTGTCCATCCATTTGCAATATCAATTTAAGGTGTTAGCCCGAAACTGAAGCAGATCCAATGTTCGAGTGGACCACACGGTGGGGATTGAACGCCCACCATTAAAAACTTCTTGGGAGCTGATGAAGTTTTGGATCAAGCTGATATTTGTATTTTCTTTTCATCCTGGTCTAAGTGACCTTACGAAAAGGTTGGATGGCAAATAAACATTATTGTGGGCCCTAGGAAGGTTTCAACGGTGATCATCATTATCATCACTGCTTCCTATCTTGTGGTCCACTTGAGCCTTGGATCAGCCTCATTTTCGGGCGTGTATCCTAAAGTGGTATGGAAAAATGGATGGACGGTGTGGATAAAACTCATACATCACGCTGGCCCCTCAGAGCCCCTGCCTGTGCCGAGCTTGGAGCAGACGGGGGACTACCCAATCCGCGTCCGCCATGTATACCTAGCTTTGTGCACGAGAACAGAGATATACGGGTGTCAATGGGTCGGGCTCAGGCCTCAAATATGATCGGCCGACAGGCCTGCCCCAAACAATTCAAAATCCGGGCCGAGACTGCCCAGGCCTGGCCCGTTGACAGCCGTAGGTAAGGTATTATTAAAAAAGACTCCCTTGTTGCTTCTCAAAACACATCATTGACACGGAATACCTCGGGATTACAGCCATTGGATCTGAGTCTTGTTCAGTGATCCAAGTCGTTGATTTTTGATACACACGAAAATATTTAAGATTGAAAGATTCTAAAATTTCCATATATGGCATACGAGACAGCCCATGTTCACAGGAAAAGAATAAGACTATCAAAGTGTTATTGTAATATGAGATTTTCATGTTGTGAATGTTCCATCCAAGGTGAGGTCCACCATCTGACCGGTTTGGATCACCTGATATGACCACAGATCGAATGGCTCTAGCCGCGATGTATCATA
>JAJHSJ010000013.1:7499479-7599479 GCA_021015155.1 Magnolia officinalis
ATGCTGGTTCAATCATAAGTTAACACTAAAGTAGATAAATACGTACTTCTAAAAGGTGTTGAAAGGTAGTGGAAGGTCAAAAAGCAAGCATCCAGATCACGCAGTGTGGGGCCCGTGGGTATCCTATATATTGGATACCTGCACAAAATTCAATCACAAATATTAGTAACAAGCGTTAAAAGTAAACTTGTCACGACAAACTTCTGCAAAATGTTATAAAATAATAGAAGCATACCAGGCCACTGAAACCCAGCTAGCAGGCAGTAGGTCACAGCTCCTGTACGTCTTAAGCTCCGGAAATCGACATGCAAGAACTGAAATCTGTGATGCAAGTTGGTAAGACAGGTTGTTAACATGGAAAATGAGTTTCCAAACTTCGATCAAGTCCCAAGAAAGAAAGAACTTGCCTTGTCCGCTAAAGGTTCCCGGCTGTAGGGGGGATCCCGTTCAAAGTACTCGAATGTCAGAATCCCATGAGGGTTGGAAACATCGCCGTCATCACTGGAAAAACCCTCTTGACCCACAAGATGAGGTTTATCCCTCAAGGACAGTCTGTTTATTCGTAGGATGCTCGGGTCCATCGGATTATGATGACTCCATGCGCTCTCGCCAACCTGTTTTGACCTATCAACATCGCAGTCGCTGCTGCCATCACTACTTGTATCCCTGGAGGAATCACCATCACTCTCTTCACCAGGTCGCCTGGCAAAAACAAGAAAATATTTAAGAGCAATGCATTCTCCGTCTTATAACATGAATTTCTTTTGCAGTCACTCCCATCTTTCGTGAATCATAATCTTATTTCTCACAATGTCTAACAATTGTTATAAGCGAAGTCTATCTAATATGGATCCAGGATTTGAGGGTGGAGCACAGAACAGAAAATCATAGGGAGGCATATCAAGGATTTTGGAAGGATCTTCAGTTTGTATTTATGAAACCCTTTGGGATACTAATACCAATCGGACAATATGATTCCACCTCCAAATGAAATAGACCTTCATCCCAGCACCAATTGAAGCACCTGCTTCCTTGTCAATGGGAGATTGCGAATAGGGCCTTGACCATATTCATCAGAATCCTTGGTACTTCTTAATGAAAGTGCCTTGGTACGTGAGACTAATAAAAACCCAAATTCAACCATCTGTTGAATCACAGTGACTTGGACCTTATGCATGCACAACAACTACTATCCGGTAATTTAGTCCATGGATACAAGTTATAGGGCACCATGATGGAAAACCATTATTATCAGATTATATCATAATACTAAAAGGAGTTTATATTGCTTCTCATAAAAGCTTACACTGTTGTATCTTTGGGGAACATTATCCATGTAACTGCCATTAACTGCACCACAAAGCACTCAACAAAAAACAACACCCTGAAACTTTCTGTAGTCTGTCATACCTGTCTCTGCTCCACTTTAGCTAGGCTATGAATTATGGCTAATGTTGACAACTATACTGAATTACCCCAAGTGCTCCAAAGTAGGAGACTTGATTTCAGCTTGTTAGTTTGAATTGGCGAGTTCAATGCACTCATTCGCTGCCCTCAAATTTGCCAATATTTGGTGGTAAATGCGAAGCTTGCATGAACTAGCAATACGGGTCAAAGACAATGGTCAAAACCCAGACCAGGAACAAGCTGGATCCATAAAATTCAGGTTAGTCGGTGGTTAACTGCTTTTTTTTTGTATGATGGCCATCTGGAGCTTACACCCTCAAACTTCACTTAGCATCTAGATGTCCTATTGTATCTAGATGTCCTATCATATCAGAGATTTTTTGTTTGTTGATCTTTTATTTTGTTCCTTCTATACTTCAAGTAGATGTCAGAGGTCAACAGAGATCAGACCAGTTGGATCAAACTGCCAAAAAAATGGTGGGGTCTGTCTGGATCTTAAAACACATTGGTTAAAAGTTTGGGCTTAAGAAGACTTCAGCATGGGATCTGTAATAAATAATAAGATTTACAGGAATGGAATGTGCCAGGTTCAAGAAACAGATCAAATCTGCAGACTTGAACAAGCTGAGGATGGACCCAACGCAAGGAACTAGATTCTCTAGGCAAGCAATGATTTTGTGAATTTCATAAACAGGAACCTGACTGCAAACCTGGAAACTATATTTATGACCATTAATTGCACACTATACATCATCGAAGCACACAAGGCTTAGAGCGGGGCATGCATACAAATGGATTAATGATGCCTTATTTGCACAATGCTCGGGCAGTTACATGATTCCTGTATGGCCCAGCATGTGCTGATCTTGGACTGTTTATTTATAAATTTGGGGCCTAAATATCAAGAGCTAGAATTTAATATTTGTGGGAGATGTAGGAGGATGTGATGGATGATATGGGGCTGAGTTAAGATGATATACCATCTTAGGTAGATTAGATTAAGTTGAAATCAACTATGATTGATGTAAAATCAATTGCTTAGTCGGTGGATACTAGTTAAAGATTCATTCAAGGTCTATAAAATGGAGGGTCGTGTAGTACATAAGGGTTCCAAAAAAGTTTCTAAGTGTTAGTTTTTCTTAAATATTGTAAAAAGAAATTTGATATCAATAAAGTATTTCTCCTTCTCTACTCGAATATTCTTGTGGATGTATTGTTGTCCATTTCATTATGATTCGCGTGTAGAGACCTCATTGACTCAATAACTGAGTTGCACCATCACATGCAATAAACAAAGGGGTTGACAAAAATGCTATTATACACCAATACAAGTAAAAGATTAAAAAAGACGAACAATTTTTTTAAAAAATAATAATAATAAAGAAATAATACAGCAATAAAACAAAAAAGAATAACTTAAATCACAGAATAGCTTCTTGACAATTCAATCCTATCACAGCTGAATATGTTGATGACAAATGCACTGTGGGATCAAACTAAAGGTGCCTATTTTCTATTTTTCTTATGGTTCAAAAACAGGCCTGTGAATTTGGGCAAAAGGGAGTCCAACAGTGCAAAGAAAATAATTACAAGAAATATAACAAAGTTGCATGTAATGAGGCTTCGAAATGTTCTCTCCTGGGAGAACATAGATGCCAGATAGCATTGCATTGAAGGAGTCATCCATGCATAGCATGTACCAAATCTCAGTAAATTATTGTGTAGTAAGTTCCAAACATGGAGAGGGCCAATCAAGTCATTGAGATCCAAGGAAGATTCCATGCTGCTGCTGACATCTTAGGGAAGGTCTTGATTAGTAGAATCCTATCAGTTTCTTCCTTAACTTACTTTGCCTGTGCGACCAATCAAATGGCTGGTTAATAAGATCGAACCTTAAAACACTTTCTTTTATTTAAACCACAAATACAAGGTGGCATTAAGCTAAGTAATTATGTACGTAGATATTTTGGATGTTCTCTTAGTTGACCTATAAGTTCTGGTTAACCAGCAAATCTTAGCTTTTGAATTGCACAAAATCCTAGAAAACAAAAAAGATTGATGCATAGCATTAGCACTACTTAGGTTCACTGGGAAACCTGTTTATCCTCTCAAGTACCCATGCATCTTGCTGCCATCCCCTGCATATGAATGATTATAACTGTTGTGAGAATAGATGTTTCTCACCACACATCCAATTCAGTGTGGCAACTACCATTTAAAAAGAAAACAACACCAACCTCCAATGAAAGAATGAGCTTGTCCATAAGCTTGCTAAAGATCCTCTTAAAGAGGACTGCTGGTGGTTTCAAGTGATGGACTGAGACTATTAAAGACATGACTGGTACATCATGGACAAATGTTACCCAAACATGCTAAAATGAGGATTGCTACTTATGCCTTCTCAGTGTAAACATCCCCCTGTCAGGTTCCCTTCTACAATTGTGACAATGCAGATCCTCAGCTGCATTTCCATGAAATATAAGCTTGCTTGGGATGGAGTTGTAGAAGCAACATGGTGGTATGACTTAACCAAATCATCGCAATTTTAAACGTCAGTCTCAACAGAAAAATTGGCTGTAACTGCTGTAACTTGTGACTCCAACATCAGTATTCTAAACCCCAATCTTGATGGAATATTAGTGGCAATAACAGGCAGTAGATAAAAGGTGGGGATCAGCAACGGAAGTGGGAACAGGGGCAAGGTTCTGGAGCAGGATTGACACTTGGAGTGGATTACTCCTGCTACCAAGAAGGGGGACAGCTAATGTGACGAAGGTTGCCCATGTTGCAGACATTGCCGACACCTAAAGCATGTGACCCAATGTGATGCCTTATCATGGCATATGGCCCAGTCCTTCAAGAGCAACCGGAGAGGCAAATGGCAACCACAATATGGCATTTTTCAATATATCGGTTTAACTGGATATAGGATGCACCTTGTTGACGAGTAAGGAAAGGAACATATCTCTAGATCTTCTTTAGGTGTCGGCAATGTCTATCCATTACCTTAGGGGATGCTTGTTCTCTTTCTTCCCCATCAAAAAAAGCATCTCCATTGCCGATATAAAAATGCAGCTTGATACGTAAACTCAAAATCCCAGTTGCAAATGTGTGAGCAGGAGAAATTACAGTTCAGTCACGTAAAGCAACAGTTCTCAAAATGCTAGTGAATAGCTAAGTGAGAGCAACATCTTAGCTAAATGGTTCCAGAAACCAAGCTATATAGCACAGGTAACATCGTCAAACCTTTGAAGAACAAAAGGAGTTGCGGTATTTGTGCCTCGCTAGTCAAGACCATCCAATCCATACATCTGATGTACTCAAAAAAAAAAAAAAAAGTTTGTCCAATGCACCTCATCAAGGTGAAGGAACGCACCAAAGTTCGCACTACTTCAAACTCATCTGGGCCATACCACATGAATTTAGAGCTGTGAGGCATGATTTTACATTTACCCCATAAGATGTGGTCCGCCTGAGTTTTGAATCTTCAAGATTTTTGGGATATGTGCCAAAAACAGAGTTGCGTCTAACGGACGGAACAGATCACATTTACATAAAGTCATTGCCCCTACGTTCACAGTAGTTACGCCCATGTTTTCGATTCAAAAGTCATGAATGTTCCTAACCTAAAAGACGTTCCTCCCAACCAGCCATGAAGATTATTACAAGATCATTGCCAGGATTAAAAGATCATGCACCACTTGATGGAAATAAAATCTAAAACTTAAAATCCAATTCCAAATTCCAGACTTACTTCGCGGAAAGAAAAAAAACAAAGTACTGGGACTATATAGAGTCAGACTTGAGACTCCATAGATCTCAGAGCTGAACAGCAGCAGCAGGGCATCAAAATTTCATTTAGTCCAGATGACAATTCCACCAACAGGACTTCAAACCGGCAGATCCAAGTCCAAACTAATGCAAGAATAGAATCAGTAGGAGAAAATAAAGCCGTGTGGCAGCTATGCTTTGTTGTAGCTCTTTAGGGTTTAGGCAATTTGGAAGCAAAGAAATAATCAAATTTTTGTGAGCATTTGTTTGTCTGCTTCTATTGTTATTCTTAGAGTTAAACATCTTATTTTCTCATGAGCAGCTACAGCAGCAGGCTTTCCTCCACCTTTGAGGATGGCCCCTCTATTTGATTGGCCTGCTCTTGTGCTTGTTTATTTTGGCCTTTGGGCACTTTTGCTCTAATAAAAGTCCTTATTTCCCATTAAAAGGGGGGGCAAACATTCCATTGCTTCACTATCAAAATTTACTTGGATTCCTACCTTATTTCTTCCAGGAGGTTCGTAAGTTACCTGAACTTTGAAAAATGCTTTTAAAATGAGCACGACTTCAATATGCCCTAGCACTAGTAGTTGCTGACTTTCCATGTATTTCTTCATAATCAAAATCATCTTGGGGATGTCATCCAAGCAGGTGAAGAACATAGTAGCTTCTGGATGATAAGGCCCCAAAGTCTAACGGCTTCCTACATGTTTTCTTCCAGGAATTTCGTGAGTTGTTTGAACTTTGTAGAGGCCTTTAATAAATGAGTACGACTTATATGTGCCCAGAAAGCATGGTGCTCACAATATCTCCCACCAGTTAAAGATGGTTGGCAGGAATCTATAAGTATTTTTTTATGGAAACAAAAAATTTCCTATTACGAAAAAAATACTGAACACAACATTCGAATTTCAATAGTCCATTTTAAAATGTGTGCTAAGATTCCCAACCAAGAATGTTGGATGGTAGAAGATATGTGGGCACCTACTTCTGTGCACATTGAGCCTGCATAATCTTCTCTCATAATAAGTTTTAATGAAATACTTCTAAATTTTAATGATAGGATCTTTTCTCTTATAAAATTAAATTTAATGGAGTACTTTAAATTTAAAGGTTGAATTCTGTTCTCTTATAAAATCAAATTATAATGGAGTACTTTAAAGTTTAATGTTGAACTTATTCTGCCACAAATGCATAGGATGACTTCAACTCCTTGATAACTCCATTTTCAAAAACCCATGAATGTTCCTCATGTCAAAAGTTCCTCCCGACAATCAGCCTTGGAGAACAAAAACTAAATAAGAC
This sequence comes from Magnolia officinalis, assembly GCA_021015155.1. Classification (NCBI taxonomy): domain Eukaryota; kingdom Viridiplantae; phylum Streptophyta; class Magnoliopsida; order Magnoliales; family Magnoliaceae; genus Magnolia; species Magnolia officinalis. Next base: position 7,505,963 of record JAJHSJ010000013.1, read on the forward strand.
ACCTAATGGTTGAATATTAAAAATAATGAGACATATACAAACGTATGACCATCTAAGGATGTACAGTTGTACAAAAGCCATAGAATATTATCATGTTCTGTATATAGACCTTAGAAGAACTCTTGATTAGACACATGGTCCCCACATTCCTATTGAATCATAACCAATGGCCTGGCCTGATTTGTGATCAGGCAGCACTTTGCCCACTTTGGACCCTATTTGTTGATCTGATGCTCCTACACCACCTAGTTGTTTAACTCCTCTTTTGCATGTTCATTGAAGAGGCATGAAGATGGACAGAAGTGCTATTTTAAAGGTTCCAGCAAGTACCGAAATGGAAGGTCTTGTATAGCAAGGCAGGTCATTCAGTTTTTTTAGAAGAAATTAGTAAGACAGAAAATCATTCTTTGTTAGGTAGACTATCATCATTATTGTAAGAAGTAACAAAATAAAAATATAAAGTGGTTGGAATAGGAATTTGAAATGAAAGATCCTGGAGTGTAGAAATGTATCAAACTAGGAAGAGTTACCAACTCAACAAAGATGCTTGAAATTTACTTGAAAAAATAAGATACTCGAGATTGACTAAAAACCAACCTCAACCCATGGAAGTCATGATTCCTCATTGATCTAAATGACGAAGTAAGGTATGAGGTGAAACAAAATATAGTTAGAGATAAAAAAAAAAAAAAAGGGAATCAAGAAAAAGTTCCAACCTTACATACAACAAATAAATATCATCATCAAAGTCTAAGAAGAAAAAATAAATCACCATCAAAGCCTCATCCCAATTAATTTGGATCAACAAAATGAATCTTGTTCTGCCATTTCACTTTATCAAGGACCACATCCTCAATTAACCGTAAGTCATCAAATCGTTCTCCTACTACCTCCATCCACATCCTTTTGGGCCTTGCCCTTGCCCTTTTACAGCCTTCAACTCAAACGAACCCATTCCTTCTAACCGGTGCAGTTCTTGGTCTTTGGTACACATGTCCAAGCCATCTAAGTCACTTTCCCTCATCTTATTGCCCATTAGGGCTTCTCCTAAGTCTCCTCAAATGTGTTCATTTCTAATTCTATCCTTCCTTGTATTGCCACTCATCCATTTCAGCTACATTCATTCTTAAACATGTTGTTCCTTGACTGTCCATCATTACATCCAATGAAGCATAGCTAACCTTATAGTTTATCTTATAAAATCACCTCTTCAACTTGATTGGTATGCGGTGATCACATAAAACTCCAAAGGCACTTCTCCAATTCATCCACCTAGTCCCAGTTCTATTAGCAACATCCTTCTCAATCTCCGCATTCTCATGGATTATCAACCCAAGACATAGAAACTACTCATTTTGGGGTACTTCTTGGCCATCAATATTAATAGATCAATAGATTCCTCATTCCCACTCATGTTACTAAAATTGCATTTCATACACACCATTTTTGTCTAGCTAATTTTAAAACCTTTAGATTCTAAAGCATCCGTTCTAGCGGAGTATTTATCCCCTCCCTTGTCTCATCAATCAAACAATGCCATCTGCAAACAACACATACTATGGGACCTCTTCTTGTAAATACCTAACTAACTTGTCCATAACCAACGCACAAAGATATAGACTCAACACCAACCCTTGTTGTAGGCCTACCATAATTGAAAACTCATAGCGGTCCTCCCATTAGTTACCTCTCCCTCCTACACGTCCAAAACCATGTCAATATATCCTCTTGAGACTCCTTTCTTACCCAAAACGCACCAGTTTATCTCTCCAAGGCAACCGTATTATGCTTTCTCTAATTCAATAAAGACCACGTGGAGATCTTTTCTAACTGATATATATATATAAAGGAAATTTCTCCCCAACAGTACGTGCACATCAAACTGACAAAAATGTGGTGGTTGTGAACTTAAAAAGAATGATGGTCGAGCGATAGAAATAAACAGACCATGCAACCATTATTATATATAAATCCCTCATCCAAGTACAAAAGGACAAGCAGCAGGCAAAATTCCCACTACCACTTCATGGCTTAAAGTATTCAGTCAGAAACCTCCTCAGCTACAAATTTCACCCCATCTAATAATGTTGAGCAGCAATCCTACAAGTACTGAGTTGAAATTTCAAGTGTCGCTAGACTGAAGTTTAGAATGACACTGAAACTTAATGTGATACTAAGAACTGGTAAATGGTAATTTGAAGAAATTTAACATATAATTTGTTTCAAACTAATAGGAGAACCCCATAAACACAGACCCAAGACTGATCATAGCTTTAGATGCCTTCAAAACCTCTATTCTTTTCAAAGGAAACGAATAGAAGATAATTCAAAGCAGAAACAATAATGTAGTTGAAAGGAGTTGAGTTCTATTAATTTGTATGATCCAGAAACAAAAGGTTAAAGTCCACCCTACAGTTCCCACAAAAAATTAATAAGGAATGATTTGGATTGTAAACTATGATGCCCAGATAGAGACACCAATATGTAAATTGACAAGGGAACAGAATACAACTCCCCATTGGGAGTCTAGGAATCATGCAGATAAAGGTATATGATTTCTAACGTCCAATTTATATTCAATTTTACAATTTGCACAAGTGATTGATGACGCATGCTAATAGCTTTTAATTTTATTAAGCAAAGTACTGTTTTGCCCTTCTAATACTTCAAATTTAATGGAGCCATTAATGCAGAATAAGACTTTTTACAATATTCTTTACATTTATATATACGCACATGTTATATTACAGTATAAGGAAATTATTAGGATTTAAGTAAGGAAAATAAATGATGTTGTGTGCAACATGATAGGGCATGCAGGTGTCATCATTTGTGGGTGATAAACTATGAATGTGGACTGTGTCCAACAGGGACTAGCATGCAACCCATCCAACGTTGACGTGCAGCCAATGATAAAAAGCACCATGTACGTGTGTCAAGCGTAGGGCCACAGTAAAAAAGGTTAAATTGTCATTTCATGCAGTGGGATCTTTACTTTTCACCGTGGGCCACATGCCAGCACAGACATGGCACTTTTTCATTGGCTGTCATCACTAAACAAGATAGATTCTTGCTCCTGTTGGATGCAATCCGCGTCCTTAAACTATATGATGTGGTTTGAAAGGTACTAATCAACAGTAAATAACAGTATCTGATAACAATGAATATAAGTACCATCTATAAATAACAGTATCTGATAACAATGAATGTAAGTACCATCTATAAATACTACATGACTGGACAACAGTTTTACAGAGTTTCATCTTTATAGTATCAACATGTTCAGCTGACACTCCAACTGGAAACCCAGCTGGATATCATATTGAAGATTAGGTACAACTAAATGACATCAAGAATGCACTGATCATAGCAAGTTACCATTGGTAAGAAGACAGAGAAACCTCAACCAGAAGATACTATTAGAGAATGGTTAGTTTACAACAAAGCATTTGTATCTCAAGATTCAACATAACCACTTATCATCCTGATTACCAAAATAAGCAGTCTTACTTCATCAAGAATGACTCAGACAATAACAACAGGAACCCATGAAATTTCATAGACAATAATAACAGGAACCCCGATAAATTTTCTGGCCACTTCTCTTCAAAACTATAAGGAAACAAAATCTACCCATGTCCCTAACCACATTATAATTTTCAAACCTGAAACTAAGGCACAATATGGGAAATTTTTTACTTAAAGAAACCAATCACAGTACATTAGATATAATCAGTCACATTCAAGTTCTAATGCAGTCGATTTGAATCCAAGATGCCCTTCCAACGACACAAAGATCTCTATAATTTGAAAGAAAACACATATTATACAATTTCATCCAAACCCAACTTAAGTTTTGGACAGAAATACCAGAAAAGAAAAATCATTGAAACCTCACCTCGACGACAATGAAGGCTTTGATGATGAATCTACATATAGTTGGATACCCGACAAGTACGGAACATAATATTGAACAACAGAGTCGCTCCCATTCAACACCAAAGGGACTCCAGCTCCATACACGCTCCACTCTTTAAAAGACTCCCAAAGATCCCCAAGACTGAAATACGGATATAACTCCGCATCACAATTTCTCCAGCCCCTCATACTCGTCTGCATGCACCATCAAATCCCAAATATTAAGAATTTTAAAAAATGGAAAAGAAAAAAAAAAAAAAAAAAACAAAAAAACAAAAAAAAACAAAGCACATTTTTTGTAGAGAAAACGTTTGATTCAAGCGAGTACCGGAAAACCCTAATTTTCTTATCTTTTTTTACCTTGGAAAAGTACTGGGCAGGAACGATGGGAGTGGTTGATTCAAGGAACCGATCCAAGTTACCAGACGGCAGCCGCGGCTCCGGTGGCAGAGAACATACCGAGGCTTTCGAATCGTCGGATTCGGCGCGATTCTCCGCCTCCCGTGTTTCTGAGACCGGCGGCGGCAGCCTCGTCTTCAATGGCCGCTGCTGCTGCCGTTGCTGTTGTTGCTGTTGCTGGAGTTGCCGACGGATGGCTGGTGGGTTGTAGAAGCGATCGCCGTTGGCGTGATTTCGGGCCATCGGAAAACTTCCAGAGCCGTACATTTAGGAAATCGAAGAAAAGAGAGAGTGAGAGAGAGGAAGGAAGGAGAATGGCAGTTTCGTAAATTCGACGAATTTGAGAAAGAGATTGACGAAAAAAGTTCTGGACTTTCTTTTATACTAAGTCTATGATCGGAAAAGAGAATCGCAGTTTTGTAATAATATAAAAGTTTGAGGGGATTTATAAGAACTGGATCTGAAGAAAAGATAGAGAGAGAGAGAGAGAGGAAGAGAGAGAGGACTGGCTTTTATAGCCTTTTCGGATTTGTTTTCCTTTTCCTTCTTTGAAACGGAGGAAAGGATGGAGAAAAGGGGACGAGGGATTTTATATTGAGGAATGGTATTGTGCACATCGACGCACATAATTTATATAAATTTCACTGAAATACATGTAATTTAAGAAGATTATGTAAACATCCGGACGGTTGATCCTGTGGGCTATTACAATGTTAGGTGTTTTACAAAAATTAAATGGTAAATCAGGTTGTTCTTTCTATCTGATCATGTGCCTTGAAATGAACGGTTAATAAAGTAGAATTTATTCAAAAAAAATCATTTAGATGGTCAGATTGTCGAGTCACTGGGATTTCCATCCTGTAGTGTATACGCATTGTGGCCCATCAGATCAACGTTCCGGATCACGATATATGACTGAGACGCGTATCATAAAGAGGATCTGCCCGCATATTCGTGTTTAGAACAGGAACTCCGGTGGCTAAGTTGAAAGGAAGTTCCAGAAATACCCCTAGCTTGCATAAGACGACACGTGTGCACAGATGCGACTAAGTGTGAGTGTTTTGGTGTGAGTTTGCTATCACTTACAACGGGAAAATTGAAAGTTACAACGGGAAAATTTTAGGAATGTTGGATGGCTACGCACGTAAGGAGTGGAGCACACGTGTTGGAGATCCAGGGTGCCTATAGGTGAGCCACGAGAGATCACCATCATCAATTCAAAAATGGACGGCTATCCCTTGTGCATAGGACCATGTGAAAATAATACAAACACTGTTGTTGATTTATGCATACATGAAAATGAGCAGAGAAAAAAACACACGTGATTCACATGGTTCGTTATATTAGAGCTACACTCATGGAAAAATACCAACAAATCATTTCACTAACAAAATCAAAATTAAAAAATTATGTATATATATACACATACACACCAAAAAAAGTATTTAAATTCATAAACATTACGAGAAGCATTTCTTTAACTTTTCTCACCATGCAATTGTATAAAAAATAAGAAAGAAAGAAAAAAATAAATTGAAGTATCATAGCTTTAATATTTAAACAACCAACAAAACATTTAGAAATGATGTGTAGATAGGGTGAGCCCAAATCAAAGCCAGGTATAATGGTGGGCTACGAAGAGAATGAAACTTTTAATCAGTCAAGAAAAGTAACCTTCGGCTCTTCGCACACGACTTCCTTCCCTTCATGAATCTTGGGTGACTCTTCATGAATCTTGGGTGACTCTAAAGTTTATTATTTTCTTAGAATGAGTTTGTCTTGCCACAAGGAATCCAATTCACCTACCCTCTTTTTATGTCATTGGACGACTGCTAAGACGCTCTTAATAATTCAATGATTAAGAGATTGAGAGGAAACTTTGAAAATCTGTGGGTTTTATTGGTTTGATTATTTTCTCATGGTTGTCAAGTGGGTCTTGGTTCAATTTTGTTGATTCCACCTAAACATGGCATAAGAGAATGGCGAGGTAAAGTGTTTTTTAAAAAAGAGAACTCCTCGTGCAATAGCTTTGAAACACAACCTTTTATTAGATCCTCTATAGACAAGGAAGCCTCTTGCCACTCAGCTCCTCTAATTGTTCTTTCCTTTTGGAGCGGTAGAGTTGAACTGAGTTCGAACATAAGATGTTGGTTCGACCGTAGGAGACACATAGGAAGTTCAAACAACAAAGGCACAACAATTTCGTACCTTTGTTTATTTATTAATTAGAATTGAGATTGTTATTGAAGGAGCTAAGAAGCTCAAATCAAACAAAATAAGAGGAAAAATGAAAAATACAACCAACCCAACCCTGAAGGGTTAAGAACCCCATTCCTTAACAAGCATAAACACAATCCTCATAAAGAAGCGAAGGGATTCACTGTTATTTTTAAAACATCTATAATTCCTTTCCAACTACATTCATCATAAGGTTACCAACAGAGCAAGACACTAATTCCACCTATCTTTGGATCCGGGCCCCTACATGTCACCACATAAAAAGCATGTTTATATATTAGCATTACCCAAGGCATCTTTGTGCATGAAGGGCTCTTTGGTAACACCAATGTTCATGGGGCACTTGAGCCAATCAATGGTGGTTGATTGTACCTTGAACTTTTATATATATATATATATATATATATATATATATATATATATATATATATATATATAGATACACCACATAGAGAGAGAGAGAGATATATATGATAAGATACATTCAAGCAAAGTTGCTTTGTGAGCCGATTCTTATGAAAACATCGTAGGAACTTTTGACACGTGATGTGAGGATAAAATCTGGATGGTCCACCAAATGAATCACCTCATGAAACCCTCCATGCTAACTTTTTGGCCTAATGAAAAAAATTCTTGTGGGCCATAGGTGGAAACTTCTAGTCCTTTGATTTGCCTCTCCCTCTACCACAGCCCACCAATTTTTTGAATAGGACGAAAAAGTCAGCCTTGGGGGTTTAGTGAGGTGACTCATGTAGTGGATCATTTAGATTTTGTGCCTACATCACGTGTTAAAAGTTCTCGCGTAGCTCATACAAAAACCAGTTCTTATATTAAAAGACCACTTTTTTATCTTAAAATGATATCCTCCTACATTAAAAAGATTATTTGCATAGCCAATGGGTCATGGGTTTGTGTTAGGCATTATTGGCTACTCTTAGTGGTCGTTTGGCACTGTGGCTGGGAGGGGATTGGAGGGGGTTTCAAATCCCCTGGTTGTTTGGCGGCATAAAATAAATGGGGGTTTCAAGTTCCCTCTTTGAGGGGGTTTGCAATTCACAGTAAGAGCTTGGATTACACCTAAAATCATTTCAATAGTTGCATGTGTAACATGTGTGTCATTATACTATCATTATATTGGGCACATGGCCCACTAATGATGATCAGTACCGTCAAAACATTGTCCATGTTAATCAACGATTAAAAATCATTGGTTAGTCACTCAGACATGATCCTGTGCTTGCGCCCGAGACTTAGAATTTCATCATTTTCAGGCAAAGCATATATTTTAGCGGGCTTATCACAACCATTATGTCAAAAATTACATATCTCACTAATTAGAGATATAAAGTTGATTTAGTAATTAAATTCAAACCCTGTAAATATACCATGCATAGTAGTTTTGGATTAAAGTTGATTCACACTCCAAGTTACCAAACACACTGGGAGGATTGCAAATCCTGGCGATTCTGAATCCATGGTTTCTAAATCCACGCTCCCAAACAGGCCCTTAGGATTCGAACACTCGTCATCCTCTCTAATATCATGTCAAACAACCACTTACTATAAAAGTCTCCACCATTAGAGTACTTTAACACTAAGTATATTGCCTGCTATGCCCCGTTCATGTTGTCATGTGTGTTACATCCATATCGTCCTTCTATTTTTGGAGATCATTATATGTCATGAGCCAGAGAAAATGAAGTTCCTATGAAGAAAAAGCAATTTGCGTCCATCAAAGAGTCTTAAATGGAAAGGTAGATGGATCCGATGATATATAACGGCCACTCTTAATTAGCTACAGCGGACAACAACACATATATAGAACTTATCTTAACCATAGGTGCAAAAGTTTCCTGATAATCAATATTGAAAGTTTGGGTAAATCATTTTACAACTAACTTATCCTTATATCTTTTTATAGTGCTATCACTTTTGTATTTGATTTTATGCACCCACTTACAACTAGTTGATTTTTTAATTACTTCGAGCAAATGTACTATTTTCTAATTATTAATTTTTGTAAAGGCTGCTAATTATTCATCCGTAACCTTTTCCATATGTCTTGTGCTCGCACTTCTGCAAAATTGTCAGGTCCGACATGGGTAGAGATGGAGTTTAAGAAAGCTACATGTTATTTAAAATATTTTTCAAGAGAGACATCTGATTAAATTTTATAAGCAACTTGACATGAAAAATCTCGGATAAACAAAGAGACGAATGTTTCTTTTTCTTTTTCTAAGGCAGTAGAAGTATGGGAGGGATATGTAACTGGCATTTTAGCTAATGTAGAGGATGTTGAGGATTGATGAGAGGAACTTGAAGTCGCAGGGTCCACGCTTGTTCAAAATCCTAGAGATTGATTAGAATTTTGAATAGGCTAGCCAGGCCAAGGCCAACCCCAGGATCAGCGCGTTGACAGCCCTAGCCATATGATAGACTCCCTTGATGGATAACCCTGGAGCTACAGTTTAAGGTGTGATGTTGGTAAAGGTGACCTTAAACTCATCTAGAGATGAAGAAATGAATAGCAACACGTGTGCCAATGTGGCACATGTTTGTGAGATGTGGCCATGAACCGGGCAGTGTCAATCTGTCTCGTTCCAAAATCTAAGTTGGTTTCTCGTGGGTTAATGTGGACCATCCATCATGTGAAACCCGACCTTGATTGAGCATCATAATTAAAAGTCTCTTTGATGGGATGATGCTTACCTTCCAATCAATGGCTAGGAAAGTGGATGGTCTGATCTATTAAATTACGTAGGCCATTCGTCATGCAGGCCCACTTAGATTGCCCATCACTCTCAAGAATCACTTAATAGGTAATTTAACTATCCAATTAATGGGTAGAGAAATGGATAATTAATATCTAATGCAGAAAGTCTAATAGTTATTGCGCATGGAGTAACTCAATATGCTATAGCAAGTTCTGTGGGGGCCACTGTCTGTTATGTGTCTCTTCCACTTTAGCATTGAGTAACTCAATATGCTATAGCAAGCTCTGTGGGGCCACTGTCAGTTATGTCTCTTCCACTTTATCCATCCGTTTCACCTGCTCATTTTAGAGTATGATTCCAAAATTGAAGCATGTCTAAAAGCTCAAGTGGACTACACCGCAGGAGACATTGTGAACTTAATACCTACCGTTGAGGGGCCACAAAGGTTTTGGATCAAGCTGATATTTATTTTTTCCCTTCATCCATGTTTGTGTGACCTTTGAATAGGTTGGATGACAAATAAATATCACTGTAGACCCAAGGAAGGTTTCAACGGTGGACGTTATTATCCCTATTATTTCCCCTGGTGTGGTCCACTTGATCTTTGGATGTGCTTCAATTTTGGGTCAACCTAAAATGAGCTGAAAGAACAGATGGACGGTGTGGATAAGCCTCGTATAATCACAATGGGCCCTACAAAGTTTACTCAGTACCATAAAGGGTACTGAGTTACTCAGTACACAGTCTCAGCCTCCCTCAAAATGTACTTAACAGGATGTAAGCTGACTCTAACTTTAGGTACAAATCAGAGCAGCTAAGGTTAGGCTGAGGGTTAACCCAAGCTCAATCGCAAATTTAGCCCAAGGTCCATCCAACCCAACCCAACTCAACCCTAACTTGAGGGATGCGAACCCGACGGTGGCGAGACTCGCTACTTAACGTCACCAGGTTCTGTGGCCCTACCACGATGTATGTGCTGTATCCACGCTATTCAACCATATGGAGAGATAGGGTATAACCCAAAGAATGAGGCAGATACAAAGCTCGAGTAGAACCTACCACAGAAAAAGAGTGGGGATTGAACAACTACCATTAAAGATTCTTAGGAGCCGCAAAAAAAATCAATCAAGGTGGCATTTGTGTTTTCCCTTCTTCCATTTCTATGTTAACTAATGAACAAGTTGGATCTCAAATAAACATCATGGTGGGCCCTGTGAAAGTTTAATGGTAGGTGTCATTGTCCCCACCATTCTATATGGTAGGGTCAACTTGAGCTTTGGATATGCCTCATTTTTTGGGTCATGCCCTAAAATTCTCTAATGGATGGACGGTGTGGATACAACATACATCATAGTGTGGGCCATAGAACTTGGTGACGTCACTTCAGTCGCGAGTCTTGCAACTGTCGGGTTTAGTAGCAAATCTGCATCCAAACTTGAGCTACCAACCAAAGCCCAAACCAAGGTATTGGATGGTCCATCCTATTGGGGCCTTGCACAAAACCTTAGGATCTAGCCTCCTGAAACAAACCAGAATTATGGAACAATAATGCAATGAATTAAATCAAAACATAAACCACACTACAACAGAGATTTTTACGTGGAAAACCCTCAAAGAGGTAAAAACCACGAGACCTCGTCCAGATCAACAATCCACTATAAAGCAGAACGTTACAACCGATCACAAGCACACACTGCTTGGATCAAACCTTCTTCACTCATGCAGGAGTAGATAAATAATAAGAGAAACAAAGAAGACGGAGAGATCTCACCGTTTACGAGGACGTGAAAGCTCTGAGATATGGTAGATCACCTCTACGAGCATAGCCTCTCTTCCACAAGCTTCCTCTCTCTCTTTCTCTCACACCTTTGATAACCCTAAGCTCTCTTAGAGTACCTTTAAGAAACCTTAGAAAACCTTGGAATACATCCCAATCCCGTATACACCCCTTTATATAAGAATAGAAAGAGATAGAATCCAAATAGGAAACAAAATCCACAAAATCTGCGTTTCCGCAATCGCATCTGTGGAACTCTTCGATGATATCGAAGGTCTCTCGATGACAGCTTCGATATCATCAACGGTCCTTCGATGATATCGAAACAGGACCAAAACTGTCCAGCGACCAGGGGTGAAATTTTTGACAATTATCGATGTCATCGAAAGTCTCTCGATGACAGCTTCGATATCATCGACGGTTTGTCGATGATATCGATAGGACCAAAAAACTGTCCAGCGACCAGCAGTGAAAAATCCTGCAATTATTGATGATATCGAAACTGGTTCGATTTCATCGAACCCAACCATGAGGAGAAAAATCCCCATCACATCCAAGGTATTTGATTATATTAAAAGAGGTCTGATCACTTATATATGGACCCACCTCTGGTGTTGTAACGGGACGAGGGAGAAATGGGCCATTCATCACGTGGGCCCACCAATATTGTTCTGGTGTGATGAAATAAAGGGAGACGGCCGCAGGTGCGGAGAGTGATATCCCAAAGGTTCACTACAAAGCTCAAGCTCATTTGTTAAGTGCTGTTGGAGCCATCCCAACAATGAAACCTCAGTTTATTTGAATGACACCTAAAAACCATTGTAGTTCACTTTCTTCAAAGGAAATGTGCATTTGTAGGTGGCAATGTATGTTGGAATTTCGGCTAATAAATTAGATTCAATTCAATTGTTATGGCCCACCTGAAACATTAGATGGACTCTATGTTTTAATAGAGGCATGGCACGTGATGGTGCTTATTCCAGTGCTTTCGATACTGTACACAACAATGCATTCAACTTCTTGAGGTGAAGACTAGCAATTTGCTTAAATTCAACTTCTTATTGGAAGGATACACGGACTAGTTTCCATCTCCATGATGTTTTGTGTTGTAGACGTCTCCGATTTAATGAGTTTTTACTGCACTGTGCCCCCGATATTCTTGAATTTTTAGTACACCATTCTCCTAATGTTGTTGCAAAAATTATTGTAAAAAATACCGCACATGATTAATGTTGATGCAAAAATTTGGTTCACCCTTCGCCGAGCTCTGAGCACTTGAGCCGAGCCCTGTGAGACTGCACAAGAGAAGGACAGAGGAGACCTTGGCCAGAGCAGGGGACCCTCCGATGCTAAAGTCAGGCTAGGAATTTGGGTCTAAGTAGTGTGGGTAGGTTTTGGGTGAGAGATTTTGCGTACCCGTCCTTTTGTATTTGATCGCTATTTATACCTTTCAATTGGAGCGGACATGTCCATCTTTCTCGGCACGATCTTGTCCTCTAACCATGATCAATACACATGCTGATTGTAGATGATTATGCGGTTATTTCGAGATCGTGCGCCGACCGTTACTGCTCGTGTGTAACTGGGGATGGTTCTTCAATAGGATCGTGGGTCACATCTCTGTGCGAGCTGACTTGTCGATTTTAATGTCCATACCATTGCTGATCGATTTGGCGCTGCATATCAGGGCTATGTCCGAGCTTACTTCAAGTGATGAGATTAAGTCCAGCTTAGCATCACCTCATCGGACCTGGCTACTCGGAGAGCACTACAAGTCAACTACAACTCAGGACATGCTCTAGATTTTCCCATATCAGAAGCCCCCTACTCTTTGAGTACGAACTAGGACTCATGGAGTAAATACATGGGGAAATGATCCACGCACCCTATGTTATGAAGAGTCGGCTCAATAAAGTGTACGGTCGCAATTATGATTCCCCATCATTAAGATGGTGTGTCGTTGCAGCTCTTCAACTGCAGGCCCATAGCTGCTGAACACGTGGCAACGATTATGGATTTGAATAGTCGGGATAGCTATGGGGTTGCCGCGTGGACTCCAAAGGATGGAGTGGAGACATTACAGCTACTTGATGTCAGCAGCACGTGGCTCGGTGTTTCTTGGCTAATGGCCTATTGCCACATATCTCGCAAGCTTGGCTCAAGGCGATTTGGCTTCGGAGACAGTTGTGCATCATGATTACAGATGGTAACCTTAGGCTATATAAACTGTTCTCCCCTTCCTCAGAGCAACTTTGCCCTTAAACTTTTTGGAAGGCACTTGCTGTAGAAGTTCCCCAGAGCAGGCGATTTCTGGTGGGTTCTTCCTCCTTCCGGCCTTCTTTCAGTCTTTTCTTTTTTCCTTTCATTCTACGATGTCGAACGGATCGGGTGAGATTTGGGAAGGATGCGCGTACGAAGGCGAATCCGGGCCGGAGAGATCGACTCTAGGCTTGAGGCCTTGGAGGGTCCTTTGGAGGCGATACCCCTCCATCCTTGCCCCAAAAAGGATAAAGACCCTAAAACCAGTGCTCGCCCCAAGGGCGTAAAAAAAATACCCCGAGACCCGATGGGAAGGGCTATAGTCGGGCCATCAGGTGGCCGACCTGTGGAGCTTGTCCCTGGGGGCTCAGTGTTCATCGAGTCTTAGATGGCTCGGATTCGTGAGGAGTTTTATATCCCTGACTCCGTACATATACGAGCACCTACCCCCCATGATGCCCTTGGTGATCCTGCTGAGGGTGACGTCGCCATCTTCGTCTGCGCTCTACAATGCGGGCTTCAGCTTCGACTGCATCCCTTCTTGCGCGCCATGGCAGCGCGCTTAAAGTTAGCCTCGGGCCAACTTGTTCCCAATGCTTGGAGAATTTTGATGGCGTCATATATGATATGGCACCAAGCCAAGAACCAGGAGTTGACGCCGGATGAGTTTCTGTCCCTTTACCAAGGCAAACATGATCATAACGAGCCGTGTTGGTACTACTTCGTTGTCAGGGCCCATCAAGGTTCAGGCCTCGTTCTCAGACTTCCTTCTTCCAACAAAGATTGGAAGAACAAGTGGTTCTGGGCTTCAGGAGAATGGAAAGCGCCTGCGGCTAAACTCGAAAATCCGCGGGTCTGAGTACCCACCAGATTCTTCACCCCAGGTCAGATTTCGAGAGATGCCTCATTAATTCTTTGGTTCTCCCACTTGTTCCATTCTGACCGATTTTTGTTCTTCTTTGCAGAATACCCGAAGGGAGCCCCCCCAGTTCTCCTCTCTTCTCAAGGCTCAAGTGGCCAGAGCGAGGTTGCTTAAGGAAGAGCAACGCGTCTGGCACTACGTAATCACTCCGAATAATCTTCATCAATCCGAGCTTTGCAGGCTCAAGTCATTTCCTTCTGCTTCAAGTCAGTATTTTTTCGTTATGTTGAAACTCTTTCGCCATGGAGGTTTTCTCAACTTCCACTGCTTGTGTAGGTATGGCCGAAGCTTCTGGAACCAGGAAGAGGAAACTCTTACATCTCCAGGAGATGTTGCTCTTTAACCCCCCCCCCCCCCCTGAGTAAAAATTACTGCTCGGAAGAGGAAGGAGACTCCTCAAGTCGAGGTTTCTCTCGCTGCAGCCCCTGACACCATTCTGGAGGTTGGGAGTGTTGTCATCTTTGGGGTTGGGGTCGCTCCTACCTCAACGGTCCGACCTATTGTTGTCTCCACTCAAGCCCCCGAGATGCCCCCTACTACCTCTAGACATCCTCCCATGGCGGGGGTAGAGAGATTCGGAGAGGCAGCGATTGTGATCCCCTCTTCTTTTGAACAAGAAGGGGCCGATCCGACTGCCGTAGACATGGACTCCCCACCAGGGGATGGAGGCACTGTCATGGCCGAGGCTCAGGTCTCGGCTGCCAGTGGCGTTGGTGAGGCGGCAGGGTCTGCCCCTTTCCCCGAAGCCGAAAGACTACCACCGAGCTACCACATGTCCAGCTTAGTTAACTGAGCGGCCAAACACACCCCTGAGGAGGAGATCGCTGAACTTCTCACTCACCGACATGAGTCTTTCGTCAACGATCTCGCCTCTGTCTACTACAAGGTAACTTTCATGTGCGATTTT
Source organism: Magnolia officinalis (assembly GCA_021015155.1). Taxonomy (NCBI): domain Eukaryota; kingdom Viridiplantae; phylum Streptophyta; class Magnoliopsida; order Magnoliales; family Magnoliaceae; genus Magnolia; species Magnolia officinalis. The sequence continues at coordinate 7,521,097 of JAJHSJ010000013.1, forward strand.
TCTCTTATATGGTTCTAAATTGTTTCTAACTATCTGCTCGACTCAGTCACTACCCATGCTCCTGTCGACTCAAGAGAGACTATGGGAAGTGACCAGGAAGGATGATGAGATTGAAACTCTCCTGGGTGAAGTCAGAGCACTTCGGCTGGAGCGGGAGGAGCTACGCGGCTTGCTGGCGGAGGAGAAGGTGAGGGAGTTGTTGTACCAAGAGGACATCAACGAGCTCCAGGCCCGCTGTGACACTGCCGAGTCCGAGCTCGTGAAGATCAAGACATATCTTGGCTCGATGGAGGAGGATAACGCTCGATTGGCAGCTGAATTGGGACAGACCAAGATTGATGTTGCTCCGGAGCTGGAGATCGAGGTCGAGAAAGTTAAAGTGGCCAGCGTGCTGAGTTTGAGGCCTCAGTCGCTTCAATGATCACTGCTGTCGTTGAAAAATACAAGTCTTCAGCGAAAAGGGCTGTCGAGGCCAACAAGTTCTATTACTATGGTTATAACGCCTGCATAGACGACGTTCGAGAACTATATCCGGACCTCAGCCTCGATGCCCCAGCCGTCGACGATGCAGGGGAGAAACCAGCCAAAGGCGCTCCCTCCAGTCGAGCTCCTGACTCCGAGGCTCCTCTTGCCGCCCAGCCTCTCGGTGCCAATCTTCCTCCTGCCAATTAGTCTTTATCTTTATATTTCCCGGTCAAGTTTAATGGATATTATAACGCCCCGGCGTTATTCTTGGATATTTTTTTATGATGATTTTTTGAATGTTATTGATTATTGAATGATGATTGTTGGTTAATGATTGTAGATTATCTAGACTGCATTTAGTATAATTTGTCAAATGACGGGCTGATTTCTTCTATAAGAGTCTGCCCGCCGAAGGGTCCCGTCTCTACACATGAGAGATGGTCCTTCGTAGCATTCTCGGATAATAAGTCGACCGTTCTTGTCGAATGGTTGGCTCATTCATAGGGCCTTATTCCTTACGGAGGTCCCATGTAGACTGAGTAGAAAAGAACTGGGACAACTTGTAGAAAAATGCATCTTTTATTAAAATGGTAGATTTCTAGCGAGATGGGCCGACCCTTACATTGATTCCTTCAAGAGTAGTAAATTTCCAGATGCTTAGCATTCCATGGGTGCGGTAGGGGACGCCCTTCCAAGCTCTCGAGTCGATAAGAACCTGGCTTTGCGGAGCTAACAAACCGGTAAGGACCTTCCCAATTAGGTCCTAAGGATCCTACTCCTGGTTCCGATATGTTTTAGAATACACGACGCAGGACTAGGTCTCCCGGTCGGAAACCCCTTATTTTGGTCATGGAGTTGTAGAAGCGGTTGACCTGGTGGTGTCAAGTTACGATTCGTAGCCTAGCAGTATCTCTCAATTCTTCGATCAAGTCGAGGCTCATCGCCATTTGGTCGATGTTCTACCTGTCATGATATGATTGCACTCGGGCAGTGGGGAGTCCTATCTCAACTAGAATGATTGCTTCAACACCATAGGAAAGGGAGAATGGTGTTTCCCCTATTGTCGTCTGAGCTGTAGTCCTGTATGCCCACAACACAAACGGGAGCTCGACGGTCCATGTGCGTTTCGCCTTTTCCAACTTCGTCTTGAGATGACCCTTTATGATCTTATTAATTGCCTCTACTTGGCTGTTTGACTGAGGATGCCGAGGTGAAGAGTATGGATTCCTAATGTCAAGTCGTTGATAGATGCTCCTGAACTTATCATTATCGAACTGCTTCTCGTTGTCTGAGACAATAGTGTGCGGGATGCCGAATTGACAGATAATATTCTTCCAGACGAAGTCCGTTATCTTCTATTCAGTAATCTTGGCGACGGGCTCTGCTTCGGCCCACTTGGTAAAGTAATCCACTACTACGATCGTATACTTGGTTTGTCCCTTACTTTGGGGCAACGGACCGATGATATCGATTCCCCATTGAGCAAACGGCCAAGGTCCACTCATAAGGGTCAATTCTTCCACCGGCTGCCTGGGGACAGTCGCGAATCTTTGACATTTGTCACACTTCCGAGTAAAGTCTCTAGAGTCAGCTTGAATTGTTGGCTAGAAGTATCCCTGGTGAATGATCTTCTGTGCCAAGGCTCTACCCTCGGAGTGATTTCCGCATATTCTTTCGTGAATTTTCTTAATCACATACTCTACCTCATCTGGTCGCAGACACCTTAGATATAGTTGGAAAAATCCCTTCTTGTATAAGATGTCTCCGATGATAACATACCATGCTGATCTAATCCTTAGGCGTCGGTCTTCCAATCTGTCCTCGGGAACCTTACCATCCCTGAGGAACTCGACCATCGGGTCCATCCAACTCGGGATAGTCTGCACGGGTTGGACGACCTCAGGAGCGTGATCATCAATACTCGGCTTGCTCAAGAACTCCACTAGGACGAATCTCGGGATTCTCCCTTCAGTCGCTGAAGAAAGATTGACAAGCGTGTCGGCCCAGGAATTCTTGGCCCTTAGTATCTGGCTGATGTTGCATTCCTGGAACTTCCTTTGAGCTTCATTTAGGTAAGCTATCATTCTGGCTTCTTTCGCCTCATACTCCGAAGTCACCTGATTTACGATGAGCTGAGAGTCGCACTTAACATTCAGGGCTCGGACCCCTATGGTAGCCGCTAATATGAGTCCAGCTAACAGCGCTTCATACTCTGTAATAAGGAAGAATCTTCTTCCGATTCTTTCCTTAATCTTAGATGATTTGTTAATTTGTATATATCTTTCCTTTCCTAGTTTATAGGATAACCTCAACTGTATATATTTGGTTTATTTGTTTCCTATTATATAGGATCTTCCAACTGTACATATATTCTATATAATGAGAATCAATCACCTAATATTCATTGAGGATTCCAGCCACTCTATCCACGGGTCTTTAAACCTCTATATGGTATCAGAGCATTTTGTTTCTTCTTCAATCATTTCCATGGCTGCTTCGTCCTCATCATCTTCACTTCCGCTTAACACGATGGTGCATATGCTCACCATCAAACTGACCTCCTCCAATTATTTGTTATGGAGAAATCAGTTCATCCCTCTGTTGACCAGCCAAGATCTTTTTGGATTTCTAGATGGTAGTGTCCCTGCTCCTTCTCCGAAGGTTACTGGCTCTGACGACACCACCCAGGTGAATCCAACCTACACTTTCTGGCTAAATACAGATCAGACTCTCCTAAGTCTTCTCTATTATTCTCTTACAAAGGAGTCTATGAGTGAGGTACTTGGTCTGAGTCATGCGCATGAGGCCTGGACTACTCTTGAAGCCTCTTTCTCTCACAGATCTAAGACTCGAGAACTCTAACTCAAGGACGAGCTTCAACTGATACAGCGAGGCTCGAAATCCGTGGCTGAATTTTCTCGACTCTTCAAAGGCATCTGCGATCAACTAGCGGCAATTGGTCATCCCATTGATGACCTGGATAAAGTCCACTGGTTCTTGAGAGCCTTAGGACCCAATTACAAGATCTTCTCAACTACGATGCTCTCTCAGCTTCCGTTACCTTCTTTTGCAGATATTGTTCCAAAAGCTTTGAGCCATGAGATTTTTGAAAGATCGGTGTCACAACAATCTACCAACTCGGCGTTCTACGCTCAGCAAAATTCCTCTACCAGATTGAACAGTACCAAGAGAGGGAAGCCAAAACCTTCCTCTAACTCTGCCTCAAAATCGTCCACTTCCTCTCCAGTTTACTGTCAACTCTATGACAAGGAGGGACACTTGGATAAACGCTGATGAACATTTCTTAATCTCAAGAAAAAGCAGTTTGTCAAGCTTGCTGAGGCTTTCGCTGCTTGTTCAATTCTGGACTCCAACGACTCCGATTGGTATCTGGACTTTGGTGCAACCTCTCACATGACAAATGATCCCGAGGGTGTGGATGTTCCTACTGTCTACTTTGGTAATGAAAGGGTGATGGTTGGTAACAGTCAGTCTCTACCTATTTCTCACACTAGTTCTATCTCTACTCTTATTCCCAACAACTCACTCCTTTTATCTGATGTTTTAGTTGTTCCTGGCATTAAGAAAAACCTTATTTCATCAGTCAACTTACAAAGGATAATAATTGTTGTGTAATCTTTTCTCCTTCTGGTTTTACCATCGGGTCACAAGAGTAGTGTTGGGGGTCGGCAAATATGAGAATGGTCTGTACGTGCTCGATCAGAATGATCATGCCTTTGCTTCCATCATTTCTACCAATAAGCCGCATGCCTCTGTCCATTAATGGCATGCTTGTTTAGGCCACCATAGTTTTCTTATTGTTGACTCTCTTTCCAAGTCTGGTATTATTTCTCATTGTGATAAATTGATGGGTTTAGATTCAAGTTTATGTGTTGGCTGTAACCTTGGAAAGAGCCATCGTTTACCCTTTTCAGTTAATAATAATCGATGTCTTTTACCCTTTGATCTCCTACACTGTGATTTATGGGGCCCTTCCCCTGTATGTTTCACTACCGGATTTCGGTATTATGCAGTGTTAATTGATGATTGTACCAGATTCAGTTGGTTTTTTCCATTAAAACACAAATCTGATTTTTTTTAATACATTTGTCAATTTTCAATGTTATATTGCGACTCAATTTTCTTCCAAAATTAAGTCTTTTCAATGTGATGGTGGAACTGAATTTACAAATAATAAATTTCGCTCTCACCTCACATCTTGTGGTATTGTGTTGCGCATTGCTTGCCCTTATACATCGAGTCAAAATGGGATTGCTAAACGTAAACACTGACATGTTACTGAAACGGGTCTCACCATTATGTTTCATACTTGTGTGTCATTGCCTCTTTGGGTTGAGGCCTTCTCAACAACTGTTTATCTCATCAACTGACTCCCCTCGCAAACTCTTGATGGCAAACCACCCTATGAGCATCCTGTTTAGTAAACAATCTGATTACTCTATGCTTCGCACCTTTGGATGTTTATGCTTTCCTTATTTGCGAGGTTATGCTCCTAGCAAATTATCTCCAAAATCCTCTCCTTGTGTCTTTTTAGGTTATAGCCCCCTTCACAAGGGATTTCGCTGTTTTGACCGCAAGACACAACGTTTTTATGTCTCTCGACATATCCAATTTTATGAAACTATTTTTCCTTATGTGGGTGATGATATACAACAACTTCCCAGCTTAACACCTTATATTACTTTCTCTGATTTTTTGGAGTCTAATAATAATGTGTCTCCTGCCTCTCCGGATTTGTTGTTATCTTCTCCTGTTTTGGATTCTATTTGTTTGTCATGCGGTGATGGTCTTGGTGAATCCTTCCCCCGGACATCTCCTGCTGTGTCTACCGTCCCTTCTCCCAGTCAGTCCCCCACCGCCTGTTTCCATACCAACGACTTCTACCAACACTCACTCAATGGTTACTAAAGGGAAAGCTGGTATATTTAAACCTAAGGCCTATCATGCGTTAACGATTTCACCTTCTTCTCAGTTTTTTCAGGTTCTTCTTACCCTACAAGAGCCTCGGGGTTTCAAGTCTGCTGCCAAACACCCTGAATGGCTCTCAGCTATGGATGATGAAATCCACGCTTTGAAGAAGAATGATACTTGGGATCTTGTAGGTCGCCCTCTAAATCATAATGTGGTTGGTTGTCGTTGGATCTTTAAGACCAAACTCCATGTTGATGGTTCCATTGAGCATCATAAGGCTCGCCTTGTGGCCAAGGGCTTCTCTCAGATTCATGAACTTGATTTTGAAGATACGTTCAGCCCTGTGGTGCACCCTGCTACTGTTCGGATTATCCCATCCATTCCAGTCACTTCTGGATGGCCCTTACATCAATTAGATGTTAAGAATTCCTTTCTTCATGGTCATATTTCTGAAGAAGTATACATGGATCAACCACCTGGCTACATTGATCCACGGTTTCCTCAACATGTGTGTCATTTGAAGCGTGCTCTTTATGGACTCAAACAAGCCCCTCGTGCTTGGTTCCAACGCTTCAGCTTCTTTTTTATGAAACTTGGTTTTCTTCTCAGTCAAGCTGATTCTTCTCTGTTTGTTCATCACACCATGGCAGACACGGTTTATCTCTTGCTATATGTCAATGATATGGTGCTTACTGGCAACAATCCTGCTTTGATAAAGACTCTTATCACACGGTTGTCCAACGAATTTGCTATGAAAGATTTGGGTTCTCTACACTATTTCCTTGGTGTCGAAGTCCAACCTAACTCTTAAGGCTTATTTCTTAGCCAAACCAAATATGCTCTTGATCTACTACAACGTGCTGACATGGTTGAGGCCAAACCCATTATCACTCCTTTTGTTGTTGGTCAACATCTCTCCACCAAAGGAAAACTATTTTCGGATCCCACCCCTTTTCAGTCTCTTGCCGGAGCTCTACAATATTTGACAATTACTCAGCCTGATCTCTCATTCAGTATCAATTCCATTTGCCAGTACATGCATACTCCAACTGAAGATCATTTTCGCGCACTCAAATGCATATTGCGTTATGTTAAAGGCTCCGTCCATCATGGTCTTCAACTTCACCGCACCTCCTCCCATGAGTTACTTGTTTATTCTGATGTTGATTGAGCGGGTTGTCCTGATACACGTCGGTTTACCACCGACTATGTTATCTTCTTAAGTGTTAATATTGTCTCTTGGTGCTCCAAGAAATAATCCACTATTTCTCGCTCTAGTGCTGAAGCTGAGTATAGATCCTTAGCCGTTGCTATCGCTGACGTTGCTTAGATTGTTTAGCTACTCCGTGATCTACGTCTTCCAATGCCTTCCCCTCCGAAAATATTATGCGACAACAAGAGTGTTATTTTTATGGCGGTCAATCCTGTCACTCAGCTTCGATCTAAGCATATTGCGATTGACTACCATTTTGTTCATGAACTGATTGCAAATGGTTCCTTAAAAGTCGCCTTTGTTCCCTCACGTCTCCAGCTTGCCGATTCTTTTACCAAGGGAGTCACCACGCCTCAGTTCCTACTTTTCCGTAACAAGCTTCACGTGATTCCTTCTGCCACACTTAGCTTGAAGGGGGGTGATAAGGAAGAATCCTCTTCTGATTCTTTCATTGATCTTAGATGATTTGTTATCTTTTATATATCTTTCCTTTCCTAGTTTATAGGATAATTTCAACTATATATATTTCATTTATTTGTTTCCTATTATATAGGATCTTCCAACTGTACATACATTCTATATAATGAGAATCGATCACCTCAATATTCATTAAGGATTCCAACCACTCTATCCACGGGTCTTTGAACCTTTATACTCTGCTTCATTATTTGAGGCTCGGAATCCAAGCCTTATCGCATATTGAACTGTCGTCGTGTCAGGGGCGACTAAAATGATCCCTGCTCCCCCTCGCTTCGAGTTCGATGAACTGTCTATGAAAAGGGTCCATTTACCCTCTGCCCTAGTCTCTCCAGCAGGTTGAGGAATGAGAGGAACCGCAGGGTCTTCTACCGAGTCAGTAGGTGTGTCCGAACCTGATGACCTGTCCTCACTATTCTGAGTGGTGAATTCCGCTATAAAATCGGCCACAACCTGGCCTTGATAGCTGTCCTCGGTCGATATTCGATATCGAATTCGCCGAGCTCAACTGCCCACTTAATCAACCGTCCAGACACTTCAGGCTTCTGTAGTACCTGTCGAAGGGGTTGATCTGTGAGGACAATTATGGACTGTGCCTGGAAATACGGGCGTAGCCGTAGAGTTGAAACGATCAGAGCTAAGGTGAGTTTCTCCATATCTGGATATCTTATTTCTGCTGGGACTAACGCCTTGCTAACATAGTAGATTGGATACTATTTTCCTCTAGACTCTCTGACGAGCGCTAAGCTGACAGCCGAGGAAGACAACTAAATAGAGGAACAACAGGTCTCCTTTCTCTGGTTTAGACAGCAACGGGGGTGATCTCACTCCTTCAGTTGCTAAAAAGTTTGCTCGCACTCAATAGTTCATTCCGCCTTCTTACTACCCTTCAACTACTGAAAGAATAGAAGACACCTGGCCATGGCTCTGGAGATGAAGCGGTTGAGCGCAGCTACTCTCTCTATGAGGCATTGGATCTCTTTCAAATTCCAAGGTGAGCTCATATCCAGGAGAGCCCTTATCTTTTCCGGATTGGCCTCGATTCCCCTCTAACTGACTTTGAAACCGAGGAATTTATCCAAACCTACATCGAACGCGCACTTGGTCGGGTCTAGTCTCATCTGATACTTTTTAAGGATGGAGAAAGCTTCGGCCAGATCCGAGGTGTGGTCAACTGATCTGACGTTTTTCACTAGAATGTCATTGACATAAACTTCCATGGTCTTGCCGATTTGATGGGCGAACATCTTGTTTACCAGTCGCTGATAGGTTGCCCCTACATTCTTTAACCCAAAGGGCATGACCCGATAGCAATAGAGTCTCTTGTTTGTGACAAACGTTGTCTTCTGTTTGTCCAAGGAATGCATGACTATTTGGTTGTAGGTCCTCCACAGGGGAACTCTCCATCGAGGCATCTTCTTTGGGGTCGAGCATACCAATTGTGAAGGCTTGCTTTGCTGAGCCTTTTCTAACTGCTATGGAATGGCAGCGCCGAGCCTCTCGTTAATCTCCTCTAACATAGCCGACAGTAGGGAACTTCATCATAGGGTGGTACGTGGATACCACCGCCCTGATGGCGTTAAGAGATGGGCGTCCGATGATAACGTTGTGTGTTAACGGTGTATTTGCCACCAAGAAATCCACTAATAAGGTGACCTGGTTTTATCCTTCCCCTGCTGTGATCAAGAGAGAGATCGCCCCTTCCGAGATAACCTTATCGCCTGCGAAGATGTTCAACGGGGTTCGGATAGGTCTGAGGTGTGACTTGTTGATGCCCATCTTGTCGAATGCCTCGGAGTACAAGATGTTGGTTGAGCTCCCGATATTGACCAGGATACGGTATATCTTATGATTGGCTATCGTCATCACGACTACCAAGGCATCATCATGAGGATGTTGAATCCCGTGCGCATCATCCTCTGTGAATGTAAGACTGCACGGGCTGACTCAGAGCTCTTTTCTTGGCCTGTCAGCTAAGCGGATGTAGTGCTTGAGGTCGGTGCTCCAAGCATGAGCTTTACGGGCCTGGTTCGAGTGACGGACCACTGTATATCGTTCGAATCTTAGTACCATCGCCCGTAGCTTTGCCTGATTGCTCACCGTTCCAAGTCTACTTCTCTTCTTTTATGTACCGACGCAAGTGACCCTTGCGATAAGGGTCTCGATCTCCTCCTTCAAGTTGACACAATCGCTGGTTTTATGCCCATGGTCGCGATGAAAGTGACAATATTTGCATTTGTCTTGCTGAGTTGCTTCAGTCTTAATGCAACTCGGCCAATGTAGTAGCCTTTTGTCTCAGATCTCCAACAGGATTTGCTCTTGAGAAGTGTTAGGGGGTATACGAGCTGAATCGACTTTCGGGTTTTCTGTTCGGCCTTTGGCCGCGAGACAAATCCTCGTCTGATGTCTTCCTGCTCGTACTAGGTTGAGATGGGGCATCCTTGCACTTCTTGTCCTTGGATGGGTGTTTTAAGCTTTGGGCACTTTTTCGTGAGCTAAAGAACTCTTCGGCGTTAGCATATTTCTAAGCTCGATTTATGAGATCGCTCAAAGTAGTTGGGGGATTCTTCCCTATTAAGAAGAGGAACCTCCCGTCTTTGAGTCCGCTAATCATTGCGGTCAGGGCCATCTTGTAGAAGTAGTCATCGACTTGCAATGCCTCCTCGTTAAACCGAGAAATGTAGTCTTTCAACAATTCTCCGCTCTTCTGCTTAAGGGTGAGTAGGTGAGTTGATGGCTTTTGACTCTTCTTCCCGACAATGAACTGCGTCAAGAAGGCTCTACTAAGCTCAGCGAACGTATTGATCGACTTTGGCTTGAGTTGTCAGTACCAGCTTCTCACAGCCCCCGTGAGGGTTATGGAGAATGCTCTGCACATCATCTCCTTCGACGCTGACTGTGAATCTGCATTTAGGAGTGATAAGACTCCATGTGTTTTGTCAGATCTCCAGAACCTAAGTATTGAATGATTGGGGGCATCCTGAACCTCAGAGGTATTGCTGCGCTCATAATTTCATTAGTAAATGGAGGCTCGGTCTCCTCCATCATTGCTTCTACTGCAGTTGGAATCTGTGTCTGGCAATCCCGCTACATGTTCTTAATCTGGTTTTGGAGTTTGTCAAGTTGAGCTTCCCATGGATCCTTATTCTCGGTGACAGTTTCAGGAGGAGCTTCAGCCTCGGGCGTCCTGCCCTTCTCCTCCTTTCCAATTCATGGCGGAGGTCAGTTGGGGCTAAGGCCGAGGTCTCAGACACATAAGTTGGGACCCGGGTTGCTGCATCTCGGATGTGAGTTGGGACCCGAGCTGACATACTCCGGGATGCTCTGCTTGCGAACTTACTAGAACAGGCCGCCCTGCTGTGATTGGAGCGTCTTCCCCTTGATCGGGGGCGGCTGTTGTCCCGCCGCATGTTGCTGCTTCATTTTGTTGATTTCATTGACCAACACCTGCACTTGGTTCCGCAATGCCTGATACTTGCCTCCTCAACTCCAAGTCCGTTGAGACGGTCCTGTTGGGGTTGATTCAGTGTGGAGCACCGAAGATGAGTGTCGTTGTGCAATGGGCTTGTGTTCTACCACTAGTGCTGGAAGTTCTTTCCTCTTTCCCTTAGCCATTTCTGGCAAAGTTATAAAGACTTTTTGTCTCAAATTCTCTCAGACGGCGCTAAAATGTTGATGCAAAAATCTGGTTCACCCTTCGCTGAGCTCCGAGCACTTGAGCCGAGCCCTGTGAGACTGCACAAGAGAATGACAAAGGAGACCCTGACCAAAGCAGGGGACCCTCTGTTGCCAAAGTCAGGCTAGGAATCTGTGTCTAAGTAGTGTGGGTAGGTTTCGAGTGAGAGATTTTGCGTACCTGTCCTTGTGTATTTGATCGCTATTTATACCTTTCAATTGGAGCGAACGCGTCCGTCTTTCTCGGCACGATCTTGTTCTCTAACCACAATCAATGCGCATGCTGATTGTAAATGGTTATGCGGTTATTCTGAGATTGTGCGCCGACGGTTACTGCTCGTGTGTTACTAGGGATGATTTTTCAATAGGATAGTGGGTCACATCTCTGTGTGAGCCGACTTGTCGATTTTAATGTCCATACCCTCGCTGCTCAATTTGGCACTGCATATCGAGGCTGAGTCCGAGCTTACTTCAAGCGGATGAGATTAAGTCCAACTTAGCAACACCTCATCGGACCTTGCTACTCGGAGAGCACTACAAGTCAACTACGACTCGGGACATGCTCTAATTTTTCCCATAACAATTAACATATGTGATTCTAAACACACACAAAAAGTGTTAAATCTAAACAAGAGATACAAATATTCATGTAGTTCAACAATATATTTATTCCACGGGATATAGTATTACAGAACTTTCTTCTTTATTAAAAATAAGATAAACATAAATATAAGACTTATCTCAAAAAATGAATTAATAACTTTTTATATTAATCACCCAAGAGAAAGCACATAACTATACAAACTAAGCTTCACATAATTAAAAGATGTACATTCACACGAGAGAGAGAGAGAGAGAGAGAGAGAGAGAGAGATTCTCTTAAGAGGAGACGTAGCAGAGAGATGGGAGAAATCTCTAACTAGAGACGTCACGTACACAACACGAATCACAAGGAATGGGAGAAATCTCCAACCAGGAGACGTCACATTAACAACACGAATCACAAGGAATGCAATACCAATTTACATGACCACTTTCCACAGTATGTCCAAATATAAGAAAACAAATAGAAAAGACTGGTTTTTACTGGCTCAAGCCTACGTAGTGGGGAGTCACATCCCATGTATATAAATATCATATGTGCTTGCTTAATTAATTTGCGGATCAACTCCTGCCTTGATTTCACATTTATGAGCTTGAGTATCAACATTATTATTTTTAAAAATAATAAAAGTTTAAGTATTTTACAAGTCTCTATCACTTTACCGTAACAACTGTTTTACACCTAACACAAAACCAAACTACTTAAAAATACTTCAACATCTTTAAATGATCCATCTAATTTAATAGAAACAAATTTAAGTGACAGTAAGTGGCATCCAAACAGGCCCTTACAAGTTCATTTCTTGTTCTTTTTCTTTTTTATTACACGTACACTCACACCCTCTACACACTCACACCATGGTGGGATTTCACCACAATGGGTGACGCAGATTTCCTGCTCAAGCACTTTGCAGGAAGTTCCCACGCAAGGATGTTGGGTGGGGCCCATTGCAATGTATGTGAGAAATTCATTCCGTTCATCTGTTTTGCGATCTCATTTTAACATGTGCGGCTAAAAATGAATTGGATACAAAACTCAAGTGGGTCACACCAAAAGGAAAAATGGAAAAAAAAAAAAGTCTTACCATTAAAACCTTCCTGGCTCCACCTTGATGTTTATATGCTATCCAAACCTTTTATAAAGCCATTTCAAATGGGATGAAGCGAAAACACACAAAAAAAAAATATAGCCTGATACAAAACTTTTATGGCCATAGGAATGCTTCAAGGGTGCTTGGATTTCTCACAAACATGTAGGTGGGCCCTACTCAGTATCATTGCACAAGAAATTCTTCCGAAAGGCTTCCGCATAAATCCACCTCCCACAATGGGCACTTGAACCCATAACCCCGTGTTGAAACTCTTTTAGTCAACTCTACGACCTAAAGTATAAGTAAGGACACAAGTTCATTCCAACTCGAGTTATAATTCCATTTATTATAACAACCCACCCTTCCTGATAATAAAATAAATGGCAGCTGACACTCAACACCAGATAGTGAGATGATGGAAATGAGGATCTGATGACTTTAATTTTAAATTACAGCCTAACTAAAGGGTCCACAAATGCAAGGGACAGATTTGTTTGTTCTTCTACTTTGTACGGTGGTGATGCTACCTGACCAAGGGGCATACTCTTGTGCCACATCATCAGGGACTACTTGAGGAAGCGGATTGGCTGGTGTACCTCACATCAGCTGTATATCTGTCTTATTGACGTCAACAAGTTATGTGTGTCTAATCATGAGATATGTGTTATATCTAAACTGTCCATCCATTTCGCGAGCTTGTCTTAAGGCTTGAGACGAAAAATAAGATAGATATAACTATCAAGTGGACCACAGTGCAAAAAAGTAGTGGGGAATTGAACGTCTACCATTGAAACCTTTTTGGGGTCACCGAAGTTTTGGATCAATATGATTTTTTTACCCAAAGTTTTGGATCAACACGATTATTTTTTTTTACTCCTCATTCAGATCTTTGTAACCTTATGAACAGATTAGATGGAAAATAAAGGTTATGGTGGACCCTATGAATTGTTTGATTCATTTTTTGGATGATGCTCTAAAATGATCTCTAAAAATAGATGAAACGATACAGATATAATAAATACATCACTGTGGAGTCCATGTAACTTTGATCTCCTTTGAACCGTTAGTACAACCTGGAGCTCGCGTCAGTGCTCGTCTTCCCACAACGCGTACCTACAGCAGCTATATAGCTGGTGTCTGGTACACCAGCCAATCCGCTCCACTTCTTGATCAGCACTCCCATGTAAATATAATCTTAAAATAATAATAATAACAATAATAGAAGGTTCTCGTGAACTCACGTAAGCCAGTCTTTATTTATGGGTATTGGTAATGAGATTTAGATCAATTTTAATTTTATTAAAAAATACTAAAATATAACCCACGTGAAGAAGAAGCAACATGCACCATGAAATACAGGGCTGGAAAAGTGCATTCATTTAACAAGTCCATATCACACTCCACTAGGATGCAGATTACAGTGACCCTGTCAAGGTGGGTACTAGACAGTGCTCTGTGAGCTCCTCCTATCATGTATGTGTTTTATCCACGCAGTTTAGCTAATTTTGCAGATCATTTTAGGACATGAGCCCAAAAATAAGAAAGATATGAATTTAAAGTGGACTATGGTACAAGAAAACAGTGGTCACTGGATACTCACATTTGCAAACTTCCTAGAGTCCACTTTAATGTTTATTTGTCATCTAGGTTGATTAGTGTTGGACGTAGACCAGTGGGGCCCACTTGTGAGCAATCATTAGTGGGTGGGTCGCATATGGTTAGACTTCTTCCGACTCTTTTCTTTCCGTTGGGATATCAAATTCAATTTTGAAGTTGATTATGGATAGGAGATAGAGAGAAGATCGGATAATCCGTTCTCATTCTATCTTATTCATTTCCTATAAAAAGGGATGCGCTCTCTCTTACATTGATTCATACGAAACACCGAGAGTATACAGAGAGAAATAGAGTGCATTATAGTCTGTCTATTTTGTCTTGTCTTTGGGACGATATGATCCATAGATCGCAATCCGGGGCCACTATATACCGTAAGATCAGAGGTGTAAATAGTTCCATCTGCTCCAGTAGTAGATAGACGGGTCGTTGGAACACTGTCCTTCTGATTTGTGAGGGTCTCAATCATCGTGTAGACCGTCAGATCTTGAGGGCTCACCTTCCGCATTTCCCTACAGTGGTATCAGAGCATTCAACGGCGGATCTCCAATTATTTTCATCTAAAAAGGTAAGTGACTCATCCTTTCTTTTTGGATTAAAATCCATGGCTTTCGAATGGTATCGAATCAGTATGTGCACATGTAAAATTGAAATTTAAGATCCATCTCAGTGGTGCTTAAAAGTACATGCATTATGTGTATTTATATTATATTTATGAATTGGACTTATCGACTACATCATGGCCCCCCATGTTCTCATAAACTCCGCAAACATTCCCGAGGACTTGTGTAGGAGTCGGATTATCCCTGGATGAGAGAATTTCAGTGGAAGTTCTCCAGAGAGCGAGAAAATCGTACATGGTTACAACGTACGAAAGTTTTTTTTGGCTTCCGGTTCGATTGAGAAGGTCAAGGTGGGAACCACCATGATGAGTTGTTGATAAATCCACTCCCTTCATTATTTTTGTAGAATAATGTTAGGCCATGGGCCCGAATTTTAGGTGGATCTATGGAGTGGACGACCCACATTTGGAACAGAGAAAATGGAATAAAACCCATTAACATAACAACATATTTCTGGTTTTTCGTGGAAAGATTCTGTTGAATTTGGGTTGGATAGGTGAGGTCCACTAATGATGCCATCTCGAAGATCCACTCCAATCTTTATTTTCTCGGTATCATGTCATGATATGGAGTTAAAAATGAGGCAGATCCACTCATCTAGTGGACCACACCACAGTGAAAAAAGTGTTCAACGACCGTTAATCAGTTTAATCCCATTGATGATTAGATTATTCCCTAAAAAAACATGGATGCTAGATTAAACCCATCACCATACGGCTACCATGTGTACATAATGGACGGTTCAAAATAATTCACAAAGGGCCAAAAGCATCCCTGTTTAGATTAACGGTGAGATCCACTTGTTAAGTGACGTATACAACCAAAACACATCATGTATTTTATTCACGTTGAAAGATATAAATTGTATTCACATCAGCAACACATAGGTCTCATCACTAGATATGTGTTGAATCCAAACCGTCCATCCATCATATGGGAGGCACTACTAACATACCATGACTGTATACAGTGACGTGTTGTATCATGACTGAGATGTATACATTGTACCATGACTGCTGGATATACATTTGTACAAATGTATACATGTGACGTGTTGCACCATGACTGTTGAATGTACATCTGTTGAATAATGGTACACATGTACAAATCACGTGTTGGCTGAAGTCCAAGTGCAGCAACTATGTTATTTGTTTTGCTAATTTCACATGTGTAGATCTGTTGAAAGATGAATACAGATATTTGTTGAATTCATGTTTAATCTACAAAACAATAGTGTAGCCCGCATATCAAGTATGTTGTTTTCTTTATCATACCTTCTTTACTGTTGATCTAAAGCTCATTAGTGATCGAAACGATCATCTGCCATGATGATCAATGTTGATGAAAGGATCCATCATCAACAATGATCATTAAAGGCAATGATTGAATCCATCGCTAATGGTCATGATCACAGGTGAAGATTATACTCTCTTGATAAATTAGCACTTGATTTTTCCTTTTCTGATGATGATGTAAATATGCATAAATACATTCGGCTTGATGTAATTAGATCTTAGCCCCTTACATTTTTCATTAGAAATTATAAAACTTAGTGCTTAGATGCTCCCTTAAACATAAAGGTTGTGCATAACCTGAGTAGGAGTTTATTCTACTCCACCAAATAATGTATGCAACCAAGTAATGGAAGGTTGCATGTTATACAATTGTAATTTTATAAAAGTACCAATTTCATCTCTATTTGAGAACTTGATTGTTCTACACCGCCCATTCGGGTATGTGGACTTTCAGATATCGTTAAGATATGTTGACTACTTTTATACTCTGAAAATTTGTGTAACATGTAGAAATGCTGATGATTAGTGTCAATACGTTAGATCATAGCTAAATAGTGATACTCATGCAATGTAGAGATGACTACCAAAGCGTTGATCGCTGAACAGCTGAAAGGACAACATTTCGACGACAACAACTATGAAGACTGGTCCCGCGTGGTGCGATGTCTTCTGGACGAGGACGACATATCTCACACACTCGATGTAGTTCAAGAGAACCCATCTTGGTTGAAAATGAGAATTTACAAGAACATAGGGTTGCGATGACTCGCTATAATAAATGGCGAAAATAAAATCGTTTAGCCCGTAATGTCCTGCTTAGTACTATGCACAAAGAACTCATACCTACGTATGAAGTGCATGAAACCGCTAAAGGAATCTAGGAAGCACTGACAGATGCCTATGCGTAGAAGTCAGATGCGAGAGTTAGGGCAATGGAATTAGAATTCCAGGAGTATAGGATGCCTGTCGGCTGCCCCATCAAAGATCATATCCGTAAGATGGAGCAAATGATAGGTGCCCTTAAGAATGTTGGGTGTAAATTGACTGAAAATCAGAAGATTATAGCCATGCACCGTTCCTTGCCTGAATCTTGGGCCCAAATCAAAATAATTCTGAACCACACTGATTTTATCACTACGTTTAGAGACTTTTGTGGCCACTTGGTACGTGAGGTTGAAATAAATACAATTCAGCCAGATTCGGCCAGGGCCTTTGTAGTAGAGACCCATAAGCGAAAAGCTAACAATAAACGGTCCAAAACTCGCAAGAAGGCGAAGAAGAATAACCAAGAAAAGAAGACCACAACACCTGCTCCAAATCTCAAGAAGGGAAACGGAAAGAAGAAGCAGAAAAAGACAAATGTAGTATGCTTTGTCTGTGAAAATTTCAGCCATTATGCTCGACAGTGTGCCCATAAAAAGATGGTAATTTCTCAGTCACTAGATACTTGTATGTAGGCGTTTGTTCTGAAATCCTTTCCGTTGATACTATATCTAACGAGTGGATTTTGGATTCAGGCGCAACAAAGCACGTGACAAGTAGTCGTCGAGGACTAGAGGAATTCCAGCCTGTAGCCAAGGGGAGTTACAAGCTATACATGGGCAATAACGCTGTTAAAGACGTACAAGGGATTGGCGTTTTCCATCTACGTATGCGCATAGGGCGAACAATAATACTCCGTGATATTCTATATGCACCGGGGATGCGTCGGAATTTAATTTTTGTTTATAGGTTATTAGTTGATGATTTTGATATTCGATTTTTCAAGACAAGAGTTTCTTTGAGACAGAATAACCTCATCTTTGCATGGGGTAATTTAATTTTAGATTTATTCATTCTAGACGTAGAATGTGATAATGCACCTCTTGCTTTGTCTGTTATGTCGAATGAAACTGTAGCATCTGAATCTTAAAAATGGCACGCGAGATTAGGTCACATCAGAAATGATCGTATGACAAAACTAGTACGTTCTGGTCTGTTAGACTCCTTATCCAAAGTTGATTTGTCATTTTGTGAACATTGTGTGTCCGGAAAGACTTCGAAAAAACTATTTCCCAAAGCGGCTAGGTCAAAGGGCACACTAGAGATAATCCATTCAGATATTTGTGGATCCTTTAATGTACATGCTAGAAACGGAGTCAATATTTTGTCACTTTCATTGACGATTACTCGCGCTATGGATATGTGTATCTCATCTCACACAAATCTGAGGCTTTTGATTGTTTTCTTAAATACAAAGCTGAGGTGGAAAATCAGCTTGAGAAAAAGATTAAATCCTTCGATTTGATAGAGATGACGAGTATACGTCTGAAACGTTTAAATCATATTGCAAAAATGTTGGTATTGTTCGGCAGTACACAATGGCTTACACACCACAGCAAAATGGTGTTGCAGAGAGAAGGAATAGGACATTATTAGACATGGTTAGATCGATGATGGCTCAAGCCAATCTCTCTACCACATTCTAGGGAGACGCACTGTTAACAACCATCTATGTCCTAAATAGAGTCTCATCCAAATCAATTCCTAAGACTCCATATGAGATGTGGTCTGGGAGGATTCCTTCTCTAGCCAACTTACGCCCTTGGAGATTTTTGGGATATGTTTTGCTCCATACTTATCATAGAGGTAAACTTGATAGTAAATCCATTGAATGCGTATTCATAAGATACCTCATGCATTCAAAGGGATACGTTCTAGTTTATAAGGACCATGGACGATGGATTGAGATAGAATCTAGGGACGTGACCTTCGTTGAAGATAGATACCCAAGCCGAATAAAGTAAAAGGCTTCAATAGATCTTTTTAAAATGCCCGATGTATCTCAGGAGAGTGGGAGTTCTGCTTCACAAGACGATGATACTTCTATAGTTCGTCAGGACAGTGGGAGGACATCTCAGCAAGCTCCTGAGTTACGTCGAAGCGAAAGAGGATTGATTCCCCGAAGATACTTCGATATTGAAGGGCAAACATTCTCTTGCGTTGCAGTTGATGATGATGAACCTAATTCGTATCAGGATACATTATTATCTTCTAACTCGGCCGATTGGGTGAATGTTATAGACGAAGAGATCGCTTCCATGGAGAAGAATAAAGTCTGGGAACTTGTTGATCTGCCTTTCAATTGTAAAGCGATAGGTAACAAATGGGTACTAAAGATCAAAAGAAAGGCAGATGGTACAATGGACAAGTATAAAGCACGATTAGTTGCTAAAGATTTTACACAACAAGAAGGCATTGATTACGAGGAGACCTTTTCACCTGTTGCAAAGTTCTCCTCAATCCACATGATCTTGTCCATTGTCGCAAGTTTAGACTTAGAGTTATATCAGATGAATGTAAAGACCGCATTCTTAAATGATGACTTGGATGAAGAGATATACATGCAACAGCCCATGGGTTATGTGGACAAAAAGTATCCAAAGAAAGTCTGCAAATTGTTGAAATCTATCTATGAGCTGAAGCAATCTTCAAGACAGTGGTACATGAGGTTCCACTTGGCCATCACCACTTTCGGATTCACGATGAGTGAAGAAGATCATTGTGTATACCTAAAACGGTCTGGAAGATCTTTTCTGATATTATCTCTATATGTAGACGATATCTTGTTAGCTGGTAATGACATGCAATTATTGATATTGACTAAAGATTGGCTATTCTCGAACTTTGAGATGAAAGACCTCGGTGAAGCCAATTTTATTCTTAGTGTAAAAATCATCAGGGATCGCCCTAAGAAATTTTTAAGCTTGTCTCAAGTAACTTATATCCAAAAGATCTTAAAGCGGTTCAGGATGAAAAATTCAAAAGCTGTTGAAACCCCTATGAATAAAACTACCAAGCTAAACAGGAAATCGAGTCCCCAGATTGAAGCCAAGAAATTGGCTATGTCCTCAGTACCTTATGCAAGCGCAGTAGGAAGCTTAATGTATGTTATGCTTTGCACCGGACCGGATATTAGTTATACAGTTGGCATAATCAGTCGTTATCAGAGTAACCCGGACAGTCTCATTGGCAAGCCGTCAAACGTATATACCGTTATCTCAGAGGAACAAAAGACCTAATGTTGTGTTATGAAGGCACAAGCCTCGAGCTCAAAGGATATTCTGATGTTGTTTGGGGTAATGACACCAACGAGGAAAAGTCTACTTCAGGATATGTATTCTTACTTGGAGGAGGATCTATCTCAAGGTCGAGTAAGAAACAAACATCCACAGCTATTTCATCTATGGAGGCCGAGTACATTGCATGTTGTGCTGCAGTTCAGGAGTGTGTATGGGTTCACAGATTTCTATTGAGTCTGGGTGTTGTACCAAGTGTTCATCAGCCCATATCACTGAAGATAGACAATACTTCTGCCATTGACTTGGCAAAGGACCCTAAACACCACCAGAAATCTAAGCACATTGAGATCAAGTATCATTACGTCCGTGATCAAGTGAGAGATAAAACGGTCGCCCTCAGCTACATTCCTACTAAGGAGATGATGGCTGATCCCATGATGAAACCTATAGCTAGAGATCTATTTCAGGTTCACGTCAGGCAGATGGGATTGAGGAAAGTTTGACTGATGTACTTATTTTGTAATACATTCGATCTTTCATGAATAATATATTACATTTATTCAGTATTGAACACTAATATAAACTAGGTAAGAAGATCATCAGCATTTACCTTGAGATCATGTAGGATTTCTATTTTTATCGGCAGGCCGATCACCCACTCGCATGGGTTAACCAACCTTGAATGTACAAGAGAGGTACATTTGGGGTTATGTTTATACATTGAGGTATGAACTTCCCATTATTGTGAATAATAAAGGATGAGGATATGAGTAAGTCGTATCCACCTACAATCTTATAAAGATTGTAGATGAGACTAATAAAGTCGAATAACATAATCGCATCATTCCTTTACATGCGATCAATGTTATGGCCTGAAATTAAAGCGAGGTTATGAGGTTATGAGATGAGTCGTACCTCATGTAGAATAACTTGCGTATTGTAGACCCGACATACACCTAGTATTGTTTACTTTACGACGTGGATTGTAGTCACGTGCTGGGACCTTTTACCTACAGATTGCTTTGATTCGATCTAATCATTGCAACATGCGAGTAGCCAGTCCCGTAGGTGACTCTTTATGTCCTTAGCTACCCTCCTCTTATGTATATGAGGATGAGATTGAGTGTCGCTACTTTAGTGTACAATGACGAAAGGTCCTTGATTGGCCAGACTCAGTTATACTAGGAAAGCGGCTTGATTAATTTCAAATTACACATCTGCGTGGGGAAGATCCCGTGACAGCTACACCAAGTTTCTAGAACTATAAATACGCACTTGAAGACTTATCCACCGGCAGTATCAAGTTGTTTTTATTAGACTTTTGCAAACAGTTATATATATATATATATATGTATGTATGTATGTATGTATTGCTTTGAATTGGTTTTAGTCGAAGTTTGTGAAAAATCAAGTTTTCGGAATAACTCGACAAGTTGGATAAGTGCGTATGTTGGCCGAGAACTCCAGATCGGGAGTTAACTCCATCCGGTGTGGTCGTGCAGACTAGGACAGGCATTACAAAGCTTGGGTTATTGAGTACTAGTTAGGTGGTCACTTAGTACTTAAGCACGTGTGAAAAGATTATGGTGATCTAGCTGGTCTCACGCCTCTGATTCTTTTGATCGCGATGTTTGGTATTTGATTGTTATAAGGCAAGTTAGTTAGACAGATGTATGTGTCTATCCCACAATGTGATTGAGCGAGAGATGTTGGACGTAGACCAGTGGGGCCCACTTGTGAGCAATCACTAGTGGGTGGGTCCCATATGGTTAGACTTCTTCCGACTCTTTTCTTTCCGTTGGGATATCAAATTCAATTTTGAATTTGATTATGGATAGGAGATAGAGAGAAGATCGAATAATCCGTTCTCATCCTATCTCCTTCCTTTCCTATAAAAAGGGATGCACTCTCTCTCGTATTGATTCATACGAAACACCGAGAGTATACAGAGAGAAATAGAGTGCATTATAATCTGTCTATTTTGGCTTGTCCTTGGGACGATCTGATCCATAGATCGCAATCTGGGGCCACTATATACCGTAGGATCAGAGGTGTGAATAGTTCCATCTGCTCCAGTAGTAGATAGACGGGCCGTTGGAACACCGTCCTTCTGCTTTGTGAGGGTCCCAATCATCGTGTAGACCGTCAGATCTTGAGGGCTCACCTTCTGCATTTCCCTACAATTAGGTCACACAGACTTGGACAAAGAGAAAGCACAGATATCATCCAAAGCTTTAATGGTGGGTATTAATCACCAATGCTTCCTATGGTGTGGTGCCTTTTTTTGGCTCATGCCCTAAAAAATATGGATGCATAGTGTAGATAAAAACAGACATCGTGGTAGTGTAGATAAACACATACATCGTGGTGGGGCTCATAGAGTGTTATCCTATTGTGTTGGAAAAATGTATTGGAAATATTGAAAATTAAAAATAAAGTAAAGTAAATTATTTTCGTTTCACCGGAATCATGTAAAATTTAGGTAGATCTGATGGATGAGGAGAGATCTAATTGGATTTTGGATCCACATTGCTTACGCCGAGCGCCGTATGTGTTCCCGTGCGTAGTAACCCGAGCGTCTCAATATCCAAAGTTCCAAGTAAAAATATTACACACCCCTACATATAAACCATATTTTTCTCTTTTCATTTCCAATATGGGACATAAGTACACACCATACCTTTCATTTAAAAATTTCAAAAGGCATTTTGGCGACAAAATGAAAATTTCAAAATTTTTGAATATTTTGATTTTTGAAGACCACAAATTTCAACATATTGACCAACAACATTAGGCAATCCTCGTCTCTCATAAAACATGCAAAGCCCTAAATCAGGCCTCTTTTAGACTTGAAGTTGATTGGCTTTTGTAACATACACCACTCACTTGGCTGGTGTGTTGATGTCTGGGAGGTATGTGTTATATTCAATCTATTTATTCTTCTGGTGACCTCCTTGTAAAGATTGAGCCAAAAATTAAGACAAATTCAAAGATCAAGTGAACCACACTGCAAAAAGCACTGGGGGTATTGTTGAGAAAAAAGTCTTAAATATGTTTTTTTGGGTGTCGTTCGACTGGTCGTGGGTCAGCCACGACTAGTCGTAGGAGCTGGGCGACCAGTCATAGCCCGTTCGACTCAAAGTCCAGCGGATATGTTTTTCATGTCCAAACCGCCTTCGACCAGTCATAGGGTTTGTTCGACCAGTCGTAACTTCGACTAGTTGTAGCTCCCCTTCGACTAGTCGTTGGTTACGCAGATTCGTTCCGCGATTTTGTGGATTGAGGAAATCTGTGTCCTTTCGCAACTGGGATGCGGAAGGAAAGTTGCCTAAACTATAAATAGGTGTTCCTAGGGTTTTTCTAGGGGATGGGAAAGTATTCTAAGTGTTTCCAAAAGGGTGTAGCAAGGGTTAGATTTGAGATTGTTCGAATCGGGTAAGTTCTCTCTCTTTGTAATTTCTATTTTCATAGTGGAGATCTGTCGCTTTGTGCCGTGGTTTTTTCCCGAAAGAGTTTTCCACGTAAAATCTATGTTCTCTTGTATGTGCTTAGTGCCATTGAATTGCTATCCTAGATCTAGATCTGTGTGATTCCGCAGGCCAAAAATCCTAACAAGTGGTATCAGAGCCAAAGTTCGGTTGGGGCACAAATCTGAATCTGAGGGACTAGTAATAATGGCGAGCACCAGGTATGAGATTGAGAAGTACTCAGGGAAAAATAATTTTGAGTTATGGAAGATCAAGATGATAAGTTCCTTAATCAAGTAAGGCGAAGATGATGCTCTTGAGGAGCGGAAGTCCACTATGACTAATGATGAGTGGAATACTCTTGATAAGAAGGCTTTATCATCGATCCGTTTATGTCTCACGGATGAGGTTCTCTACAACGTCATGAGGGAGAAAACTGCGGTTAAGTTATGGGCGAAGTTAGAGGATGTTAATGCGAAGAAATCCTCTGAAAATCGCCTACACTTGAAGCGGCAGTGGTATAACTTTAAGATAACAGAGGGTGGAGATCTGGAGGCTCACATCAGCAACTTTAATAAATTGGTTTGCAAATTGCTGGATATGGAGGAAGCGATGAAAGATGAAGAACATGCATGTATGTTGCTGAATTCTCTCCCGGCGTCTTTTGAGGCATTCAAGGACACTATGTGCAGCACAAACAAAACCCTGAGTGTCGATACCGTTATCTCGGCTCTTCAAGGGAAGGCTATGAGACAACTAAACAGCGACATGGGGACGTCTTCTGATGCACTGTTTACAGTGGGTAGTAATTCTGGACAAAGTACAGGTTCTTCAGGTTCTAGATCCAAATCCAAGGGCAAGGGCAAAGGAAAGGTAAAGTGCTGGAACTGTGGGAAGGAAGGACATGTGAAGAAGGATTGTGGAAATCCTAAATTGAAGAGAGAAGATTCTGAGGCTTCGTACAGGGAGGCCAATGTTGCCACGTCAGATGGATCGAATGGATGTGATGGTGATGGTGATGTTTTGTTTGTGTCTACCATCATGCGGTCATACGATGATCGTAAGGACGAGTGGATGCTAGACACAGGGGCATCTTTTCACATGACTCCTCATTGGAGTTGGTTTGCCAGCTATAGCGAGTGCGATGGTGGACAGGTGTTTATGGGCAATGGCTTTGCCTGTAATGTTGTGGCTGTTGGTACAGTGCGCATCAGAATGTTTGATGGGGTGGAGCGTACCCTGACTGATGTTAGGCACGTTCCTGATTTGAAGCATAATCTGATTTCTCTTGGTGTACTTGAGCAAAAAGATGCAAGTACACAGGTATTGATAGTGCTCTTAAAGTTACTAAGAGGGCACGGGTAATCATGAAAGCGCAACGACTCGGTAACTTGTACAGGTTGATCAAAAGCACTTCAAACGGTGGAGCTACAGTAGATGTAGCGGATTCCACCTCTGCACATATGTGGCATGTTGGGCATGGCCACATGAGCGGGCAGGGCAGGAAGACTGAGACATGCGGACAGGGATACAGAGCAAGTGAAGCAGCCACCTGTAAGAAGAATCACACAACATGATCACAGGATATCGGCGAGGTACATGGACGACTCCAATATCGCAGAGGATTCATCTTCTATTCAGATGACTCTAGGTGAGCCTGGTGCTGAGAAGTGAAAGGTGACTATGGGCGATGGATGGATTCATTGTACCAGACCGACATATGGGAGCTGGTGGAGATTCCAGTGGGCCGGAAAGCGGTTGGATGCAGGTGGATCTTTAGGAGGATATAACATAGATACAGGACGAGGTTGATAGCAGAGGGTTATGCTCAGAGAGAAGGGATCGGCTTCTCAAAGATATTCGCACCGACGGTATAGCAGGTGTCTATTAGATCCGTGATTGGCACTGGTTGGCCAATGTGCTCTTGAGCTGGAAGGATGGATGTGGAGTCTGCACTTCTGTAAGGGAAAGAAAAGAGCAGATCTACATGAAGCAACCAGAGCAGTTCGAAGTTAAAGGGGCTGAGAAAAGACTTTGCAGGAGATCGTGGTTCGACCTGTCGCCTAGGCAGTGGTTTGATTCCTTCATGATGAGTCAGGAATTGATGACATGTAGATCGCCAATTATGACATGTCTGAAATCAATGTACTGAAGACTCGATTAAGTGGGACATTCAGGATGAATGATCGGGGGCTGCAAAGATGGTTCTCGACATTGAGACTGAAGGAGGAGTAGGCTTTGGTAATCACAAGAGGAATACCTTGTGTGTAGGTATTGATCAAGGATGTGATGGGCCAGGTAAAGCCAGAGAGCGTTCCTTACGCGTCTCTCCTCAAGTTTTTCCTCAGGACATGTCCCAAAACAGATGAGGAAAAGCAGGATATCTCATGAGCCTTATTCGAATGCGGTTGGCAGTGTATGCTATGGTCTGAATTAGATCAGTTATTTCACAGGTTATCAATGTTGTGAGCAAGTACCCCGGCAAGCAATATTGGGTAGCGGTGAGATGGTAAGAAGACTACGCTTTTTCTTTTGAGAAGACAAGAGCAAAGATGGTTGGGCACGTAGATTTTGATTCGACGGACATGCTCTTATAGATCGTTCCTGTAGAGAAGTTCAAGGCCTGTGAAACTTCTCTGGGCTTGGCGATGGCATAAAAGGAACACGGAGTGTGCAAGAGAAGCTATGATGTAATGCAGAAATAGGAGAAGAGGTCAAGGAGCTACACAGTTGAAGATTGAAGAGTTGGTGGAGATTGTTGAGAAAAAAGTCTTAAATATGTTTTTTTGGGTGTCGTTCAACTGGTCGTGGGTCAGCCACTACTGGTCGTAGGAGCTGGTCGACCGGTCGTAGCCCGTTCGACTCAAAGTCTAGCGGCTATGTTTTTCATGTCCAGACCACCTTCGACCAGTCGTAGGGTTTGTTCGACCAGTCGTAGCTTCGACTAGTTGTAGCTCCCCTTCGACTAGTCGTAGGTTACGCAGATTCATTCCGCAATTTTGCAGATTGCGAAAATCTGTGTCCTTTCGCAACTGGGATGCGGAAGCGAAGTTGCCTAAACTATAAATATGTGTTCTTAGGGTTTTTCTAGGGGATGGAAAAGTATTCTAAGTGTTTCCAAAAGGGTGTAGCAAGGGTTAGATTCGAGGTTGTTTGAATCGGGTAAGTTCTCACTCTTTGTAATTTCTATTTTCATAGTGGAGATCTGTCGCTTTGTGCCGTGGTTTTTTTTCCGAAAGGGTTTTCCACATAAAATCTATGTGTTCTCTTGTATGTGCATGGTGCCATTGAATTGCTATCCTAGATCTAGATCAGTGTGATTTCGCAGGCCAAAAATCCCAACAGGTATGATATTTGTTTTAACTCTTCATCCAAGTTTTATGTGACCGATTGGATAGAAATTAAATGTTATGGTGGACCTATGAATGTTTTAACTGTAAGAATCATTGTCCGACTGCTATTTTCGGTGCTTTGAATATAACTTATTTTGCTATAAAATGATATCGCAGAATGGATGAACACTGAATATAATAAATACATCATTGTGGGGCATGTAACTTTGATATATTTAGTGTCACCGCTCATCTTCCTACAGTACACCAACCAATCCACTGCCCTTTAGACTCATGTGGGCAAATATTGAAAGGGAACACTTACCCGTGATTACCATGAGTGGCCCACAATGTCGTGTGCATATAATCAAGGCCGTTTAGACCCTTCATCGGTAGGGATGAGGTGCAATTACAATATTCACTGTTTTGACGCTGTTATGGGGCCTTTAAAATTAAAGGTAAATTTTTTTACTATAGACGTGACTTTCCATATACTTTCTTATTTTTTTCAACCTGAACAAACATTTTTACCGATCTACACCTCTACCTGTGCGAGCAAACCAATCAAGACGAAAATACTTATACTTTTTTAAGCTGTTTTTTACCTGAAAATCAGGAGTATTTTTGTCCAAAATTTTCTCTCCGTACCAGAAAAATCTACCTACGTAACATAAGTTTTCAGCCGTTGAAAAAAAAAAACAGTAAGCGTCTACGGTGCTAACTTTTTCTCTCCTTACATATGGTTCCATTTTCTGTGGTGCACATTAGTTTTAGATCATCAGGATGACTTTTGAGTGTTGGGGGTTTGTTACTCACATGATAGAAGAGTTGGATGGTGGAAATATTTCACGTGGGCCCCACATCTGCCAGGTGCCGGTGCCATTGGAGCCTCAAACCCCCTCCCAAAAAGAGTACAAACCTAGATAGGTTTTTAAACGATTTCCACCGTTCAATGTGCCTGTCCAGTCCATCTAAGTGTGGGTCACGTGGGTCTCATCCTACAGAGATGATACAACTCATTCAAAGGTGTTTTAGCTTTTGATTGGTCAACTGAGGCACACGGATTCGGTAGTGACAACGCCAGTACCCACCTCGGTACTGCTCGGTGCTGGAAGAGTTATGTAGCTCCACCACAATGCATGTGTTTTATCCTCTCATCAAACCCTTTCTGCCAGCTCATGTATGATTAAAAAATATGGCAGGTCCAAATATCAGTTGGAACACATACAAAACAATGATGGGGTGGCAAGCAGTGAAGTGTTAATTGACAGTGGGGTATACTAACAACCTACCAGACAAAAAAAATTAAATTAAATGCCTACTATTAAAAACTTATTAAGGTTATTCAACATGTAGATTAGCTCACCACAGTTATGTATTTATTATATCCACAACGTTCATCCATATTTCGAGATCATTTCGGAGCATTATCCAAAAAAAACAGAAAAATCATATCTAAAGATCAACTGGACCACACCACAAAGAGCAGCAAAAATTTGATTTTCACCGTTGAAACTTTTGTAGGGCCCACCATAACATTTATTTTCCATCCAATCTATTCATAAGGGCACAAAGACCGGGATGAAGAGGAAAAACAAATTTCATAATGATCCAAAACTTTTGTAACCCCTAAAAGGGTTTCAATGGTAGACGTTCAATTCCCCACTGCCTTTTAAAGTGTGGTCCACTTGATAATTAGATTTGTCTTATTTTTCGTTTCAAGCCTTAATATGAGCTCACCAAATAGATGTACAGTTTGGATATAGCATAGACCTCATGATGGGACCCAAAAAACAACAAAGATTCCACGTTAAAAAAAAAAAAAAAAACAGATTTTTATTTTATTGGATACAGAGATTTGGCTACGAATTATAACCGTAGTCATACCTACCAAAATCCGTAGCCAAAGGAGCCTATCTGAGGTGGGCGCGCCGAACTAGGGTGCCCGCGCCACTCGCTGACCTATCCGACGGGGGTGCGCCGATCTGGCGAGATCACGCCCATCTAATGACCCTATAGCTACGAATTATAACCGTAGCCATAACTGTAGTCTGTGCCAATCTATGAATTTTTTTTTATTTTTTATTTTTTTTTTACATGGAGAACTTCATTTTACCTACAATTTTCTCTAATACGTATTTATATAAATATGTATATATAAGCATATAAAAAAAAAATAATTCTCTCTCTTTTTTATTTTTTTTTCATTTCGTTCTTTTTTCATTTAACAAGAATATCTTCTAAACCAAAATTAGTTACTTGACGTACCCTATATGATTTTGGAGTAGGAGAAGCTACTTTAGCCAACCAACCTGGTTACTTTTCAAGATTCCTTCAGGTCGATAGTCAAAAATCCATTTCATTCACTTCATGGTCAATTTCGTTCATTTCATTTACTTCACGATCAATTCCATGCATTTCATGGTCAATCCCGGCGATTCCATTTTGATTCACGATCATTTCCTTGCATTTCACGGTCAATTCCCTTCACTTCACGGTCATTTCCATGCATTTCATGGTCAATGCGCTTCATTTCACGGTTATTTTCATGCATTTCACGGTCAATCCTGGCGATTCAGTTTTGATTCACGGTCATTTCCATGCATTTCACGGTCAATTCCCTTCACTTCACGGTCATTTCCATGCATTTCACGGTCAATTCGCTTCACTTCGCGATCAATTCCATGCATTTCACGGTCAATCCCGGCGATTCCGTTTTGATTCACGATCATTTCTATGCATTTCATGGTCAATTCTCTTTACTTCACAGTCATTTCCATGCATTTTACGGTCAATTCATTTCACTTCATAGTCATTTTCATGCATTTCATGATCAATCCCGGCGATTCTGTTTTGATTCACGGTCATTTCCATGCATTTCAAGGTCAATTTCCTTCATTTCACGGTCATTTCCATGCATTTCATGGTCATTCCTGCCTATTCCGTGTTGATTCACAGTCATTTCAACGCATTTCACGATGAAGTGTAGCGATTGGACCGTGAAATGCACGGAAATGACCGTGAAGTGAAGAGGCATGACCGTGAAATGCGTCGAAAAGACGAATCAACACGGAATAGGCGAGAATAACCGTGAAATGCATGGAAATGATCGTGAAGTGAAAAGAATTGACCATGAAATGCATGGAAGTGACCGTGAAGTGAAGGGGCATGACCGTTAAATGCGTCGAAATGACCGTGAATCAACACGGAATAGGCGGGAATGACCATGATATGCATGGAAATCATGGTCATTCTCGCCTATTCCGTGTTGATTCACGGTCAGTTCGACGCACTTCACGGTCATGCCCCTTCACTTCACGGTCATTTCCGTGCATTTCACAGTTAATTCGCTTCACTTCAATCCCAGGATTAAACCTTCCAATCCCTTTCAATCCCCCGAACCAAACACGTCCCAGGCATTTTTAAAGGGATTAGGGTGGATTAAATGGGATTTAAGGGCCTGTTTGGCCGGGCGAATTCCATGGGATTAGGAGGGATGGGATGGATTTTAAGGGCCCGTTTGGACGGGTGGATTAGAAGGGATTGAATGGTATTAGGGTGGATGTCATGGATTTCAAGGCAATGATGGTGTTGTCAGTGGATTGTCTTAAGATCCGTGGGATTGCTATATCGAGTTTGTTTGGCACGCCGGGCCAATCCCGGGGGTTAAACCTTCCCATCCCTTCCAATCCCTCGAACCAAACACGTCCCAGGCAATTTTGAACGGATTAGGGTGGATTGGATGGGATTTAAAGGTAATGATGGTGTTATCAGTGGATTGTATTAAGATCCATGGGATTGCTATATCCTAAGATCAGATCACCCAGTCTGTTTGGCACGCCCGGCTAATCCCGGATTTAACTTCCAATCCCTTCCAATACCATCCAATCCCTTCCAATCCGCCTGGCCAAACGAGCCCTAAGTTAATGATGGTGGTGTCAGTGGATTGGTTTAAGATCCATGGGATTGCTATATCCCGGAACAAGTTCACTAGGTCTGTTTGACACGCCGGGCATATCCTGGGATTTTACCTTCCACTCCTTCCAACCAACGGATGGGATCAATTTTAAGGTAATGATGGTGATGTCAGTGGATTGTTTTAAGATCCATGGGATTGCTTATATCCCGGGACAAGTTCACAAGGTCTGTTTGGCTCATCATGCATATCCTGTGATCTTACAATCCCATTCCTCCTAATATCGTGGGATTGGTTCGGCCAAACAAGCCTTAAAGGTAATGATGGTGATGTTAGTGGATTGTCTTAAGATCCATGGGATTGATATCTCCCGGGATCAGGATCTCGTGTTTGTTTGGCAGGCCTAGCCAATCCCGGGATCTATCTTCCAATCCCATCAAATCTACGCGGCCAAACAGGCCTTATATGATTTTGGGGTAGGAGAAGCTACTTTAACCAACCAACCTGGTTATTTTCCACACATTTCCATCAAGTCGGTGGTCAAAAATTCATTTCATTCACTTAGCTGTCAATTTCATTCATGACCATTAAGTGAAGGGGCATGATCGTGAAATGCGACGAAATGACCGTGAATCAACACGGAATCGGCGGGAATGACTGTGATATGCATGGAAATGAGCGTGAAGTGAGGCGAATGGACCGTGAAATATGCGAAAATGACCGTGAAGTGAAGGGACATGACCGTGAAATGCGCTGAAATGACCGTGAATCAACACGGAATCGGCGGGAATGACCATGAAATGCATGGAAATGACTGTGAAGTGAGTCGATTGGAACGTGAAATGTGCGGAAATGACCGTGAAGTGAAGGGGCATGACCGTGAAATGCGTCGAAATGACCGTGAATCAACACGGAATCGGTGGGAATGACTGTGAAATGCATGGAAATGAGCGTGAAGTGAGGCAAATAAACCGTGAAATGCACAGAAATGACCGTGAAGTGAAAGGGCATGACCGTGAAATGCGTCGAAATGACCGTGAATCAACACAGAATAGGCGGGAATGACCGTGAAATGCATGGAAATGACCATGAAGTGAAGCAAATTAACCGTGAAATGGTGGAAATGACTGTGAAGTGAAGGGGCATGACGTGAAATGCGTTAAAATGACCGTGAATCAACACGGAATAGGCGGGAATGACCGTGAAATGCATGGAAATGACCATGAAGTGAAGCGAATTGACCGTGAAATGCGC
The DNA here is from genome assembly GCA_021015155.1 of Magnolia officinalis. Lineage (NCBI taxonomy): Eukaryota > Viridiplantae > Streptophyta > Magnoliopsida > Magnoliales > Magnoliaceae > Magnolia > Magnolia officinalis. Next base: position 7,553,115 of record JAJHSJ010000013.1, read on the forward strand.
GAAAATGACCGTGAAGTGAAGAGGCATGACCGTGAAATGCGTCGAAATGACCGTGAATCAACACGGAATAGGTGGGAATGACCGTGATATGTATGGAAATGACCGTGAAGTGAGGCGATTGGACCGTGAAATGCGCGGAAATGACCGTGATGTGAAGGGGCATGACCGTGAAATGTGTCGAAATGACTGTGAATCAACACGGAATAGGCGGGAATGACCGTGATTTCCATGCATATCACGGTCATTCCCGCCTATTCCGTGTTGATTCACGGTCATTTTGACGCATTTCACAGTCATGCCCCTTCACTTCACGGTCGTTTCCGTGCATTTCACGGTCAATTCGCTTCACTTCACGGTCATTTTCATGCATGTCACGGTCATTCCCGCCTATTCCGCGTGGATTCACGGTCATTTCGACGCATTTCACGGTCATGCCCCTTCACTTCACGGTCATTTTCACACATTTCACGGTCCAATCGCTACACTTCACCATGAAATGCGTCGAAATGACCGTGAATCAACACGGAATAGGCGGGAATGACCGTTAAATGCACGGAAATGACTGTGAAGTGAAGCGAATTGATTGTGAAATGCGCGGAAATGACCGTGAAGTGAAGGAGCATGACCATGAAATGCGTCGAAATGACCGTGAATCAACACGGAATAGGCGGGAATGACCGTGATTTCCATGCATATCACGGTCATTCCCGGCTATTTCGTGTTGATTCACGGTCATTTTGACGCATTTCACGGTCATGCCCCTTCACTTCATGGTCATTTCCATGCATTTCACGGTCAATTCGCTTCACTTCACGGTCATTTCCATGCATTTCACGGTCATTCCCGCCTATTCTGTGTTGATTCACAGTCATTTCGACGCATTTCACGGTCATGCCCCTTCACTTCACGGTCATTTCCGTGCATTTCACGGTCCAATCGCTACACTTTACTGTGAAATGCGTCGAAATGACTGTGAATCAACATGGAATAGGCGGGAATGACCGTGAAATGCATGGAAATGACCGTGAAGTGAAGCGAATTGACCGTGAAATGCATGAAAATGACTGTGAAGTGAAGGGAATTGATCGTGAAATGCATGGAAATGACCGTGAATCAAAACGGAATCGCCGGGATTGATCATGAAATGCATGAAAATGACTATGAAGTGAAGCGAATTGACCGTAAAATGCATGGAAATGACTGTGAAGTGAAGGGAATTGACCGTGAAATGCATGGAAATGACCGTGAATCAAAACGGAATCGTCGGGATTGACCGTGAAATGCATGGAATTGATCGCGAAGTAAATGAAATAAGCGAAATTGACCGAAAACTGATTGAAATTTACCGTGAAGTGAATGAGATGGATTTTCGACCATCGACCTGATGGAATCTTGAAAAATAACCAGGTTGGTTGGCTAAAGTAGCTTCTCCTACCCCAAAATCATATAGGGTACGTCAAGTAACTAATTTTGGTTTAGAAGATATTCTCGTTAAATGAAAAAAGAAAGAAATGAAAAAAAAGAGAGAATTTTTTTTTTTATATGCTTATATATACATATTTATATAAATATGTATTAGAGAAAATTGTAGGTAGAATGAAGTTCTCCATGTAAAAAAATAAAAATAATAAATAAATAAATAAAATTCATAGATTGGCACAGACTACAGTTATGGCTACAGTTATAATCCGTAGATATAGGATCGTCAGATGGGCGTGGCCCCGCCAGATCGGTGCGCCCCCGCCGGATAGGTCAGTGAGTGGCGCAGGTACCCTAGTTCGGCGCGCCCACCCCGGACAAGCTTCTTTGGCTACAGATTTTAGTAGGTATGACTACGGTTATAATCCGTAGCCAAATCTCTGTATCCAATAAAATAAAAATCTTTTATTTATTTATTTATTTATTTTAAAAAAACCTCGAATCTTTGTTGTTTTTTGGGTCCCATCATGAGGTCTATGTTATATCCAAACCGTACATCTATTTGGTGACCTCATATTAAGGCTTGAGATGGAAAATAAGACAGATCTAACTATCAAGTGGACCACACTTTAAAAGGCAGTGGGGAATTGAAAGTCTACCATTGAAACCCTTTTAGGGGTTATAGAAGTTTTGAATCATTATGAAATTTGTTTTTCCTCTTCATCCAGGTCTTTGTGACGTTATGGATAGATTGGATGGAAAATAAATGTTACGGTGGGCCCTACAAAAGTTTCAACGGTGAAAATCAAATTTTTGCTGCTCTTTGTGGTGTGGTCCAGTTGATCTTTGGATATGATTTTTTTTTTTTTTTTTGGATAATGCTCCCAAATGATCTCGAAATATGGATGAACGTTGTGGATATAATAAATACATAACTGTGGGGCCCATGTAACATTGATCTCTTTGAATCGTTCGTACAGCTTGGAGTTCGAGGAGCGTCAGCGCTCGTCTTCAAGCACCAGCTGATCCGCTTGAAGGTAAAAGCAAGGGGCATTTTTAACCTTTGGCAAGTCATCCGTACAGCTGGGGCTTATTCTCACGAGGGAAAATGAGGTGGGCTTCACCTCGTAAATGGGCCATAAATGGGTCGTACAGTCTTAAATTTGTCTAAATACAAATACGAAATCGGATTGCATACTGATTACTGAGTATGCTCTTATTGTATTGAGTAAACTCTGTTGGGCCCACTATGAATTCATATGTTTTATCACGCTGTCCATCTGATTTTTCAGATCATTTTAGGGGTTCAACCCAAATTTGAAGTATATCTAAAGCTTAAATATACCATACTACAGGAAACAGTGGAATTATTTATTTCCACCGTTGAAACCTTTCTAAGGCCCAGTGATGTTTATTTGTCATCCAAACGGTCATAAGATCAAAATGACATGGATGAAGGGAAAACACGAATATCAGCTTGATCGAAAACTTATGTTGCCTCTTAAAAATTTTTCAACAATAGACTTCAATTCACACAGTCTCGAGTGGTGTGGTCCACTTGAGATTTGGATATACTTAATATTTGGGTTAAAGCCCTACATTTACATGATAAAATAGATGGACGGAATTTATACTGTGCATGAATGACGGTGGACCCCATAGAGTTTACTCAGTACGGTTAGCGTACGTTACTCAGTAAGCAATCCGCTTACACCAGTTACCTGGACGGGATTCGCGAATTAGCTACTAACAGGTTGAGCAGCGAGACTAGCTACCAAAGTGACTTCAACTTTTGTGGGCCCATCATGTTGTATGTTTTGTATCCACACTGTCCATACATTTTGAGAGATCATTTAATGGCATGATAAAAAGAATGAGGCAGATCCAAGGCTGCAGTAGACCCACCACAAAAACAGTGGAGAGAGTGACGCCCACAGTTGAAACCTTCTGAAGGTCCCCCATGATGTTTATTTCAGATCCACCCTGTTCACGTGCTAAAGTAGACATGAAAGAAGGAAAACATAAATATCAGCTTGATCGAAACTTTCATGGCCCTTAGAACTTTTTAATGGTGGGCGTCAATTTCTCCATTGTTTTCTGTGGTGGGGTCCACTAGAGCTTTGGATCTGACTCATTCTTTGTATTATGCCTTGATATTATCTCTCCAAATGGATGGACGGTGTGGATACAAAACATACATTATGGTGGGCCACATAAGTTGATGACATCACTTCAGTTGAAGCCGGAAAAAAAAAAAAAAAAAAAGAAACGTTTGGAGTTTTTTGGAAAACTCCGTTCCGTTTGCTGACGTGTCCTCGGGTAGTACCGAATCCGCGCCCGCTCAGTTCCCGCTTCACCTCCACCCGTCTCGGCAGTTTCTGTGAGAAGCTGAAACCTTGAAGAAGAAGAAGAAGCTGTCTCTCTCCGCTCGATTCTGCCGTAAGTCTTTCTCTTTCTTATATCTCTAGACGCGTTAAGCTATCCAGACCATTCGCACGCTGGGCCCCACCGTGGCTAAAGCATGCCCAACCATCGCCCAGATTGCATGTTCGCAGGTCTAGGATTCTCCTGAGAGATTGGCCCTCGTCTTCGGGAAGCTTACTTACGAATAATATCCCCTCGATGGGATAATCCTAACCTTTCAATTTCTTAGCTTGGAAATACTGCATCAGTCCGCAAAGAACTAAAACAGCCCCAAATGGGCGGCTAGGATCCTCCAATCTCTGTGATTTTTGGGTCCTATTTCAACAATCCAAGCCACTGGCAGGTTAGGCTCTCCCAGGACTGGAAGTTCCCCAAAATCTGATCGGTGGGACAATTGAATGCTAGGACGAGATTTATAATCACCCCCACGTTGAATTGAAAAATGGCCAATTGGTTGGTAGGATCTTCCAATCTGATCGATGAGAGAATCCCAGCCTTTCGATCTGTGGCCTCCAAATAGACCGTTAAGAGGAGAAATGCAACAAGTCAGGATTGAATTGGGAAAAAGGCCCAACAAAGGGAACTAGGGTTTCTAATCTGGGTGATTTTTGAGGTCACAGTTCAACAATCCAAGATCACCAGTATGCTGGGCCCCAGTGTGGACAGACACTGCCTCTAAATATCTAATCGGTGGGATTGATCCTGACCTTTCAGTTTGTGGCTCCCAATCAAACTGTTAGGAAGAGAAATCAATAGCATCCCACATTGTACTGAAAAATGCCCCCAACTTTGTTGGTTAGGATGTTCCAATCTGGAATCATTGATTCAATTCAACTTTTTTTTTTTTGGCGGGGTTTGGCTAGGAACTTCCAATTTAGAGGTTGTATTGGCAGGGTTCATCTAGCGTATTGGACATGTTTAGGGGTTTTTCAGCAACCTGGACTTTGCCCTTATAGAACTGGAATCCAATTTCAGGGTCAAATTTCACATTTGGTGACCTGGAATTTTGATTTCTGCAGGAATTCAATTCCTGATTTAAGAATCCAGCTTGCCAATTCTTGGGAATCGAATTCCAATTCCAGGCACATGATTGACAAAATGAAATTCTCAGGAATCCAATTCCCAGAATTGGATTCTTAAGTAATTTTCAAATTTCAAATTTGCCAAATGACCCCTTATGGCCCATGGTAAGTGATCTGGCCCAGTGTATGGTGGGCGATTGTCATGAATTGGATTTGGTCTTTCCCTTTATCAGGTCCCTCATCAAATGCAATTTGTGTCTGTTACCCAGCAAGTTGCAGTTTTTTTACAAAAATCACTCCCTCCCATTGTTTTTACAGTTTGCAGGCATTGGAGAGAAGAAGAAAGGATTTAAGCTCATGTTAACCTCTAGAGTGCACAAACATAAGCTCAATCAAGAAAGCTTGAGGTACTTCAGTACTTTATGCTTTTAATTTTCTTCAAATCATGGTTTTACAATCTTCTAGATGGACTTTGAAATGAAACATTTGTGCCTTTTTAACTATTATGAAGTTATTATATAATGCATGACTGAAAGAAGTGGCATCTTTTGTTGGACCCAAGACCCAACCCAACAGGTTGGGCCTACTTTGAAATAGGCAGCAGGTTCATTTAGTGGGCCCATCAGGGATTGATCATGCTGCAAGAAAGTATCTCATCTGTAGATGGTGGCCTGAAAGTGCATAGTTCGGCCAACTGTCCATATTCGATGTTCGAAATAGTGCAATGGTTTAATGGGGAAGTTTTCTGATGCGGGACTCCTTTTGGGCATGGGCTATTCACAAGCCTCACATGCACAAGACCCTAGCAGGTTGTTAGGTAGGACCTACATTGGATCAGTATGAGTTTTGGCACATGGCCCATCCAGTGTAGGTCCTGCATGACAACCTCATGCGAGTCTGCTACACGAACAAAAAAGAGAGTCATGAAAACAATGAGCATTACGGACTTTCTCGGTGCACAAAAATGATGCGTTAGAGTTCAATTTCAAGGGACTAGCGGGTTACATGTATCAATGTGGCATATGTGTGAGATTCAAGGTACTCATTAGGCATGGCCTATCATGAAGATCCCCTAGCCAAAAACGGCAGGCCAATCTGCTAATCTAGTGTCATGTCACACATGTAAGTTTAATGTGAACTGTTGGTCAATTTAAGACATGTCCACCTAATGAGTGAAACAGTTAGGTTTTCAGGCCAAGCGATCTAGATGGTGGGGCCCAGCTGATGAACAGCTTGGATCTTGAAGAAGCATGCCACGTTCGCATGTGTGGGCTACAAGTCCTTTGAAATGGGACCAATGCAAGTTTCTTTAGCAGTTTCCATGGATAAGATGTGTGAGGCCCAGTTTAGTACTCTCTAATGGTAGTCAAAGAGGAGGTCGCAACTCGCAATGCCTGCTGTAATAGTGGGCCGACACAAATTGCCTGGTCCCACTTCAGCCAACAGTAGGAGTATCATAGACCTCTCATCTCAAGAGTCCTAATTTCTTCCCAAGCTATGTAACCCCATATGAATTGTATTAAGGGCCTGTTTGTTTTTTCAAAGCGATGGTAAATACACTGTAAATAGTAATTATTACGATTTCACCATGTTTGAAAATTCATAGGAATTTGTGCCTTTGAAACTGGTTCAAAAGAGATAATTTTAATTTTTGAACTGCAAGGTAATGCATATGATATATCCGTTCCAACACTCAAGTGGCCCACGCCAAAAGAAACAGTGGCCCCACAAAGTTTTTAATAGTAAGTATTCGATTCCCTTTTTCGTATGATGTGGTCCACTTGAGTTTTTGGATATGCCTCATTTTTTTAGTCATGCTATAAATTCAACTGGAATAATGGATGAATGGTGTGGATAAGCGAAATGCATCACAGTGGGACCCACAGATATTTTGTAATATTCTTGGTTTTCGTGTCAAAAAGTAAGCAGTCAAATCAGGTATGTTGTAAATGTATGGGGAAATAATTATTACTTTTTTACACGGTATTTACCAGTTCACCGGAAAATCAAACAAGCCCTAAGTATCAACAGCTGACTTGTACACATGGCCTGACAACTATTTGATTGGATATTCTCTATGGATTCACGTATGGTCCCACAGTCACTATGATCAGATGATCACATCCATCCAATTAGGGCCTCCAACATGGAGGGTATACTAGAAATGGCCTTGCAGTCCAATTTGTGTGCCCTTAATGGGACAACCCTGTTCATCCAATCATGATTACTTTGGGCCCATGTGCAATCCACAATGTGCCCCTCCTATCCAATGGCCTAACGTGATTGCAGGGGGTTTCCGCAGAGGAAGACTCCTTGTTGGATCATTGCTCAAGGATCAGTAGTACTTGCACATACTTATTTTGTCTTTAGTTGTAGAGCCCCATTCTTACTACTTTTTTGTTTGTTTGTTTGTTTGTTTGTTTGGATAGGTGAGCTGGGCTTCAACCTGAGACTTCATCATTGATCCAAATGCTGTGTACCATTTCATCTATGGGCTCCGACCAAAGGAATCCCTTACTTACTGGATCCTTGCTCTAGGCTCGGCATGTAATATTTGCATTTCCATATCCACTGTCATGTTTACTAACGACCGGAGGCAAGTAGAGCGGACAGGGAAATATGGCACTCCCAGGGTGCAATACCTTCAGGTACTCCTCTTCTTTCTTATTGCTTTTTCTTTTCATTTCATTTATTGTGGGAGATTTTGATATGTTGTCATTTTTTTTAAAACTTAAGTATATATGGTTATTGTTTTTCTTCCTCTTGTCATCTGATTTGTAGTTTTTAGTTAGATATTTGAGTCTTTTGCTTTGCAAATTTTGTGGGTAGAAATGACGAATGTCAATGATGGTCTTATCATTCACATTGAGGAAGTATCCCTCAAATTGCAGTTATGCCCCTCTATGTCCAACTTCCTTTTTTATTTTTTATTTTTTTGAGAATTAAGGATATTTTATTTAAAAAGAGAAGAGAAAGCAGCAGCTTAGAACCAAAATGCTAGAAAGATCAACAATCCAAATCCCCAAAGAAATAGTTAGCCAAGGACTTGATCAGCGAAGCCCAAGCCATTATATCTTGCTTTGCCCTCCTGAACACATTGTTCGGAAATCCATGGTAGTCATTGAAATATCTGCAATTGTGCGCTGCCCAAATGGGCCACAAATAGCAAGAATAGCAAGCTTCCACAACACTGCATTTAAAGACCTACTCCTCCCCATGCCAAGTGAGGAAAAATGAACCAATCAATCCTGGCATCACCCAATAGCATCAGCAAAAGTCGAATGACTGGTTCCAAATACTCCTCGCAAAGATATAATGCAGAAATAAATGATCCACTGATTCAGCATCTTCCATGCACATTATACACACATTAGGAATGATCACAGTGGGCACCCTATTTCTTACTGCCAACCATGTGAAGGCATTAACCTGAGGCAATCCCCTATTTGACCAAATAAACTTCATATGTTCAAATGTCTCTCTGTGCTTGTGAGAACGAATCGCCCCATAGAAAGAATGAACAAAAAATCTTCCAGATTTCTCCTTCCACACCCAAGAAGTCTACTCCGGGGATGGGGTACAACCCTGAAGAAGACTCAACAAATGGATCATATCCTCTAGATTTTTGCTTTAAGTCCAACTTGAAACTCATGATTTAAATTTGGAGCCCAGACCATTGGTATGAATTGTAAGGAAATCACAATCCGCTCTATTAGGGCCATGGTTCTGAAAATCAGTATCGTATCAGATGATACGGGCGTATCACGTCCATATCGGCTTGATACGATACGCGATATGAGGCTGTATTGTCTGTATCTGAATCTATTAGATCATATCGGTCCATATCGGCTGATACAACTTGTATTGGTGCAATACAGGGCTGAAACGCCTATAAAACCCCAAATTTGATTTATTTATTTATTTTCCAAATTCACTCATGTCTCCTCTTCTTCTTTTCATTTTGAACCATTGAAGAATCTTAAAAACTCATTTAGGCTAGATCTAAACCTATTTTGGGATCAAAACAAATGATTTTTATGGGATTCAACAAATCGAAGCGCAATAGACCATTATGGGAAAAATCGGAAAGAATGGCAACCATTCACTTTGCCATTGTTCACCAAATCATGTTTAATTTGTGTTCAATTAGGGCCCATTTAGTTGACCTTCAACAAGTCAAATCGACAGACAACATTCTCATCAAAGAATGGTCCGATACACCATTGAATACATGGTTTATATATATATATATATATATATATATATATATATATATATATATATATATATATATATATATATATATATATATATATATACCCCTATTTTTCTGATATTTTTCATATTTTTTTGCTTCAAAAAAAAATCCAACCGATACGGGCCGATACAGCCCCGATTCCGTTACGCGATGGCGTATCATATCATTTTTGTGCGGGGCCGATACGTCGGATGATGCCGTCATTCAGAACCATGATTAGGGTCTGTTTGCATTCTTGAAACTCGAATGGCTTAGTTACAGACAGCCTCTGCCGGCTATCGCATGTCAGTGTTAGCTTGTCCTTTTGCAGGAAGAGGCCCGTAAAAGACAATATGTTTTGTTTCCATTCGGAAGAAAAAAAAAAGAAGAAGAGAACCAATCATCTATTTTGCACCTCTCCCACAAGAAGGAAAATTACTTATAGTTCTAACATGTCCCAGCTGTTAGACACCATCTGTAATAGAGATCTATTTGAGTTCCTAGTACACAAAACAAGCCCTTAGGGTAATATTTGCAATTCAATTTGATAGTGTATCCAAATGCAGTATTGGTTGAGTATTGCCTGAGTAGTCCTTCGCCTGATAATAATTTCTGACACATGCATCGATGACAAACACTTTGTAATCTGAGAAAGTTCTCCCAAGATCAGTGGCTGTAAGCATAAAACCCGTTTTTTTTTTTTTTTTTTTTTTTATCAGATCTTAATTTCACTGCAAAATCAACATGCCAAGGTTGCTTTTAGGCCTTAAATAGATGACTATCCATCTGCCAAGCATTTGGGGCAGCATGAAAAACTGTGAGCTCATTATGCTGACACGTTTTAATCAAATTTCACACCAAATCAATGTCTGATGCATTTCAGCTGTTACCTGGAGCAATGCAATTCATTCCACACAATTGGTTCTGTGGATGACAAACGGTCAAAATTTCAAAGCTGGGAATGTCACTTTTCAAAAGTTTGGAAAGAAATCATTCTGCAGCTTTTGCCTATTTCTTAGATGTTGGCTTTCCTTTGCATGATGTAAATCTTCTTTTTATACTTTTTATTGCTTGATTCCTATTTCCATTTGGGGAGTTGATGAAACTTAAGCTTTATTTCATTGTTTTTGTTGCTAATAAGAAATAACTTTTTAATGAGTTTCTACATAAAAAATGAGCGCTCCTCATTCAAGTGAGGATGGGAGTAGAGAACCAGTGGCATTTGATGGACTGCAATCAATGTGCACAATTTTTTTCTTTTCTTTTTTAATCTCATCGTGGCTGTTGTAACAGGAAGGTCACTCTACATTGTGTTACATAACACTTCTTATATTAAGAATAATGACTTTTATATAATGGAATAGAGATTGTTACTAACACAGGATGTTATTTAAGGGCGTCATGATATGTGATGTAACACCTGTTTGATCTGTTATTTTCTCATAGGCCTTACCTTTTATGTTATCCTAATTTTCTTGTTTTGCATTTCCTAACAGCCATTACTGTTGTACAATAGTAGTGTCAGTCTGCCATTATAGGCCATAACACCGGCTTTAAACCTTGGTGCCTCCTGCTGTGCAAAACCTCCAATGCCTCTGATTCTAACATCATAAAATGATTAAAGAAGGCTCTAACGTGCCAAGAGCAAGATCCATGGTTGATACTTAATAGACTCAAGGCATACATTGCAAATCGGTGGTGCATTATTCTCATTTATCTGGTTAGCCAAAGTCTAGAACTCCATTTGTTTCTTTGCGCATGAGGATTTTGCAGTTTCACTGGCAACTGCTTTGGAAGCCACCATGGAGTACTTAAATTTATATGGGCTCATCTACCATTGAATACTGGCCTGAGAGGAGGCGCATGTCAAATTAATTTCTAATTCCATTGATGCTGCCCATTGTTTGTCCCATATAGTTCTGCTTTTGAAAATAGCCTTGTCTTCTGTTTTCTTTCTTAGCAATACTGAGATTAGATTATGGCACAAGTATTCCATCACAGCAGACTGTGTAGCATGTTGCTCTTCAGTTTATTCCAGGCTCTCTTTCTTTTCCTTTTCTTTCTTTTTTAGGTGCTATTTTGTGTTTTCAGTTTGTCCAGGTGGATAACGTGGTATTGTGATCCAAAATGTTGATACAATGGACCTCACCGTGGTTGGTCCATGTGCCAAAATTACCGCAGTTTGGAAGATCCAAGCCATCAAATATTTGGCATTTTTTTTTTCTTGTTGAATGTGGAGCTGTGCTGTATTCTCTTTCGAAACCATATTAGTTGGCTACCAATTGAAGGTTGGGGTTTTTCCAGCTGGGATATTTTTGGTGCATTGGGCATACACAGTGGGGCAAATAATATCAATGATTTGGATCACTGAAACACAGGCCTCGTGTACAAACTGAAGAACCAAACAGATTGTTCCAAGCCTTAGTTTGATTTGTTCCATCACTTGCTTTACCTTTATACTGCAGGAGTTGGTGACTGAGTTTCAAAATACAGCTGACGAAGGTATCCTCTGCTTGGATGCAAATACTTGAATGTGTCTTTGCTTTCATCCCTTATGCTTAGCGAGTTTTTCTACAGTGAATGCTAGAAACCTTAGATATTTGCAAATTTCCCTTTTGTATGATGCACCATAGTCAGGCATGTAGAGAAAGAAGTGAAATGAAGAGATTTTGGTGCGTGTGCGCGCGTGTGCATGTGAGGTTGAGGGGGAAAAGAAAGGAAAAAGGAAAGAGCCTGGTACAAGGGGAAGGTTGATGCTTGATTTTGTTGCTATTTGAAGTGTGTACCCATGGGTACATTTGGTGTTTCTACTTTTTGGAGTAGGTGGGATGCAATGAAGATTTTGGGGCATAAATGTGCTTTTGTTGGATGGAAAGAGCTTATTCCAAATGCGCTTCCTAAGTTATGTTATTTCATTTCACTGTCAAGTACATGCCACAATGGATTTGGCAAGCATCCAAACACGTGTATGGTGGTGTACTAAAACACCACTCTGTGTCTTCACTAACAACATTTTAAAATAAATAAATAAATGCTTCTGAAATTGTATATCCATCGTCATAGCTATGTCCCAACTTTGGGTCAGCATTATAATCCTGATTGCTTGGCAGAAGTTCAAAACTGGCTGCCTGCATGATATTGACCCTTAGTCGCATGAAGTGGTATCAGAAGTGGGTGTTGGGTATTACCTGTTTTTTGAGAAATTAGAAGTTTAAAGAATCTAGGATTCATCCTTACTTATAGATTATTACTAATTAAGTTATAATATAAAAAAATGCATATTGTAAAGCGAACACATCATGTCTTTAATTATTAAAAGATACACTTACGTTGAAAGCTATATTTTCGTAAAATCTTATAAACATATGATGGATCGTAAGATTCTTTTTTTTTTTTTTGAACGATGACAAGTTTATTGATAAAAGGCAAAAGCCTAAAGAATACAACCCATTGAACCGAAGCACAGAAAAACTGCAATTACAACTCAACCCAGAATTTGGAAACTGATCAGGCACCATAAAGCTTGCTCCTATTGCCCATTCCATAACTAGTTCCTTAGTCATTTTACAAACCTCCACTGGAGACTTTTTCCAATCCCGAAAGCATTCGCTGTTCCTTTCCATCCATAAGACCTAAATTCCAGCAGGAAGACAGAGATGCCAAACTCGCTTTCCTAGCTCCCCTTTACCTCTGCCATGCCAAGATGTGAAAAAAGCTTCGATTGAGCCCGACATTGCCCAATTAAATTCGAGCTTACCAATAATGTCAGCCACTAGGCAGAGTTTTAAGTACCTAAAATTGTATATAAATCTTCATTTATTTGATTACTAGCATATATTGGCCAACTCATATCTGGTGACTGGTCATTCCATTGTTTTGCAGAGTCGAAGGAGAGAATTGTTGCTCATTTGGCTAACTTTGCATATGACCCGTACAATTATACCTTTCTACGCCAGGTATTTAAACTAAGTTTTATTTGAATATTCAAACAGTATTGGAAGCTCTCCTTTTAACTTTTAATTCTTTTTTGGTTTAAGCAGCTCAATGTCTTGGAACTGTTTCTAGACTGCATGACGGAGCCAAATGAGAAACTTGTGGAATTTGGTGCTGGTGGGATTTGTAACTCTTGCATTGGTGAGTTTAGAGATTCGACCTCTCAGTTTCACTATCCTAATAAAATATGGAAGCATGCTTCTTAATACTTCTTTTTCCCCATATATGACCAAAATAATTGCTTGTTCGTTATGACTAAGGTGTTGTTTGTATGTATCTCAATCTGTTGAATCATATATCCTTAGTGATTCAAATATGCATCCAAACAGTAATGAACTTGTAGATTCTATTTTCAGACACGCATGTGATGCAGGACAAGTAACCACTTGCTTTAGTGACGAGTCTCGAACACGAGACCTCCCCCGTGGGTTCCAAATCACATGGGTCACCCACCCCGAGTGTGTCCTCGCATCCCACGGGCTACCCCACTCGAGCCCGGTGTAAAAATGGCCCTGCATTAATCACCCCCAGTGAGGAGTCTCGAACACGAGACCTCCCTCTCTGATACCAATTTGATGCGGGACAATTAACCACTTGCTCTAAAAGCTCGAACTGTTAGAGTATAGCAAATTAATCCCTTTATCTCATAGCCCAGGCCGCACATCTCATGGGTTAGGACCTTGGCCGAACCCCCCTCGTGGGCCCGCCTCACACGGGCAGCCCACCCCGAGTGTGTCCCCGCATCCCACAGGCTACCCCACTCGAGCCCGATGTGAAATGCGCATTAATCACCCCCGGTGAGGAATCTCGAACACGAGACCTCCCCCGTGGGCCCCAAATCACATGGGTCACCCACCCCGAGTGTGTCCCCGCATCCCACGGGCTACCCCACTCGAGCCCGGTGTGAAAATGCCCCTGCATTAACATTTGAAATAGTCATGTTTCTCCACCAAATCAACATATGGATAACTATTGGTCAGTGTCTGAGTCACAAGATAATACTGTATAGTGCATCCCATCTGCCGACAACCAAAAGTGGAACAACCAAAGGGACCCAAAATAGAAGAAGCTATTATTGTCTTTTCTATCTTAAAAATAAGGGTAAACTTTAGTAGACTCTGGGAAAATTGATATTTTTGGTGTGCTCAATGCTTTTAGACATGTTGATAGTTATGTTCACCCTACTTTTCATTGGCTTCCATGAAAAATTTTCTCTAGTTAGAGAAACGTTTTCCATCTAATCAAGCCATAAAAAAATGGATTGCTTGGATTTGTTTTAGTGATAGTTCTCTTCCACCCAAAAACCACGTTTAACTCCATCTTGGAGAGTATTATTAGCAAACCATAGAAGACATTAAAAGGGTACCAAAAATGCCCTTCTAGTATCATAAAATTACAGCCCTGTTGCATTCTAACTTAATTCACAATACCAATAGGATTAAAATAGGTTCGTTAATTAATTTGTCACAATTAGGGGCCAATGTTTGTTAGTGTGAGCGCATCCAGCGCAAGTGGGCGCCCTCAACCTCCTTGGCTTTCTTCTTTGGTTGGTAATGCAGTTGGGTTATCATATGACTCAGATGTGTGAAGCATATAATTTGGAGTCACCATTAGCTAAATGAAGCTTGGAATCTACGGCCGGCTAGAAACCGTAGAATTGTTTTGAGGATCGAGGAATCGTAACACTTCCCAACTCAAGTGACTCGTGGGTTGGTCTACGGCCACAAATTCCAAGTAAGGGCCTCGACGACGGAAAAGAAAGAAGTTAGGCACCCTGTTCTGCCCGCACCACATGCAGTTTCTATTTTATAGGATTTTTGGATTTTTGGAGAATTTAGTAGAATTTCGACGTTGCTACATTTGGCCTTGCTTCGCAGAACCCGTAGGCTCAGGCAAGTTATAAAGAAAGACTAATCTAGCATTGCTTCACAGAGATCGGTTCAGGGTAGACAAAAAGGGGGGTAAAAAAAACTAGCCTATCTTCACGGAGCTGGTAGCTCAGGGCAAGCAAAAAGTAAAAGCAGAAGAAAAGGAGATATTGCGGTGTAAAGACAAAAGAACAGTAAATGTTGCATGTGTAGATGGGATGTGGGAGTGGAATGTGATTTGAATCGATATGTTAGAAGGAAAATGCAAGATTAGACACCCCTTTTTCTACCAAATGGATGGTCGGATATCCCCAATTCCAACCATACTCTGGGCTTCAATGGCTTCCTCACTAACTATTTTTGTCTCTTTATTTTCTCTCCTAGGTCGGGTGGCCTATCAGCGCTGTTGGGACTTGGGAATTCTCTGGAACTTCAGATTCCCTAAGCCCCTACCCCTGCTTTTGAAACCACTCACTAGATCTCTCTGTTGCCTCCATCTGCTGCCCCGAATTCTCTCTGTTGTGCTATTTTTATAAACCCCACCGCCGATCATGTTATGACCATTGGTGGGGGGTGGCAGGCTTACTTCTCTGTTTTTGCACTTAACAGTGGTAAGTGACAGCTGCAACAGTCGGAAATGCTTTTTGGGTTGCCAGTCATTTTATAATCATTGGTATGTTTTGGCCCTTTGTTCTTATGGTTTTCCATGTACAAAGAGTATCCAAGGTTTTAAAGAGCCTAAATGATCAGCTAAGATCTGATCTATCATGTTCTATGCAAGGTTTCCCAAATCGGTTACGGTAACGATCATAACTGTTACGCGTTACGGGGTCAAAACAGCCGTAATGGCCCTGTAACATTTTTTTTTTTCAAAAAGAAAAAGAAAAAGAAAAAGGGACCATACGGCCAATACGGGGGGGTGGTTCATAAGGCACCTCCTAGAATTAACCAACGGACTCAATCGGCGGGCATAGAACATTGCCGATTGAGTATGTCAGTTAATTCTGGGAGGTGCCGGGGAGCTTTTTCATTTGACCCGTTTGGATTTTCAATGTTCTAGGTCGATTGGAGGCCATCTTTGGAAGCGAGTAGTGATTAGGGTTTCGGAAGGTTCGGATGATCGACCAAGATCTGATCTGTCAGGTTCTTGATCCACCGATGGGGTCCATTGGTTAGTGCTTGGAATTTCTGGGGATTCTTTCCATCCAACCCATTTAGATTTTCGATGCTTCGCCAAGTTGATTTAGGGGCAGTTTCCGAAGCCCAACTAAAGTCTCAAGAGTAGTTGCTCTTATTCTGGGTGGGGTGTCTACAGTTAGGTTAGCATCCACCAATCGATATGAGCTTTTCATGTTGGCCCATGAAAGTGGGCAGATCTAATGGATGATCTAGACTGGATTTGACTGTTCACTCCTCTAAAAGCACAGGGGCACACTAAGAGCATCAGTCCACCCTGGGTGCACATGAGCTTTTGCCTAAAAATAAGTGAAATCTCCACCCCTTCTCAGAAGAACACTAAATACACGCTCCGCTGCTTTGAAAAGATTATGAATGGCAATGGGAGAACCCTCTGTTATTGCTAGAAAGAAAGATGCCCCTGACTAGGTTCCAAATTTCCTTAACATTCTCAATGCATTTTTGTAATTGCTGTCAGCCTTTACAGTGTTGTCATATTCTTCTTCTTCTTCTTCTTCTTCTTCTACTTGCGTGATGTATGTCTATATACATAAATATGCTCTATGTTTATTGACCGATGCATAGATCTGTATTCTAACCTTTTAATTTCTTACTAGACCCAGCAAATGCTTCAATTATCATTCAATGTGGTGGGATTCCTTTGATGATACAGTGCTTATCAAGTCCAGTCAGAAACACTGTAAGTCTTGTGATCTGGGATACATATTCATTTGATGAATTCATCTCTAACATTGGAATGTGAATCTGCCAAAACTTTCTTAGATTTTGAGAAGGAAACTGATATTTACACCTCGCTTCTTTGATGCATGTGTGATGCACTCCTGTTTTGAAACCTATGTAATAAAATGGTAATGCAAACTACCAAAGTAGAATGAGGGGGCATATGCATAAAAAAATGTGTGTAAAATTGGTGGCTCCCTTTGAGATTTTTTTTTTTTTTTTTGGGAAGTCAAATGCTTCCAAGTGCGCGTAAGCACTAAATCCCATGGTTTGGATAGTACTTGCTGGATTCGTGGTGCTTCTAAGAACTGCCGAATTAGAGTTTTTTCTTTCGGAACTTCATGTTTACAGATGACTCTTAATCACACCTGTAAAAACCAACTTGAAAAAACCATACCAGTTTATTATTATTATTATTATTATTTTCCTTCGATTTTAAGTTTTTTCATTTTAGTGACAGTTTCCTAATTCAGTTGTAATTGGAGGAATATGATCAACAGGTGAATTCTGCTCTTGGAGCTCTTTACTATCTGTGCAATCTGGCCACCAAAGAAGAGATCTTGAAACCAGAAGTTGTTGAGCTTATCAGAAAGTATGCTGCAGCTGAAGCCGTTAGTGTTAGTTTCAGCAATCTGGCCAAGGCATTCTTGGACAAGCATGTCTGCAGATGAATGAGTACGAAAGCCTATAAGAGGGTCCTTGAAATGACTTCCATCTTGGCCAATTGAGTTGTGGTGGACCATGGATCATAGATCAAGTCCCAAAGGCATTTTAGGTCCACTATTGGACAGCTCATGGTGCATGCTCATAATCCAGCCAGGTGTTTATTATTAGCCTTTGGAGGGAATGGCTCATGTGTCAGCTTTCTCCGTGTCCAGATGCAATTTAGACCCTGGGAGAAATTGTGGTCCATTCAAGATGCTAGATATATTTATGGTAGCCTAGGCAAAGGTCTATCATACGACCTGTATATGTTTTACCTGCACAGCACAGTCAATGAGGTGAGCAGGCACAAGCAATGGATGGCCTTAGCATTTGGGGTCCATGTGGTGAGTAGCAGGTGCACATGTATTCAAGCATGCTTATGCCTCGTCCATGTGCAGCCCATGGATCGACTGTTCATCATGACCAGCATGACAAATATCACTATATTTGTGAAAAACTAACGACAATATTATTGTGATAGTACTGCAAGATTTTCAAAATATCGTCCCTTTTCCATTTTTTGGGATTTTATTGAAATGGTTTAGAATTTTATCTAACTCATTACTAATTATGTATTTAATATTTTAAAACTATTTGTTAAGTTATAGCATTTATTATTATTATTATTTGCGAGATTTTCCTAACAATATCCCAAGAAAAACCTCATATTTTAAAATCTACCAATATGTTCTTGTGTGAGAAATTCCTGAGAATGAGATTAGACACTATGATCATGATGGAGTAATGTGCCTGATATAAGCATTTAATGTTGTTCACTTGGTTAATGATAGATTAGGAAAATAGAAAGGGAATGGATTAGAATGTCTTCAAGGGTCCAAGATATGGTAATATGGTAGAGCTATCTCTTCACGGGACGCATGACAATGTGATGTGTTGTTGGGCCCACCTTATGGCAACTGATCAGGTTGCTTAATTTATAAACATAAAATCTGCGAGATGATCCTATCCATTAATTTTTAAACAATTTATCTTACTTCATATTTGACTGGTAACTGTTTTTGTTTTCCAGGGCTCACTTTAATGGCCACATCAAATGCATAGGGTTGCCTAATAGAAGTGGTTTTTTATACAAACCAGCCACTGTGGGTCCTGTATATGGGCAAAGACCCAATTTGCACATCATCAGCCCCATGTAAATGCATGTAAATGGGTATTGCTTAATTATCAATGTAATTCAATGATGGCTTGCTTTTTTGACACAAAAATCGAGGGTGTGAATTTCATGTGGGGCCATTGTGATATATTTGGCTTATCTAGGCCGTCCATCCATTTTGGAGGATGATTTTAGTGCATGAACCCAAAATTGAGATAGATCCAAAGCTCAAGTGGACCATGCCACATGAAATAGTGGTTGACTATGATTTCCTATGGTGTGGGCCAATTGAGCTTTGGATCTGCCTCATTTTTGGGCTCATGCCCTACAATGTTCAGGTAAAACAGATGGACAGCGTGAATATGTCACATAGATGGATCTCTCACATATTTAAATCAGTCTTTTCTGGATCCAGTTTTTAGGTGGAAATACAGCCTAGCCTTGGGACGGATGAAAATAATAATAATGAACTGTTTATATGTATTTACTGATATTTATTGGTATTTGCGGTGGAATTGAAAAATCAAACACCTAAGTGAAAGTCAGTAAGTAATCATTATTGTAAATAAAGGTAAATGAAAGTCAGTAAGTATTATTGACCAAGGATCATTCATGTCAGCCCCGTCACATGAGGTTGACATATTCACGTGTTTGGAATGCTCTGTAAAATCAACCGAGGAAAGAAAACACCGTGACTGTAAAATCTGTGGGACTGATTGTTATCTGATCCACACTATTCATCTATTCTAACAGCTCATTTTAAGGAATGAGCCGAAAAATGAGGCAGATCCAAATAGAGTTATACACAAGTCGAGTTGAGCTTGGCACAACTCTGCTCAACTTGGCAAGTAGCTAACCTCAGCTTGAACTCGGCTCAGCTCAGTCTTCGAGCCTCGCTGGCCAACTCGGCTCGGTTCGGTTAGCAGCTCGTGCCACTTCAAGCCAAGTTCGAGCCTTCGCGACATTTTCGTAAACATAGAGTGCATCTTCAATTTCTCACATAATACAAAATAGTAACAACACTTTACAAGTATTTCATCAAACAGCAGCATCAAAATCAAGATATGAGGATAATCTTATAATGTAAAAAACCAAATTTGTAGTGATTTGTTTCATATCCATTCCTTCCTCGCCACCAGCCGATCTCGTGGAGAATGTACACACCCAAAACAATACTTCGTTGAGTCATTTCATCGAACACTTGGCGAGCAGCATCACTATCAAAATAACTGAGTCATTGAGCTGATTCAATCTGAGTTTACTCGAGTTGAAGTTCGGTTCAAGTAGAGTCGACCTCAGGAAAGCTCAAACTCGACTCGAAATTTTTTCAAGCTCCAAAAACCGCCCGACTCGGTCTGAATCCAATTTCGAGCCGCTGGACCACACCGTAGGAAAAAAACTTCTTGGGGCCACAAGTTTCGGATCAAGCTGATATTTGTGTTTCCATTCGTCCATGTATGTGTGACCTTATGAACAGGTTGGCTGACAGATGCATACCCGTGGCCATGGGCCAAATTTCAACTTCCAATTATGGACGTCATTATCCTCCCTGTTTCCAGTAGTGTGATTCACTTCTCTTGAGAAGTTAATCTGCTTCATTTTTGGGCTCATGCCCTGAAATGAGCTGGTAGACAGACGGCGTGGTGGTGGGCCCCACAGATTTAAAAAAGGATGCAATCCCCATCGATTACATGCAGGTATCACAATTTTCAAGGCTTATTCAAATGGCTGTTTCCTTCTTTTTTCAAACGCTTGGGAGAAGTTATGATTGCTTATAAGTGTAAATGAGAAATTAAACAGGCCCTAAAAGCAACATGAGTGGAATGCAGAATGGGTTGATCCCTGCCCAACTTCCATTGGCCAAAATCTTTGGGATCCATGAGTTGCACTTAAATTGACAGTTTTCAGGCCCCATACTAAATGGGTTTACCTGTGCTTTAGATATCCACAAAGCCCTAACAAGACATCTCAACCATTGTAACGTTAGGTCTCAACTGGTGATCTGTGCTTAGCTACAAGGCTGGCCCACACTGAACCTATTGGTTATTGGTTTCAATGTGCTACACACGCTAATGTACATGTGCCACCCTCATCTTCGAACACGTTGCATGTGCCAAAAGGCTTCCATCCATCTTTAAGTGCTTCATATGTTTCGCATGTGTAACATATGATAATGTACAACATATACAAATAGCATGTGCCACCCTCATCTTTGAACACCTTACATGTGCCAAATGACTGTCATCCATCTTTAAGCACTTGGCATGTGTAACATATTGTAATGTAAAACACATGCAAATATATGCACTTGTCCATTTTACAACATGTACAAACACACATGCAAATATGTGCAAATGTCCATTGTACGATGTGTACAAACACCAATACCATGCCAGCATGCCAACCAAATGTGCCACCCTCAAATTCAAGCACCCCACGTGCAAATGTACCACATGCCACATGTGCCACCATCCATCTTTAAGCGCTCCACATGCACCAAATGTGTCAACATGGCACATGCACAGCATTTGCCACCCTCTACAAGCATCCCATGTGCCAACATGTCACACATGCCAATGTCCCATATGTGCTAAGGTGTCACGTCAGATAATGTGATACGTGAGATACTGTGACACGTACCACAATCCATCTTTAGCGCACACATGCATCACCTTTCATCGTTGAATGAATTTTTCATGAAAAATCCCATTCTACAAACAAAAGATTCGGAAATGAGAAAAAAACTTTCAAAAACATCCTGTTGAAAAACAATAAAGGAAATAGCTTTCCCGTTCTGGCTATTTTCTAGAAATAGTATTTCCTGAAAAATACCAAATGTGTCAACATGTCACATACACAACATGTGCCACCATCTACAAGCATCCCACATGTGCCAAGGTGTCACACATGCCAATGTCCCACATGTGCCAAGGTGTTGTGTGACAACATGACACGTGCCACAATCCATCTTTAGCGCACACGTGTCACTTTCCATATTTGAATAAAATTTGCATGAAAATTCCTTTTTACAAACAAAAGATTTGGAAAATGAGGAAAAAAATTTATTGTTGAAAATTAATCAAGGAAATAGTTTTCCGTTTCTCACTATTTCCTAGAAATAGTGTTTGCTGAAAAATACCATTTTCCTCAATTTTCATGGTAAAAAATTATTACATACAACATCACAAGGCACAACGGGGATTTCCCCTTTGAATCTTCCTTGGATTTAAAGGGGGAAATCCCTGTTGTATGGAATACACGATAATCCCAAATTGGCTAAGAGGAGAGATGAAATTTACCTTCCTGTTTGAATAGACGAGGAAGAGGAAAAAAAAAGTATCTTCATATATAGTGTACAGACCACAGACATGTAGCTGCTTTTCATCCATCCTTACAACAGTATAACTCCCAGTCTTCTATCAGAGCAACAACTACTTAAAACACTTGAGAATCAAATGAACTGCATTGTTGTCCAAACCATCCCATCTCAATAAATCTAATCCATCAATACCCCTCCAATAGATATTTCAGAAATAAAAGATGAAGAAAAAAGAGAATTGGAAAAGAAGAATGACAATGAATTGAAAAATGAGGAAAGGGTAGACTTGCACCAAAACCTTACTGTGGCAGCTTCATCTTCGTAATCGTCAGCACCACATCTCCTACAAAGGAATTGAAGCAAGATGCACAATAACCCTTCATTAGAGTCGTCTGCTCTCCCTCTTTCTCGACGTGGGTACAGTCAGATGGTTGCTCTATGGGTATAGTAGCACTCCTGCTGTGCCTGATTCCACACGCTGCTAAAATGGTGTGGGTAGAGCGTCGGGCAATCTCTGCGAAAGCATCACGTCCTGTATGATTATAACAGTTTTTGAGTTAGGCATGGTTTTATATGCTCCAGAATCATTGGAGAACTCGAAACTTCTACTTGCAAGATTAGGTGTCATATATGCAAAGCAGTATTGCTCTGCTAAGGCCACAAAAACCTCCACATGTGGCCACACGGCACATATTGGACTTAACCAGTGGCACACTGGGTGGGTGGGCCCCACCATGTACATGACTTGGTCCAAAAGCTGGATCAATCAACTCATCAGGCGTGTGGGACGTGGGCAAAAACAATGGACGGTTTGGAAATTTTTGTTAACGATTCGCACTCAATATACACCCCATTTGAAGAGATGAACGACTTGATTTTTGAACCTAGTCATTTACAAAGTGGGACTGACCTGTCAGATATCTCATACAAGGGCCAGGTTGGCAGGTGTGACCAGCATGGGCATGGCAGAACTTTTCTCTGCATGCCTTGTATATGCACTAAGCAGGTATTCCAACCTCTAATTGTTTTCAACTGCAAATGGAAGTTTCTATGCACCAGGTATGAGCATAACAAAGAAATGAGCACACTAGGAAGGTTGTCAGTCAAGCAACACAACAATGTTATGCAAAGAGATTTCAAAGAGGAGGGAAACATAATCGAGATATGAGGAAGGATCCCCGACCATGCAACATGGCTCATGTGCTCATGTCAAGAATATAAGACTCCTAAAATGCGGGCCTCACCATGAAGCTCTCCTAGAGCAATAGTCAGCTAGTCCATTCATCAGGTGGGACACAGGTGTAGCAGGAAGGTGAAAGTGCATAAACGAGAAATCCAATTCTTCATACTTCTTTCAATGCAAAAATGTGGCATCCTCAACTTCTATGGCACTACTACAAGATGATAGCTCCACAATGATGCAGGAAGGCGAATTCAAGGCTTCAAATACTATACTATACTATACTCTATATATATATATATATATATATATATATATTGAGAAGTGGCTTCAAATACTAATGAAGAAGCTGAAATATTAAGAATTGAAGAAACCAGAGAAAGATAAACCTCCTAAATAACACTCAATATTTGACACCATCTTCGTGGGTTAAGTGTGTAAAACTGAAGTAACCTGGATCCAGGATCTGCTCCTGTACATGGTACAGGAATGGGTACACAGTATGCTACTTCAATACATGGTACACTAGGTTTAGGATCATGCACGTCGCTCATGGACAAACACCAAGTATATGCAATCTGGTTTTATCTATTGATATTGCAATTCATATATTCCAGGTAGGGCGGTTAAGGAACAACATGTTCATAGGATGAGTGCAGCTGAAATGAGGATGTTGAGATGGATGATTGACAAGATGAGGAAAGATAGAATCAGAAATGAATGCATTCGAGGGAACTTAAGAGTAGCACTAATAGGTAATAAGATAAGGGAAAGCTGAGGTTTGGTCATGTGCAACGGAGGCCAAGAACTGTGAGTTTGTGCAAGTTGAAGGCTCTAAGAGGGTAAGGGGAAGACCCAAAAGAACATGGGTGGAGGTAGTAAGGACTTGGCGACCTCTGGTCAAACTGAAGTTGTGCCCTTGATAGTGGATGGTGGAACATGATTCGTGTAGCTGATCCCAATTAGCTGATTTTACAAGTATACATCCAAGTCTCTGAAGCTCCACAGCTAACTTATAAAATTTGAAATTCAGTTATTTAGGACACCAACTTGAATATTTTACAAGTTGATATTGATGCCTTTGTACCTTTCGGGGAAAAAAAAAAAAAGGAAAAAGAAAAATATTATTGATGCATTTGCCTGAAAATATAGATTGCTGTGATTTCACCCACTGAATGAAAAGCACAAGACAGTAAGAGATCATAGTGTTGGACTTATTGCTATATTCAGAATAGCTTGTGGATATATTATTATCTGCTGGAAAGAAAAAAAAAAAAAAAAACAAGTGTCCTACTCCTAAATGTTTGAGGTTCCATAATCTTAACTACCAGATCTGCCTTTGTGCAAGTTCCACACTTCCCTAATCTCTATTTACTCTGCGTCATAATCTGGATATGGATTTCTTCAAAGACTTGAGTTTGAATTATTGAGAGTAACAATAAGGCCGCACAAAAAGAAATTTTCAAAGTGGAAGCTCGAGGAAACATCATTATGTCAATGCTTGATATAAAGGAGAACAGCAAATCCAAAGTCACTCATCCAGTTACTAAGAATCTGCTCATAGAAGTAGATTAGATGAAGCCAAAGGATTTAATGAGAAAATTAAACTTACCCAACCCAAGGTCTTTGCACAAGAGCTTCAAATGGCTCTTCACTATGGTCCGCACTTGGTCTTTAGCATCTTCTGCCATGTGCGAACTGCCTCCCTCGCTATGCATGCATCGAGAAATGTTAGCAGTAGACCCAATAACAGGCCTGCTCCACTGCTCATCACCCAACACTGTGTGTGATGGGTTGATACCTCCGTGTTCAGCATGCAAAGATTCATTGGCCAGGCCAATGGAAGGGGTGGCGCTTAGGCCCTGAGTCACTTGGTTTCTTGCGTAGCTTAATCTTGGATGAAAAACATCCCCATTTTGTGCTGAGCAGGTGCGACTTTCCCCCTGAAACGTTGATGATCTATCAATGCCTTGTGCCCTACCTTCAACAGCTGCATAATGTGAAACACCACTTTCTAGTCGTCTTGCATGTTCATCTTCAGGAATGTGAACATCACTTTCATGACTGGTATGCGGCAACCCATCAGATCTGTCGAACATTTCATAGATTTGGGTCATCCTGCTATTGGAAATTAAATGGTGTATCCGGAGACGTAGCCTACGCCTCTCCAAGACAGTTGAAGCCCCTCCAGACATTGGTGATGCAGCTTGGCGATCTTCTCCAACAGGATATCGAGGAGAGGGAAGCATATCAATTCCAAGAGAGGACAATTGTTGTGGTATAGATACCGAGTGTTGGGAGGCTGTGCAAGAATGCGTATGCATATCAAAACCTTCTGCATCAATTCTGCTGGCAGAGTGCTCGGTGCGTAAGGCACTGTTGCTAGTGCCCTGATCAGGCACAGAATCCTGAACTTGTGAATTTGCAGTCCTGAGATCAGAGGACTTGCAACCTTCACAGTACCAATTACCTTCAGGTACTTCCCTCCCAAGACCAACACAGTACGTGTGTGCAGAGGAATCGCAGATATCACACAGTAACATAAGGTTATCATCCCCTCCTTGTTGGCATTCTATGCAAACCACATTTTCGTAAGGATCAAGATAACCCCTCATTTCTTCTTCGGAAGGTCGATAAACCTGTAAAGAACATCTGGTCCGTATAAAAGGGTACAAAAAATACTGGGAAAAGTACAAGCCACTGAATGCGAAAGACCGCAATGCATGAACAAAAATAGAATATTGTTAACAGGCAATCAAATCCTTCTTTATTTTGAAAGGTAATGATAATGTTATTAAAAGAGTGAAGACGACGAATCTACACTAAAAAAAATAATCTAAAAACTGGTAACCATATCCGTGACACACCACTTTCCAGGAACAGAACTTCAGAAGAACGTACAATTGGTGACTAAAACCCATTATGTAATTTGAAATTTTAGAAACTCAAAATGATGAGTTGGAATGATTTGTATGCCAACAAACCACACCCGATGCAACTTGTTTCTAAAATTTCTCTCTGGCTGATTGATTGCTAGCAAGCTACAAATACACTACAACAAACACAGGATAATACAAATAAAGGTCTTCTATTTTTAAGTAGAACCAATCTATTGACACAAATCACTAGAAAAGAAAGCATTAAAAGTGAAAAGGAGTAAAAAAAAACTACAAAGAGAGCTTTAAAAGGAAAATGATATGAGATCTAGTTATCACAGAAACAATATGTACTCACAGCAGAGTCAGGCTAACCTTTATTGTAGAGTTTTTGTATGTGAATTGGATTTTTTTTTTTTTTTTTTTTTAAATTCAGTGAAATTTCAGCAATATACTGTTGTTCTGTGCATTTGGGTACTGAACTAATAGGAAATAAAGTCAAAGTAACAGTGTAACACCATAGTTCAAAGCCTGGGGGAAAAAATCAATTCCACTAGACCATATCAGATTTTGACTAGATCAGATTTCACCAGGACTCGATCAAAAATTCAATTTGGATAAGACTCGATTACACTTGGGTGACTCAGGTGATTCAACTTTACTCAACAAAACTCACCAGGAGTTGACTTGGTATCCACCTGACTTGCAGGACTCCACAATATGATATTCTTAAATATCAATTACCATTGAGTCCTCAATTAGTTGGGATAAGTCTTCAATGATGATGATGATCAATTACTATTGAATCTTGTATTCAAGACTTGATGAATCAACTGAGTCTTCAACTTGACTCAACTGAGATTCAACCAGAGTTATGGGTTTTTAAACACAGAGTAACATGAGTATCTTGTTTTGGGCATTTATTGTAAATGAGGTTACAACTAGAGCATCGTTGCTGTTGATTTCTTTTAGTCGGGTATCTAAAGAGGCTAATTCCTCAGTGGATGCTCTTGATAAGGGGTCTCTTGTTCTGACTTTTGTTTTTATTTTATTTATAAGGGTGGTTCCGAGCTCTCTATTGCTGATCGGCATCCATTGCATTAATGGATGTCTGTCGTATTCTTTTGTCTTAATCTAGTATCTTTATTGATGGTACAAAGTAACATAAGTATCTTATAAAACCTAAATGCATGTCTGTCAACTTGACTCCCTTGCATACCCATGTTCAACATGGTTAACCATGCATAATGTGCAGATGATTGATCAAACCCACTAGAAAATATTTTACAAGAAAGTGTATACTATCCAAATGCTCAAACATACATTTCGGTGATGCCATAAAGGGCATCAATGTGAATACTTTGCTTGCGGTATCAAGACTGCAATCATGCATGCCTCAGGTGTATCCCAAACACCAAGCATGCGTAGCTAAACCACAAGGCAACAAAACTTGTGACAGTGGTCCCATGTCACATAACCAATAAATCATTGATAGAAGCTGCGTGAAACTGGTGGAACCAGGTTGCTGGCATCTTTCATGGAACTTAAAACTCATTAATGAAAGGAGATGTCAGTCTCTGTGTGGGTGTGGGTTGAAATATTTCTTTCCATTGGCAGAAGTTTACATATACATAAAGCGCAAAATTGCCACAGCAACTCAGAGTTCCCGCACACTATCAACATCCATAGGCATCTCAATTGCTTAAGAAATTGATTCCAGCTTTGGCGTACTTACCGTGGATTGAAATGTGGAATGTACAACACAGGAAGTTGGCAATATGAAATTAGATTCCTCATAAAGGAGGTCACCAACTTGCATAATTTATTAAGGGCATTCAATATTCATAACTTTGTTTGAATTTCAGACAAAAATATTGTACATCACAAGTTTGTCAGATGTAAATGTAATAAGAAGAATTGTTTTAGCATGCAAATAACAAGTATGTGTTCTAGCTATACTTGTGACGTTGACTAATTAGACAACAGTAGTGTCAATCATCTGTATAAAACATATATCTGATTTTGTCAATGTAAAATAGATATGAGAAAAATGGCATACCTGATCACGTCTTGGGACCCTTATCACTGCATTCCTTAGGCCAATCCCTATGTCTGATCGCGCCGGCTTACTAATCGTCGTGAATCTCCGTTTGCATACTGGACAACGAGATTCCACCTTCGACCATTCCATTATGCAAGTGAAACAGAAATAATGAAAGCAAGAATTCAGTGTCCCACGAACAATCCCTTCACGTTCTTCTGACAAACAAATCCCACATACTTGCTTCCCCACATCAAGCTGTAAATCATTGGCCTTCTCTTTCCCCTTCCTTTCCAAAATCTTTACTTGCTGACGGGTAGAAGCCCCATTAACCTGCACTCTCTCTGACAACGACGAACTCCTTAAGCCAGTAGTCAAATTCCCATTATTACCTGCTTCCCTTATCAACTCTCTTTCTTCCTCGGATATAGTGTAATCAAAATCTGAAGACTCAGAATCCACGAAATCCGAATCTGAGTGCACAATTGCTCTCCTCTTCCTTCTCCTGCCCTTCTTTCTACTCTTCTCTTCCACAATCCTATCCTCCATGACAAAATCATCATCAGAGCTCACTGTTCTTCTCAAAACCAATCTCCCTTGTCTCTTGGTAGCTGTCTTCTTTTTCTCCTTCTGCTTCTTCGATTTCCGCCGTGCTCTTCTGCTTTCTGAAGGCCTTTTCCTCTGACTCACCTGATTCCGCACCCTGTTCTTCTTTCCAACCTGATATTCTTCCTCGTCATCGACAAAATCGTCCATATCCGGCATGAATTCTTCATCTTCATCATCATCCGTGCCATCATCTGAAATCCTATAAACCCTAACTTTCCTCTCTCTGACCGCCGATTTCCTTCGGCCTGGAAAACCCTTTCTAGGATTCGGCCGGACAACCTTCAGATCCTCATCAGAGCTGCCACTACAACTAGTCGCCACAACATCAAAGCTCTCCTCAGACAGATCTTCAGATGTGGTGCTTGAAACCCTAGATTTCCTACGATTAGCCCCCGATTTCCTCCCTCCCCCAGAGCCCTTTCTAGATTTCGGTCGGACAGCCTTCCTATCCTCATCAGAACCACCACTACAACTCGTGGCAGAGAAATCAAAGCTCTCTTCAGAGAAATTACCAGAAGACAAGGCGCGAGATTCCTCCGAATTCTCATCTTCCGATTCATCTTCTTCCACCACGTAATCCTCATCAGAATCATCCGAACCCTCATCTTTCGATTGAATCGGCTTTCTCTTTCTCTTTCGATTCCCCTTCCTAAAATCGAATTTCCCACCTCTCCCCATCCAACCCTAGAAAATCTACAAAATCCCGTAAAAATGAAATCCAAAATCTCTATATAGAGAGAAACGGATTGAAATAAAATCCAATTTGTGGTCTGATTTCAGAAATGGAATTGACAATTGAAAACCGAATTTTAGGGGGGAAAAAGATTATTAGAATGAAATTTCTAGGGTTTTGATTGTATACAGGGATTTAATTGGATTTTTATGAGAAACGAGGGAGATTTTTGTAAATCGTACCTGAGATGAAGAACAACAGCCGCCGAAGGGGGCGAGAGAGCGATTTGCGATTGTACTGCGTTTCGAGGTTTATATACACGCAGAGCGCTGAAAAGAATCTACACCGCGTACTACTGATTGAATGGTGTCCTGGTTCGATCGCAACCGTTCATGTGATAGGCCACGGCATGTATAGATCATGGAAATAGATTTCCGTACAAACTATCTTGCACGTTTCCGACAGTGACAGTTGAAACATAAAACGGCCAACGGTTTACATTCAGGTGCCTTCGGTACCTTTTGCTTAGTGTCAGTGCGGCTTTTTTTTTTTGTCAACGTGGGACATGCGTGTGAATCTGGACCGTGAATACGGTTGACCCTATTGAAGTAACCGTCAAGATCCAGCCATCCATTCATCAGGTGGGTCCAAACACTGAAATCAACGGAAGGCTAAAATCTGATGCAGCAGGTAACTTGGCCCATCTGATGAATGGATCAGCATGATTTTCACGGTTCGGATGCCCCCACACGTATGACACGTTGGCAGGAAAAGAGTCGCGGACTCGCCGCATGTTAAGCTTGTGTACGGAATCCCGGGGGCGGGAGCGGATTAGGTGCGGCCCCGGCCTCACACAAGAAGGTGCGACCCTTGCGGTGGGGCCCAAATTGATGTATGTATTCTATATCCACACCGTCCATCCGTTATTTCAGATAGGTTTAGGGTATGATCCAGAAAATTAAGAAGATCTAAATTTAAAGAGGACCATAATATAGGAAACAGTGATGATTGAACGACTTACCATTAAAAAAATTTCTAGGGCCCACATTAATGTTTTCATAATGTTTATTTGTCATCCAATATATTTATAAGATCACATAAACCTGGATGAAGGGAAAAAAAACAAATATCAACTTGATCCAATACCTTTGTAGCCCATTAATAATCAGCCCATTAATAATCAATCACGGATAGTATGGTCCATCTGAGAATTAGATCTGCTTCATTTCTGGGATCACGCTTAAAATGATCTGAAAATATGGATGGACGGTGTGGATATATAATAAAAGTATGAACATTGGCTCCACAGTAAGGACCGTACCGTCTTGGGTGAGGCCGGGGCCGTACCTAATCCGCTGCCCCATGTTTTCTCGGTAATTTGTCTGCCGAATGTGCGTTTTGTGATTTGATACTCAGGCTGGCTGTGACGCTTGATACGCATGCACGTAGGAATAATCTATAAACTCAAAATAAACTGATTAAATTGTGAAATCAACTGAAGATAAGCCACCTTCTAAAAATCATATTTTTTGAACCATCCCGGTTTCTGATTCGTGGGCACTTGTTTTTGAAATAAGGCCATTGATATTTTCATTTCTAACCGTTCAATATATGTACATAAATCTACGCTTTAAATAATATGATTAACAGATAATTTTAGGTAATCATAAATATACAAATTTTAACGTAATTTGGACGGTTTATTTTCGATTTTTTTTTTATATTAAAGCATGCAATTTCTCATAACTTCTAACTGCTTGCGTATCATCCACCACACTCTTGCAGAGTATATAAAAAAAAGTAGAGAGTTGTTTCTGCGGCCGAACAGTGGGAAAGAGATTTTCTCGTGTGAGATTGAGGATTTTGCTTCGCGGAACAGACGTCAACATCGTACATATATTTTACATCCGGACCACTCAATAGGTAGATCTAAAAATACATATATTTTTTAAAATAATAAAATTTATTTTATCATCATATGTACAATAATCTAATGATGAATATGAACCATTGGTTATATATATATATATATCTAATCATTCATTTTCTCTGTCTATTACTCATATAACAAACATATTATCCCGATTTTCTTCAATTTCTGTTCGAAGTGGGTCCCACCTGATGAATGTTCCGGATCTATCTTAAAGTTCGCTGTGGTTACAACAAAGTAGCTATTCATGGTTGGCCAACCTCTCTTCCAATTGCAGCGCGAGGGAGCTGGAAAAGTCACCCATTCTCGCACGCGGATTGGGCACTGCTCCCGCGTAAAAGCGGACGCGGATTTCCTGCGAAAGCCTCTCGCAGGAAGTTACTGGCTAGGTGGGGCCCACCGTGATGTTTTTAAGAAATCTACCCCGTTCATCTGTTTTTGAAGCTCATTTTAGGACCTGAGACAAAAAAGATGAGCAGGATGAAAGACTCAAGTGGGCCGTACTAAAGGAAAAGGCGTGCAGAAAATTTTTTACCCTTGAAACCTTCCTAGGTCGACAGTGATGTTTACATGCCATCCATACCGTTCGTAACTTCATTACGACTGAGATTAACTGAAAACACAAATATTAGCCTGATTCAAAGCTTTTGTGATCTCAGGAATATTTCAACTGTGTGTTTAATCTTTACGTTTTCGGCCCACTTGAGCGTTGGATCCAATTCAATTTTAGCCTCATATTCTAAAATGATCTCACAAAACGGATGGACGGATTGGATTTCTCAAAAACATCACGGTGGGCTCCACCTAACTTCGCACAAAACCGGCGCCGCCTGAATGCTATGGAAGGTGAATTTAGAGCACGTGCTGCAACAAACTCTCCAGGGCACACAGTGATACGTGCGTGAGATCCACCCGGTCTAGTGAAGCGGATCGCGTGGTGTGCCAGTAACCAAGTTATGTGGACCCCACCATGAGGTATATGTTATATTCCATCCATTTTTTGAGATCATTTTACGCATTGGCTGAAAATGAGACAGATATAAAGCATAAGTGGACCACATAACGTTAGATTTGAAGAAAATTACACTCGCTATTGAAAACTCATTAATGCCCACCATGATGTTTATTTGCCATTGTTAACATGTTAATAATGTCACATGGACTAGGATAAAGGGAAAAGACAAAATATAGCTTGATTCAAAACATCCGTGGCTCGTATAAAGTTTTCAATAGCAAGCTTTTAACCTCGTTGATTTTTCTGGTGTAATCTTAGACATTGGATCATGCTTTAAAATAATATCACAAAATGAATAAACGGTGTGGATGTAACACATATATCATGGTAGGACTCTCCAAACTTGGTGACATTAACACACACACACACGAGGATCTGCTTCCGCCCACCATTTGCCCCAATTCATTTTAAAATGTGATCATAGAAATCGTATCAATTCAAAACTAACCATAAATACTAAAATTTATATTAATTACTAACACTAGATTATATAATTCTCAACAATTCCATAAATAATCTTAATCTCATTTAATTAATTTCAAATAGATTTAGTTCTTAATATTTGAATTGAATTCGTATTCCAAGTGAGCGTAGTTAATATTAATTTTATAAATAGTAACTACAAATTAAATTATAATATAAACTTATAACTTAATTAAATATCTTAAGATAATTCTTGATTTAGGTTAATAAATCAACTAATCTAAAATCCTGAATCTATATTTTATATATGTTAAATTTATTAAATTAATTATTCTAAAATATTAATCAATACATCAAATTAAAATTTAAAAATCTTCAAGAAGATTTATGTTACTAATTTAATTTATATACATCAAATTTTTTTATAAATTATATTTAAGTTAATTAATTTATAACATTAATTATATTTTTTTTTCTATAAATTTCTGGATTAATTTGAAGTTAAATATAAAAGAATTTCAATTAATTCATAAATCCATAAATTTAAAGTGGGTTTTATATTATCGATGGTAAAACAGTTTAATTCAAAAGAGTATATAAATTACAACAAATTGAAACCATAAATTTACGTAACATTTTTAGCAATAATTTAAAATTAATAATTCTTAATAATTTTATATTTTAAATTAATTATATATAAAAAAAATTATAATAAAAATTTAATAAACAAAAGCATCTAAAATTTTCGTATATGAGTTATAATCACACCAAGAACACATAATAATTTATTTAAAAATTAAAGGATTAACTAACCTATTATATGAATTTTAATTAATTAATTATAAATAAAATTGCATGAAAATTTGAATTTAAAAACATAGAAATATAAAATTCCAGATTTGTAAAAAATCACCAACCTTAAAAAAAAATCTGATGATTCGGCCCTACTCCAATTTCTCTTTCTCTTAATCTACAGAGTTCTCTCTCTCTCTCTCTCTCTCTCTCTCTCTCTCTCTCTCTCTCTCTCTCTCTCTCTCTCTCTCTCTCTCTCTCTGATTTGATTGTTTCTTTCTTCTTCTTTCTTTTTTTTTTTAAATGAGGTGAGTGACGTAGAAGAGTAGGGAATGTGGATAGTTTCGATTGGTGGGAGGGTTCAGTGCCCATTACCATACGAAAAGGAAGGAATAAAGGAGAGAGTGGGTTGGTCTGCGATGATGTGCTTCCGCACGTCACTGGAGATAATTCATTCTTCTTTTTTTTCTTCTTTTTTTTTATAGATGTGGTGAGTCTCACTAATGATGTTATAAATCCGCTCCATCCATCATCTTGGCCTGGCCATGAGAGGATATGAGGCAAGAAATAAGGCTGATCCAAAACTCAGGTGGGTCACACGCAAGCGGAGGGTGGGGTTGGTTCCCACAAAAAAATGGGTTGTTACATTTTACCCCCCTTAATAAAAATTTTGTCCGTAAAATTTAACATACCTAACATATGAAAAGATGATGGTACTTCTCTCGAATTTCATCATCTAGCTCCCACGAAGCTTCATCCTTACCATGATGCCCCACTGAACCTTCACAAGTGGTATTGTTCTTGTTCAAAGTACTTGCTTCTTTCTATCAATGATGCGAATCGGTTGCTCTATGTATAAGACGTCCTCCCGGATTTTCAACGGCTCCCAGTCAATGATATGCGATGCGTCTCTCTCATACTTTCGAAGCATAGATATATGAAATATGTCGTGGACGCCAAAAAGCTGAGGAGGTAAAGCTGTCTGTAGGCTATGAGGCCTACTCTCTGCAAGTTCTCGAATGGTCCGATGTAGCATAATGTCAATTTTTCTTTCTTTTCGAATCGCATAACTCCTTTCATCGAAGATACTTTCAGGAACACATGGTCTCTTATGGCGAACTCTAAATTCCTTCGGCGATTGTCGGTGTATCTCTTCTAGCAACTCTAAGCGGTACATAGACGTTCTTTGATGACGGCAATATTCCTTGATGTCTCTTGCACTAGTTCCCATCCCAACGATGTTCTTTCACCCACTTCGATTCAACAACTTGGTGATTTGTAAGGTCTTTCGTATAAAGTTTCGAATGGCGTCATCCCAATCCTGGACTAGAAACTATTATTGTAGGCGAATGCTACTAAATAAAGGTGGTCGTCTTAATTTCCCTTGAAGTCAAGAATGCAGCTGCGAAGCATGTCTTCTAGGATTTGATTTACCCGCTCTATTTGTCCATCAGTCTGCAGATGAAAAGTCGTGTTGTAGTATAGCATCGTTCCCAAGACCTTCTGAAGACTTCCAAAAGCGTGATGTAAACCTGGGGTCTCGATCAGATACAATGGACATAGGAATGCCATGAAGCCTAACGATCTCCTTGATATACCGTTTGCTTAACTCGTCTAAGGATGAAGAAATACATATAGGAAGGAAGTGTGCTGACTTTGTTAACCATAACGCATCCTGATGACAGCTTGTTTTCAGTAGTCCGACAATAAAATCCGTCGATATGTGCTCTCACTTCTACTCTGTGACCCGTAATGGTTGTAAAAGTCCCGACTGCTTCTGATGCTCTACTTTAACCTGCTGGCAGGTAAGGCACCTTGCAACATAGTTAGCTATCTCCCTCTTCATATTACTCCACCAATATTGACGCCGCACATCACAGTACATCTTGGTTCCTCCTGGGTGGATGGTGAATTTTGTATGGTGCACCTCATCTAAGACTTCTTGTTTCAATTCAAATATGTCTATAACACTTAACCTCCCTTGAAATCTAACCCCACCATCAGAGCCTACTTGCCACTCTGAGTTGTCCTTTTCCGCCTCTTCTGTTATTTTCTCTTGTAGCCATGTATCATTCTTCTGCGCTTCCATTATTCGTCGCACCTTGAAAAGAAAATTTTGAATAACTACATCCTAATATAAGAATTAAATGACTAATTTAAATAGATAATTAAGATATTACTTACTAGAGTGGGCTGCATCACTAAGTTACCGATATAAGCCCGAGGTTCATCAATACGAAGTGTGACATTAAAATCTTTAACCATATCAAGCATCTCATATTCTTTATTCATTAAACTTGCCACCAGTTTACGTGTCTTCCTGCTTAACGCGTCGACTACGACATTCTCCTTACCTGCATGATAGCAAATGTCGAAATGATAATCCTTCAAGAATTTCATTCATGTCATCTACCGCATATTTAAGTCTTTTTTTATATATATAAAATACTTTAAAAAAGATACTTTAAACTCTTGTTGTCCAAGTACAGTTCAAACTACTTACCATAAAGATAATGCTTACAAATTTTTAAGGCAAACACTACAGCTGCAAGCTCAAAGTTGTGATTGGGATAATTCTTCTCGTGAGGTTTCAACTGCCTTGATGCGAATGTTATTGCTTTACCACTTTGCATTAGCACGCATCCCAACCCTTGATAAGATGCATCAGTACATACCACAAATCTTTTCCCTTCGGCTGGTAAAGAAAGTACTGGGGCTTCCATTAATCGCTTCTTCAACTCCAAGAAAGATTGCTTGCAATTTTCTTTCCATTTAAAAGAAGCGTCCTTCTTAGTCAAGTTAGTTAATGGCTTTGCTATCTTAGAGAATCCCTTAATGAACCTTCTATGATAACTAGCTAATCCGAGAAAACTATGCACTTCTGTCATATTGGTGGGCTACTCCCAATTTAACATTGCCTCGACTTTCGATGGGTCTATCGACACTCATTTTTCTAATACCACGTGTTCCAAAAACTTTACTTCATTTTTCCAAAAGTCACATTTTAAAGCTTTGACATACAATTGATTGTCCTTTAAAGTCTGAAGAGCTATTCGAAGGTGTTCAGCATGATCCTTTTGCGTCAACACTATCACGAATCGATCCAAATACGGTTTGAAGACCATATT
The DNA here is from genome assembly GCA_021015155.1 of Magnolia officinalis. Taxonomy (NCBI): domain Eukaryota; kingdom Viridiplantae; phylum Streptophyta; class Magnoliopsida; order Magnoliales; family Magnoliaceae; genus Magnolia; species Magnolia officinalis. Next base: position 7,589,800 of record JAJHSJ010000013.1, read on the forward strand.
CATGAGGTCCATAAATACTGCTGGAGCGTTTGTTAGTCCGAAGGGCATCACAAGAAATTCATAATGGTCGTACCGAGTCCTAAAGGCTGTCTGGGATACATCTTCATCTCTAATCATTAACTGATGATATCCAGACCGTAAGTCTATCTTTGAAAAGTATTTAGCTCCCTTCAACTGATCGAATAAATCATTTATCCTCGACAACGGGTACTTTTTTTTTACAGTCGCCTTATTAAGTTGACGGTAATTTATGCATAGCCTCAAAGACCCATCCTTTTTTCTTACAAATAATACTGGTGCACCCCATGGCGATGTACTAACCCTAATGAAGCCTTGGTTTTGGAGCTGCTGAAGTTGCTCCCTTAATTCTCTCAATTCAGCAGGTGTCATACAGTATCGTGCTCTAGAGATTGGTGCAGTCTCAGGTACCAGATCGATTGTGAAATCAACATCTCTCTTTGGAGGTAATCTGGGAATATCTTAAAATACTTCTGAAAATTCATTAACAATCAGAATTTATTCTACTCCTTGAAGTTCAACTTCCGAGATGGCTGGCAAACTAACCAGTGCTCCTTTCCTTCGCATTCCATGAAATTGTAACGGTGCTCGGCCATCGATATTTAATATGACTATTTTCCTAAAACAATCGATTTTGGCCAGATATAAAGATAATCAATTCATCCCCAATATAATATCATATTATCACGTTATCATAACTATAAGATTAGCTGGTAAATTTATGTTCTCGATCATGATCGGACAAGATTTACAAATATGACTTAGGTCCACTGAATTACTTAGGGGGTTCGCTACCGTTAACTTTTTATTTAATGAAGTAGGTGATAACCCAAGCGAGCATAAGAGGCAGTAAAAAATAAATGAATGCGATGCTCCAGAGTTAAATAATGCTCTAAGTAAGGATGAATAAATGACAATGGTACCTTCGACTACATCACTGATAGCCTCGATGTTAGTCTGAATAATGTCATCTGTTTGCGGTATTGGATCCTCATATAAGATTGCGACATCATCATAAGTCTGGGTCGCTCCATCCTCAGACTGTGCTAGAACATCATAACTCTGAATTGGGCCCATTGTATTGTTGCGCTAAGTTCTCATACGGTTGCACTGTATCGTTTCCTGACTGTTCTAGGGCGTAAACTAGGCCTTGGGCTTGTGGTCTAGCGCTTGACCTCCCTGCCTCGACTACTGGTACTGCTGAGGTCTAACCTATGGCTGCGGTTGCTGAGGTGGTCTCTGATATACCGACGAAGGTCCTTGCAGTGGTGGCCTCGGGTACGACTATAGCAACATTTATGGATATGGCTAAGGTGGTCTCGATGAAGGATGTGATGCGGAAGGATGTAGTGGATGTCGCTGGGACATAGGCAGTAGCGCATGTTGCTAGGGAGGTCTGAAAGACTGATGTGACGGTCCTGACCTTTGTGGATATTGAGTGCGCCGTGGTCTAGAACAAAAATGAGAGGTGTGACCCTCAAGTCCACAATTATAGCAGAATCCCAAAAATCGTGGTGCAGGAAGTGTCGTCATCTGTCTAGTCATCGATGTCGGTGTTGTTCTCTGCTTCTTAGCTGCATCTTACTGGGCTGGCGATATGTGGGTAGCAGTTCTAGTACCACTATTTACGTCCTTCTTTTGATCACGATTCTTCCAATATTCGTTGATGTCTTTCTCCACTGCTAAAGCACGCTCCAACACTTTGGCATAAGTCTTCTGTACGAAAGGGGCTAATCGGCTACAAATGGAGGCTCTCAAACCTTCTTCAAATATTTATGACTTACGGGTTTCATCAAACATCAGAAAAGTTGCAAAACACGATAGCTTCATGAACTTAGCATTATACTGGCGCATTGTCATATCACCTTGCTCTAATTTCATAAATTCTTCCGCCTTTTAATATTTCACATACAAAGGAAAGTATTTATCGTCAACCTTCTCGCAAAACTGGGCCCAGGTCCAGGCTTCAACCCTCGGGTTCATCCTAACGACTGGGTCCCACAAATGGTCTGCCTCTCCTTCTAACATGTAAATAGCTCATTCTGATTTTTGGTAATTATCGCACCTCATAACCGTGAAAATCTTATCAATCTGTTTTTTCACACTTCGGCCTCAGATAGGTCAGGCCCACCCTTCAATACAGGCGTCCTCTGTCTTTTGAACCTTTCCAATAAAGTTCGTATCCCTTCGTTAGCTACGTGAACGGTTTGAGTTTGACCTTACGCTTAAGTTTGTTTTATCTAATAGCCCATAAGAGCCGTAAGATCTCCTATGGCTCTAATAATTCCACCCATAAGTGACCCATTTTCAGTGGTATCGGGACCAAGAGCTCCTGATGAGGCTCCGACATTAGTGTTGTGATCCGCCATAATATATGATTGATTAAACATGTAAGATCTAGTGTGTGACAACTAAGGTAGATTGTAGTAACTAAATTGAATTCTAAGTACCATTAAGAGAGTGCATACTATTTAAGGTCTCTAGGAGCATGAAAAATTTATTAGATTGCAAGAAAGATTACATGATCTAAAAGATTTACACATGAAGGTTAAGAGAATTCAAGCAGTGATATGTATCAAGGTTGTAGTGCAGATAATTTAGATTTTTAGGATGTTATTCCCGCTAATGTTTCTGGTACTTAAAGATGTCAATTGATCTAAAAAAAAATTATGAGGATACATCTATGATCTACTATAATTTTACAAAATTTCAACCTAATAAAACGTATACAAAAAATTCTAAAATTCGGATAATTAGGTCTGTCTAGAAACAAATGATTTCTGACTAATATACACAACTTAATATTGGTAAAGCATAAACCTAGATTTACATTTTTGAATTATTTTTTATTAAAATTACACTTATTAATCTACAACCTAAATTTTGAATTGACATAAATGGAGCTGTAATTAATTAGTTATGATTTTTGCAAGTTAAGTATTTTCTACTTACTATTGTTGTCCAATTTACCGTACTATGCTAAAAATTCTTTAGGGTCTAGATTTGGGTTGTTAGTTCAATATCAAGCCTAAATAAGATCATATCTGACGTCAACATAAAGTAATGATCCCTAAGTTTATATTTCTATTTTTCCTATCATAAAGGTAAATGGATTTATATTTGGGTCACTAATTTGAAAGACAACCATAGGTCCACAGTTTTTAATATCAAACCTAGCTTTGATACCAAACTGTCACGCCCCAAAATTTGGGTACCCAAGTAGGGCTACTCAATACCTAAATTCCAAGCATGTGAGCTACAATTTATATGTTATCATTAATGCACAAGTAAATACTCAATCCCACAAGGCTATGTGCATATAAAACAAAGGATGACAACTACTAATTTTCAAACTTAATTAAGCAACATTGTCCATATATCCATAATTAAAACAACTAATTAAATTAAGTAACTTAACTTATTACATTAGCATTGAAATTTCAAACTAAACCTAATGCAACTAATAATAAAGGCTTGCCTACTCGAAATATTCTAACTCGGCATCCGTATGTTTTAAATTTAACGTGAGTACAACGACTCAGTAGGATCGTCTTAAACACAAATCTAAAGTTCTAAATTTCTTATGTCTTTAAGTAAGTAATATATTTGAAATAAACATAATAACAGGACTTATACTAACATCGAGTAAAATGAATGTAAAAATGATATGCATGTCATACTATTTGAAGATTCAACATAATTAATTAAATAAATATCCAGAATTAATTATAACACCATACTCAATGTATGGCCACGTTGCATTAACATCCACGCACCGGTACTTCATGGTGAGGGACCCATTTATTCGTTAGCTGGTCAGACTACTGCTCCAGTTGTACTTCTAACGTATGTCCACGCACACAATTGTACTTATATGTCGTACATAAAGGAGACTCTGAAGGATCTAACAGGTTCTAGGGTCTTTCACCAAAGGGACACGATTGCCCTAATTGTTTGTTTTAGGGTCCCTCACCCAAGGGACACAATTGCCCTACTTGCTGGCTTTAGAGTCTCTCACCCAAGGGACACGATTGCCCTACTTGCTGATACAAATATAATTTCTTTCTTTCTTTCTTTTTTTTAAAAAAATAAATTAATAAAAATATAAGAGTCGGAATGACATGAACAATTCTAAAATCAGCAATAAAATAATTTAATAAAGCTAATTTCTACGTTACAATTTAGAATCTATACGAGGTGCATAAATTTAATGCCGATAAAAATTTAGTCCCTAAAATTATAAAAAGACTGTTTACTGTAACCGACAATAAATTAGGATTTTCTGAGGTACAGGCCATGTTTCATAATAGTGTGGACATTTATACCAAAACCCTCGACTTTTCTGAAAATTTTATTTGAGCTATGAATTTGTGATTTTCTTTTTATATTTTATATATTGATATAACTAATTAATTTTTAAATTTTTGAAATAATATTAAAATTCTAACTTAAATAATTATTTAATCATATATACTAAAATTTATATTAATTGTTAAACACTAGATTCTATAATTCTCAACAATTCCATAAATAATCTTAATCTCATTTAGTTCATTTCAAATAGATTTAGTTCTTAATATTTGAATTGAATTCGTATTCCAAGTGAGCGTATTTACTATTAATTTTATAAATAATAACTACAAATTAAATTATAATATAAACTTATAACTTAATTAAACATCTTAAGGTAATTCTTAATTTAGGTTAATAAATCAACTAATCTAAAGTCCTGAATCTATATTTTGTATATGTTAAATTTATTAAATTAATTATTCTGAAATGTTAATCAATACATCAAATTAAAATTTTAAAATCTTCAAGAGGATTTATGTTACTAGTTTAATTTATATACATCATTTTTTCTTATAAATTGTATTGAAGTTAATTAATTTATAACATTAATTATATTTTTTTTCTATAAATTTATGGATTAATTTGAAGTTAAATATAAAAAAAATTTAATTAATTAATAAATCCATAAATTTAAAGTAGGCTTTATATTATTGATGTCACGCCCCGAAAATCGGAACCCGAGTTGGCCAGGCCCAGACCTGAATTTCAGGACTGTGAGTTATATTTAAATAAAATATACATCGCAACCCACATTATTTCATGCATTTTCAAGGCAATCGGAGCAACTAAAAGGATACTAATCATTGTCATTAAATATTGTCCACTAATCAATCCTTAAATCTTTAATTACATTGACATTAAAAAAAATAACAACATACATTGAATTTTAATTAATTTCTAAATAAATAAAAAAATATAAAAAATATAAAAGTCTTCAATCTTGTCCAACTGGTTCTTCATATACAAATCCTACAAAACAGTCTATATGGATGTGAGCGCGATGGCTCGTAGAGTCACATCCTTCCCAAAATTGAAAATTTTACATTAACACGAATAAAACTCAATAATACAAATATGATTAATGATTAGTATTGAACCATCATTGTACATGACAACAATAATAATTTATTTTTCATAATAACAGAATAAGACAATGCCGTTATCTAAAATCATTTTGGTTCAATCCAGGGCAAAGCACCCATGTGTGTTGATCCTTTTAGGGAATGACCCTCGGCAGAGCACCGGTGTTGATCCTTTTAGGGAATGACCCTCGGCAGAGCACCTGGTGAATAAACTTTTAGGATAAATATCCAGGGCAGAACACCCGTATGTATTGATCCTTTTAGGGAATTGCCTAGGGCAGAGCACCCGTGCTGATCCTTTCGGGTATGACCCTGGGCAGAGCATCCGTACCGTACTAATCCTTTCGAGAATGACCCAGGACAGAGCACCCGTACGTATTGATCCTTTTAGGGAATTGTCCAGGGCAGAGCACCCGTGCTGATCCTTTCGGGTATGACCCTGGGCAGAGCATCCGTACCGTACTGATCCTTTCGGGAATGACCCTAGGCAGAGCACCTGTAACAAATATAATATAATGATCATTTTAAGGCAGAGCACCCATAATTTAAATACAATTTAAAGTAGTTAACAGTGATCAAATGAATTTATTTCACATATCATAAATCAAATAATTTAAATCAATAATATAAAATAAATAATCAATGTAATCAAATATATACACTAATGTAGTCTTTTCAATCGAGAAGATCACCTACCTGGTGTGTTGAGTGGAGGTTAAATGGCATAGTTTGGACATTGCAGATTGGAGATGGATCCAGTGGATAGTTGAGATTTCTCAATTTATAGGTTGGCTCGAAAATGGAAAGAGAAAGGAGGAAATATCGGAGAGGTTTCAATTTATGTGGATTGCATTGTGGAAGCCTTCCAACTCCCTTACTGCAACTAAAGCTAGGTGGGTCCAACGAGATGTTTGTGAGAAATTCATTCCGTCCAGCTAATTTATCAAGTCGTAATAATACATGATTATAAAGGTAAGGCAAATTTGGAATTTAGGTGGGCTAGAAGACTGGAAACAGTGGGGTTGAACGCTTACCATTAAAATCTGCTTGGGTTGATGGTGAGCGGCATAGATTATTTGGTGGGTTCCGCAAATGAAGAATGGTGGAAGAAGAAAGAGGAGAGTTTGAATGGGATAGGAAATTGAGGAGAGAGGTTAGGTCGTGTGGTGAGAGGAGTGAGAGATGGGGTTGGTTACGGTGAGATGACGCACGTCATTTTGTTTTGTTTTGTTTTTTTTCTTTTCGTTTTTTGAATGGGCTCCACAGGAATGATGTGACAGATCCACACCGTTCATCGGTTTTGTTAGATAATGTTAGGACATGGCCATGGAAATTTGGTAGATTCAAGGTTTAAGTGGGCCACACCAAAAGAAAAAATGGGATATAGTTCCCACCGTTAAAAAAAAAAAAAAAAAAAAAAAAACAGACGGGTTGTTACAATTGATGGTAAAACAGTTCAATTCAAAAGAGTTTATAAATTACAAGAAATTGAAATCATAAATTTACGTAACATTTTTAGCAATAATTTAAAATTAATAATTCTTAAGAATTTTATATTTTAAATTAATTATATATAAAAAATTTAATAAACAAAAGCATCTAAAATTTTCATATATGACTTAGAATCACACCAAGAACACAGAATAATCTATTTTAAAATTAAAGGATTAACTAACCTATTATATGAATTTTAATTAATTAATTATAAATAAAATTGCATGAAAATTCAAATTAAAAAACATAGAAATATAAAATTTCATATTCGTAAAAGATCACCTACCTTAAAAAAAAAATCTGATGATCCGGCCCTACTCCAATTTCTCTCTCTCTCTCTCTCTCTCTCTCTCTCTCTCTCTCTCTCTCTCTCTCTCTCTCTCTCTCTCTCTCTCTCTTTTGATCTACAGAGTTTTCTCTCTCTCTCTCTCTCTATCTTTCTTTTTTATTCGATTGTTTCTTTCTTCTTCTTGTTTTTTTTTTAAAGGAGGTGAGTGACGAAATGGAAGAGTAGGAATGTGGACAGTTTCAATTGGTGGGAGGGTTCGATGTCTATTACCATACGAAAAAGAAGGAAGAAGTGAGAGAGTGGGTTGGTCTGCGGTGACGTGCTTCCGCACATCACTGGAGATAATTCATTCCTTTTTCTTTTCTTTTTTTTAAAGATGTGGTGGGTCCCAATTATAATGTTATAAATCCACTTCGTCCATCATCTTGGCCTAGCCATGAGAGGACATGAGGCCAAAAATGAAGCTGATCCAAAACTCAGGTGGGCCACACATAAGCAGATGGTGATGTTGGTTCCCACAAAAAAATGGGTTGTTATAGTTTCTGTAGTGCGGCATACTTGAGCCTTGGATCTTCCTCATTTTATGTCCCATTCCCTAAAATGGTATGGAAAATGGATGAACGGTGTGGATCTAATACATACATCATGATAGGGCCCACAAAAGTTCCATGTATCAACACTTCTGATTTTCTTCTCTCGACCGAGAATGTGATGCATCATGGGAGCTGATTAGGTGAGACACATACCTCACCCAAGACGGTGCGGCCCTAACAGTGGTGGCCACCTTGATGTGTGTATTCCTTATCTACCCTTTTTCCCATATCATCTCAGGGTATTATGCAAAAAAATGAAGTAAATCGAATTATCATGTGGACCGTACTATAGGAAACAATGGTGATTGACCATTAATAGGCTACAAAGTTTTTGACCAAGCTGATATTTATTTTTTCCCTTCATCTGGGCTTATGTGAACTTATCAACAAATTAGATGGCGAATAAAATCTATGGAAACATTAATTTGTGTTGATATGTGGAGCCACATCTAGGGCCATCTTCGACCGGTCGTGGGCTATGCACGACCAGTCGTAGGGGCCCGCTCGACCAATTGTGGACCAGTTCGACTCAAAGTCCAGCGAGCATCATTTTTTTGGTCCCTAGGTGTTCGACCAGTCGTGGCCCAGTCACGACCGGTCGTAGGGGTCGCTCGACCGGTCGTGCAGTTTGCTCGACCAGTCGTAGTTACGCAGATTCGTTTCTGAATCCGATGCGGACTGCGGATTTTGGTGTCACCTTTCGAAGGGTGCGAAAGGGAAGTTGCCTAAACTATATATAGGTGTCCCTAGGGCTTTTCTGGGATATGAGAAAGTATTAGAAAGAGTTCTAATGTGTGGGTTAAGAGTTTTTCTATGAGCTTCCAAGGGAGAGGTTAGTATTTTGCCTTGTAATCTTCGTTATTCTTCATAGTGGAAGTTTGCATCCGTGGTTTTTTACCCTAGTTTGGGGTTTTCCACGTATATCTTGTCTTGTGGTTTGGTGGAATGCTTTGATTCAGTTTCTAGTTTATATTTCTTCCTGTTTATCGTTTGTGGGTGAGGCTTGAGATTGGATCTCGACTCACTGTGTTGTCAGCGTGCTGCGCAACAACTGGTATCAGAGCTATTGGTTTAGTTCTATTGGGAGCGATGACGGAAGAAGGGAAAACTAGAATTGAGAAGTTTGATGGTTCAAACTTTGCCTTCTGGAAGATGCAGATGGAGGATTATTTGTATCAGAATGACCTTTATATTCCTCTAGGAGGAAAAGAGAAGAAGCCAGAAAAGATAACAGATGATGAATGGTTTTTACTGGATAGGAAGGCTTTAGGAATGATCCGACTCTCTTTGTCTAAGAGCATCGCCTTCAATATATCCAAGGTAAAAACTACAAAAGAACTAATGGAAGCCCTAACCACCATGTATGAAAAGCCCTCAGCGTCCAACAAGGTTCATCTTATGAAACAGATATTCAATATAAAGATGTCAGATCGTGGGAGTGTGGCTGAACATCTAAACGAGTTCAATACAGTCACGAGCCAGTTGGAATCCGTTGGCATCATTTTTGAGGATGAGATCAGGGTGATATTGATCTTATTCAGTCTGTCAGACAGTTGGGATGGTTTGGTGATTGCTGTGAGCAATTCTTCAGGGTCGACAAAGCTAAAATTTGATGATGTGGCCGGTCTAATTATCAGCGAAGAATCTAAAAGGAATCTGATCTCAGTGAGACAGTTAGCCGATACCGGTTATGTGACGACATTCACCAGTGACTCCTGAAAGATCACAAAAGGTGCCTTGGTAATATCTCGAGGCAAAAAGGAAGGTAATTTGTACGTGACTTCAGGATTGTATAGTTCACTCGCAGTCGCATCAACTGGAGTGAATAGGCAGTTATGGCATCAAAGGCTG
>JAJHSJ010000013.1:7599579-7711144 GCA_021015155.1 Magnolia officinalis
AAAATATTTTTGAAAAATGCTGTCTACTTAATTAAGACAGCAGATTAGTCTAATTTTGGTCCTTACTCTTGCTCTATTGGTAGACTCCGAGGAGTTTCAACACCTGGTCAAAGGTTCAGGTGAAATCCCACTACTGCGCGTGAGTTTCTGGGGTATGTGCGTGTGTGTTAAAAAAAAAAATCTAATTTGTTAATAATTTTTTTGATTTTATTCATGTAAAACCGTACTGATATTAATTGTATAATATAAAATAATAATGATTACAACTGCATTTATCTCTCCCATGTCTATCTGATTTTCGATTTATGTGCCATTATTTAATTAACAATTACGTGCATCCTTAGCTTCTTGATCTAAACTGTTCATTTCCTCGTACTGCTAACAGAATTTATTGTCCTATAAAAATGCTTAATCGATGATCTTAATCTTTGAATCTCGGATGTGAACACGTGCCATTCAATATTCATATTTGTACACAATCACTTGCCAGATGTATCTTACTATAGCCCGTGGAGCATAGAATCCAAACAGTCAATGGTTGGTATTATTATTTAAGATTGTACTCAGGTTAGCCATAGTTCGATGGAAGCCATTGAAGTTGTGGCCTACCAATGGACGGCTGAGAAGAGAGTTACAACAATGGTTCTGAGAGGTTAGTGATTAGAATCTTACATTGGAGGAGATTTTTGGTAAATGATCCGTCCACATTGGGATGCAACAAATCAATGGACAGAAAGACAGGTTCAAGCATTCCTGGTGGCCCCACCTCACGAATGATGAACGGATGGATCTCTCCTCAGTGAAAATCCGTACTTAGGCAGAGTATGGTATTCACGCGCATGAACACGGTCCCTCTTCATGCGGCATATTTATAGTTGTAAATACTTTGGATGGGTCATAAGACGGATGTAGCGCTGAAACGTGGTTATAAGGATATGACTTGCGGCCAGAAAATGGAGGGCTAAAATAAAAATAAGATCACAGCTGATCTCACTAACAAATATTCGTCAGAGCCATCCATTGCTATGGGGCCACCATGATGTTTGTGTTTTATTTATGTCGCACATCCATTTTGTCAGCTTATTTTAGGGTATTAGGCCAAAAATAAAGCAGACCAAAAGCTCAAGTGGTTCACACGGGATGAAATAGTGGTGATTGAACACCCACCGTTCAAATTTTCAACAAAAGGATTGGATCAAGCTGATATTTGTGTTTTATGTTAATCTTATAACCATGTTGGATGGAAAATAAACATTACAGTTAGCTGAGAAAAGTTTCAGCAGTCCACTGGTTCGGTGTGGTCCACTTGAGCTCTGGATTTGCTTCATTTTTGGGTTTATGCACCAAGTGAGGTGACAAAACCTATTGACAATGAAGATATAAAACACATATATCGCAGTGGGCCCCGCGACTTTGGTCACTAGGGAATCCACTTTTATCCACACCTAGGGGGACCAGATTTGGTTTGGCTGGGGTAATGTTGAGTTTCATGGCACCATTTTATTGACCCCCACAACTCATCAGAGAAAACCCACAAACTTTCTACAGGTTGCTAGGGAGTGGTGCTTGAGCTTTGGATTTGCTTCATTTTTGGGTTTATGCCCCCAAATGATGTCACAAAACCAATTGACAAAGCAAATATAAAGGGAAATTGACCGTACTCACTTCGAAGTTTGGGCAAATTAACTAGAAAGTTAGGTCATTCCATATATTATAAGAAGGGCCTTCTGCATTCTTCAAAAAGTACTTGGACCAAAATGCCCTTGTCCTTGTTTCAGTAGTTGTACGGTTTTCCAAGAAATAAGAAGTTATGTCATATTTAATGCCAAGAAAGTGATGTGTACGGAACCCTTTTTTGCGTGCAGGCAAGGGCCAAGCTCGTGGGGCCCACATTCCATGCCGCCCATCCTTTTTGCCGTGTCATTTTAGGTCTAGGGCCTAGATATCAGCCTGATCCAGAACTCGTGTGGATCACATAATAGAAAATAATGGTGACAATGGAACCCACTGTTGAAACTTTTCAGGCTCACCGCGATGTTTGTTAGAAGTGGACACTGCCCAAGTTAGGACTTTTTTGGGACCACGCGGAGTAAGCTAACAAGGTGGATGGAATGAATCACCCGATTGTGGGCCTTAAGCTATGGTACCAATGGTTTGATAGAAAATGACGTGAACACGTTCAAAACCACGATCAATATAACATGACAATCACGACCCATATAACATAGCAACCACGACCCATGCAAACCACGACCCATATGGGCCCACATTGATGTATGTGTACAATCCATTCCGTCCATCCTTTTTGTCATGTCATTTTAGGGCTAGGGCCCAAATATCAGCCCGATCCAATGCTTTTATGGCCCACGAAATAGAAAAATAATGGTGACTATTGAAAGTTTCCAGGCTCACTGGGATATTTGTTAGAAGTGGACATTGCCCAAGTTAGGACTTTTTGGGCCCACACCGAGCTGGCTGACAAGGTAGATGGATCGAATCACCCCATTGTGGGACTTAAGCTATGGTACCAATGGTTTGATAGAAAAGGAATTGAACACGTTGAAAACCACAATCCATACAACATGACAACCACGACCCATCTAACATAGCAACTACAACCCATGCAAACCACGACCCATCTAACATAGCAACTACGACCCATGCAAACCACGACCCAAATGGGCCGCAGTTGTATGGATCGTAGTTTTCATGTTATATGGGTCTTAGTTGTCCTGTTATATGGGTCTCAGTTGTATGGATCGCAGTTTTCCTGTTATATGGGTCGTAGTTATCATGTTATATAGGTCACGGTCGCAGTTGTCCTGTTATATGGGTCTTAATTGTCCTGTTATATGGGTCTCAGTTGTATGGATCGCAGTTGTCCTGTTATATGGGTCGCAGTTATCTTGTTATATGGGTCGCGGTCGTAGTTGTCCTGTTATTTGGGTCTTAGTTGTCCTGTTATATGGGTCTCAGTTGTATGGATCGTAGTTGTCCTGTTATATGGGTCTTAATTGTCCTGTTATATGGGTCTCAGTTGTATGGATCGCAGTTGTCCTGTTATATGGGTCGCAGTTATCTTGTTATATGGGTCGCGGTCGCAGTTGTCTTGTTATTTGGGTCTTAGTTGTCCTGTTATATGGGTCTCAGTTGTATGGATCGTAGCTGTCCTGTTATATGGGTCTTAATTGTCCTCTTATATGGGTCTCAGTTGTCCTGTTATATGGGTCGCAGTTATCTTGTTATATGAGTCGCGGTCGCAGTTGTCCTGTTATTTGGGTCTTAGTTGTCCTGTTATATGGGTCTCAGTTGTATGGATCGCAGTTGTCCTGTTATATGGGTCGCAATTATCCTGTTATATGGTCGCGGTCACAGTTGTCTTGTTATATGAGTCTTAGTTGTCCTATTATTTGTGTCTCAGTCGTATGGATCGCAGTTGTCCTGTTATATGGTCGCATTTATCCTGTTATATGGGTTGCAGTCGCAGTTATCCTGTTATTTGGGTCTTAGTTGTCCTGTTATATGGGTCTCAGTTGTATGGATTGCAATTGTCCTATTATATGGGTCGCAGTTATCCTATTATATGGGTCGCAGTCGCAGTTGTCCTGTTATTTGGGTCGCAATTGTCCTGTTATATGGGTCTCAGTTGTATGGATCACAGTTGTCCTGTTATATGGGTCGCAGTTATCCTTTTATATGGGTCGCAATCGCAGTTGTCCTGTTATTTGAGTCACAATTGTCCTGTTATATGAGTCGTGGTTATCATGTGATATATGGCTCACAATGGGGTGATCTAATCCATCCACCTTGTTAGCCAGCTTGCGGCGGGCCCAAAAAGTCCTGACTTGGGCCCACATTGATGTTTGTTAGAAGTGGACAATGCCCAAGTCACCATTATTGATGTTTCAATAGTCACCATTATTTTCAAAAAGCCTTGACTTAGCCCCACATCTGATCCATTGATGTTTCAACAATCACCATTATTTTCTATTATGTGGGCCACACGAGCACTGGATTAAGCTAATATTTGGCCCCTAGCCCTAAAATGACATGGCAAGAAGGATGGGCGGTATGGATTATACACATACATCAATGTGGGCCCATATAGGTCGTGGTTTGCATGGGTCATAGTTGCTATGTTATATGGGTCGTGGTTGTCATGTTGTATGGATCGTGGTTTTGAACGTGTTCACGTCCTTTTCTACCAAACCATTGGTACCATAGCTTAAGGCCCACAATAGGGTGATTCATTCTGTCCACCTTGTTGGCTTACTCCGCGTGGTCCCAAAAAAGTCCTGACTTGGGCAATGTCTACTTCTAACAAACATCGCGGTGAGCCTGAAAAGTTTCAACAATGGGTTCCATTGTCACCATTATTTTCTATTATGTGATCCACACGAGCTCTAGATCAGGCTGATATCTAGGCCCTAGCCCTAAAATGACATGGCGAAAAGGATGGGCGGCATGGATTATACACATACATCAATGTAGGTCCCACGAGCTTGGCCCTTGCCCGCACGCAAAAAAAGGGTTCCGTACACATCACTTTCTTGGCATTAAATACGACTTAACTTCTTCTGCCCTGGAAAACCGTACAACTACTGAAACAAGGACAAGGGCATTTTGGTCCAAGTAATTTTCGAAAGCAAGTCATAAGACCCTTCTTGTAATATATAGAATGACCTAGCTTTCTAGGTAATTGACCCAAACTTCGAGGCAAGTACGGTCAATTTCCCAAATATAAAACACGTATATCACGATGGGCGATGTTGGCCACTAGGGAATTCACCTCCATCTGCACCCAAGAGGAGTGGATTTGGTCTAGCTGGGGTAATACGAAGTCATTTCATTGGCCCCCTATTACTTATTGGAGAGGACCTAGCTATAGATGGATGGTCCTGGCTAGGGTTCTATAGTGCCACCATGATGTATGTGTTTTATCCACGCCGTTCATCCAATTTGACGGATCATTTTAGGGCATGAGCCCAAAAAGGATGTAGATCGAAGGTTTGAGTGGACCACACCACGAGAAGTAGTGGTAACATTGACACCTACCCAAACCTTCCTAGGGTCCACCGTGATGTTTTTTAGCCATCCGACCTGTTCATAAGGCCATACAGACCTCAATGAAGGGAAACTGTAGACAGCCCACCTCGGGTTGATAAGCTTGAGTGAACAGAAACCCTGATCCATACCCTTAACCCCGATCCAAACCCAAAACCCAAAACCCTGATCCATACCCTTAACCCAAATCCAAACCCAAAACCCTAATCCATACCCTAAGCCCTAGTCCAAACCCTAAAATCTTAGGTACCAACCTGAAAACCCAGTTAACCCAGTCGTCATAACCCAACAGAACCCTAAACTTGGTCCTAAACCCGAACCTTAGGAAAAACCTATCGTATTGAGTCAACCCACCTAGTTAACTCACCTAATCAACCCACATAGCTTACCCAGTCCACTCACCTTGTCAAACTAAGCCCATAACCCATTTTGGCTCAAGCCCATTCCAAAGCCCAATTCAAAGAAGAGAAGAGACAACAAGGCAGCTTTAGAGAGTCAAAGTTGTCCACGTGTACGGGAGGAACCACTCTCCAAAGCTGAAGCAAAAAAGATTGGGTGCCGCTCGCCATGTGGCACTAGCCATGCCTCAGCCAGCTGCTCACTCATATGTTGTTGTACTCCCTAGTTGTTTCATGCATGTGCAAAATCTGAAAGTTACTACAATGTCCCTCTATTGAGCTAAAATTACACTTATGTCATCCAAACCAACACATGAGATCTTGCCACATGGAAATCTCATATCTCAACCATCCAAACCCTTTTTAACCTCAAGCTTTGTAGGAATTACTAGAAAATCGGGCTGGAGGGTTATAAATACCCCCATTCCCTTCACATTTCAAGTATCTCACAGAAACCATCTAAGCACTCAAAACCATTCCTTAATAGTCTAGAAGCATCCTAAACCCCCTTAGTCATCTCCCACCAAGGAGAGTGAGAGTGAGAGTGAGGAAGAGAGTGCCTAGCACATGTCTAACCCTAATACTAGCCTCTTGAGCCAAACTAAGTTCAATCCAAGCCACTCGATACAATCCTTGCAACACTACCCCCATCCAATTATCTTCAATCAAGCTTCATCTAGCCCATAGCATTTGCGTAACATTACATTCATCTCATCATTCAACACACTTTGCACTAAATTGACTCGGAAGTATGCTTTGAGGCTTGCCGATCTAATCAGATCCTGCCTAATAGAAAACCTGCTAATTACTTCACATTTTGTCTCTAGCATTACATACATTCATATAAGAGAACTGAATCTTAATCCTCATGAACAGTTAAGATCCTATGAAATAGAAACCGTACATCTGTACAGGTAGAGCGGGTACTTAGCACATACCCCCTCTGTAACCGTGGTCTCTTACTTAGAATCTCTTATCATAGAATCAAAGAGTCATCTTAGGGCAGTAAATCTTCGAATCCATATCCTAACATTTCTATACGGTATAACCGATTGTAGAGACAAAGAAATCGGCTAGTGGCAACTCTAGTTAAACATAATCAATCAATCACAATACAAAAGCTCTCAAAAGAGGCAACCTGTGGAGCAAAGCGACACTCAAGTCGAATCTAGCACGGAATCTTAGCGTCTACAGATACATAAATATTGGCTTGCTTGATCCAAAACTCATGTGGTCCCCAAGAGGTTTTCAATGGTAAGTGTTACATCCCCAGTGTTTCTTGTGGTGTGGTGCACTTGAGCCTTAAATTTGCCTCTTTTTTTTTGCTCGTGCCCTAAAATGATCTATCAAAATGGATGGATGGCATGGATAAAACACACACATCAAGGTGGGCCTCATAGAGTCCTTGCCACGACTGTTAATATCTAGCTAGGTCGACATGGTGGTAGTACCCAATTCGCGCCCATTGTCAAGTCAAGTATATGATGCACTATGTCTGTTAGACTAATGAAATAACGCCATATTATGGCTTAACAGTGTTACCCTAGCCTAACTACTCCCCTCCCCCATCTACGGTAGGCCCATATTTAGACAGCTCGGATCAAGGTACATATCTCGTATATGTTAAGAGTGCGTGATTATGAATAACTGCACTCTTGCAGCTTGCCAAGTAACCTACGAGAAGGATTCAACTTGGATTATGTTGTACCTTATTTTTTACCATTCTTAAAATGACCAATTAGAAAATGACACGTATCATTGCATGAAAAGTACAAAGCATGTGAAAGATCTTTAGAGATATTTGGAGTGCTTTCTATGGAAGTACAACTGGCATTGAGCTGATAAATATACGACATCGAATGACGAGGCATGATCGAGAAGTCTAAGAGGCAGAAATCGGTCGAGCAAAAAAGAACGGTTAGAGGGACACGTGTATAAGATAAAAAAAGAATCTAGAAGACCGACATGACAATGATTCAACTTCCATAACTGTCAAATAAAGGAAGAAATGCTTGAAGAAAAGCTGCAACAGAGAACTATAAATAGCGGGATAATTCAACAAAGAAAGTCGTCTCATACCAATCCATAAAACCAATCAAATTTATCTTTCCTTATCATAGTTAAGCTCTATCCTAAGAATAGTGGTAATCTTTAGCTACAATCTAGGTCTATGCTTTTGTGCCAAACTATTCTCAGTATCAATATAATTACTTTATCTTTTAGAAAGGCATTCTTACAGTTGCTCCATGTGATTGAGTGTAAGTATTTTCTTTTTGTTTCACTGTTCCACTTATAAAAGTCATTTCATATGGAAGGAAATGTGCAACCCATCTTTGGAGGAAGAACCCCACCCTCTGTCAATCACATGATTATTTGATAACTATTTTGTGAGTGACTAAATAGGTGACCGATCATCTCAGATCTCAATCAGACACGATCACATTCGA
Organism: Magnolia officinalis; assembly: GCA_021015155.1. Taxonomy (NCBI): domain Eukaryota; kingdom Viridiplantae; phylum Streptophyta; class Magnoliopsida; order Magnoliales; family Magnoliaceae; genus Magnolia; species Magnolia officinalis. Next base: position 7,607,489 of record JAJHSJ010000013.1, read on the forward strand.
TGTATCTGATTATCTTGGCGCTTAGGGCACGTCCACACACACCACACATGATTTTTAAAAAAAACTGAGAGCCAACAATTTTTGGCACGCCCGGTAAGACTAAAAATACTTAGTTGCCATAAAATATCCATTGTGCATCGACCGTGCAACAAAATAATTTTTGGCATGCTTGAAGGGACACCAATTTTTTAATAAACATACCGGTGTAATAAAGCATGAGCTAAAGAGGTACTCATAATACTTCCGGAGTTAATTAACTTCTTGCACCATAGGAAGAAATGCAAGTGCAGCCAATACCTGAGTTGTTGCCGAACCCGGTACCCAATTCTTCAAATCAGGACAAGGCATCATCATCTTAGACTGATCCACTTACGATAATGTCAGTTGGACTATGCGATATACAAATGTAGATTTAGCATATTGTAGAGTAGTCACGAATTCATGCTGAAACTTTTAATAGGTGGATGACCAGTTATACTGGGAGCTTAAATAAGATGATGACTAAGCAAACAGTGCCTACACCAATTGTGCCTCAACAAACAGTTGAGATTAGTTTTGTCAAAAATTTAGCGCTAGTACTGCTAGCTCTTATTCCACAACGACACACACATCTTGCCCTAGAACATGAAGTGGGAATGTTCCTCCATATACAAAGTTCAAACGATTCGAACGAGAAAACATAAATTTCATTCATGAGGTCAGAAATCAGGGAGTGCTCGGTGGGCAGCGTTTCCCTAGGAATATTCCTCACAATGGAGGAGCAATACCCAATAGGTCCTGAGCCACCTTCTGTGGTTGAACCTTACCATTTGGATTACGACAAAGTTTTACAACTGGTCCAAGAGGTGGAAGGCAAAGTTCTTGGTCGAAGTACAACTCTCGTCCATCACAAACCTTATCCTGAATAGATTGATAAGCAATATCTGTTACCAAGGAATTACTGACCTCATTTTTCAGGTATTTACATGTGAGACTGGTCAATCGACCATACACCACATTGGTCAATTTACCATAGAGTGTGGAGAATTGGCCAATAATGATAATTGCAAACTTTAATTATTCGATCATTTTTTAATTGTAGTAGATTTCACTTGGCACTCCAATTAATTTGTTACCGAATTTCATTCAAACTTGGCAAGAAATGGAGGATAAGCTTCACACCATTTCTTCTATAGGGACAAGGAGATTTCTATGGATGACCTTACACGTTTCTGACAATTGCTAAGAGAATCGATCGAAAACTATGTCACTCGGTGTAAAAGAGCTAAAAGTCAATACAAAATATTCATGACCAAGGGCGAATTTGTCTAACTGGCCCACGATGGTCTTGAGTACAAACTTCGTAAAAAGTTTATCAGAACTGAGTTTCTCGATCTTTATGATTTAACAAGAAATATATTCCAGTACGAAGCTCTTCTTTCAGGAAGGAATGAGATAAAAGAACTTATCATTTGTGACATACTATTATGATCTATGATGTGGCAGTGGCTGAAGTAGTGGCAAAGTAGTCATTCGTCTACTTGGTGTTGGTTAAAACAGAAGCGATCACGTCAGCCACACAAAAAGCTCAAAGGACATATACATTTGATATTTACCGGGGTTGATGAGATCTTTGATATAATGTTAGTCATAAAATTTATTAAAATTCGTATCAATCATAAAAAACCTACAGTCAAATAATTGAAAAAGACCAAGTATTACAAATGGCATGGAACTTGATCACATTCTATTAACAAATGTGTTGTTTTCAAGAATGTTATCCAGAATAACATTGATCAAGGATTGTTAAAATTTTCTAAAAAGGAAAAAAATGTGATGTTAATTGACACTAACCCGTTTCCATCTAATATGGAGATTAAGATGGCCATGGTCAATTCTTAGAAGTTGGTTCGACCGCGATAAAAAATTGACATTGGGCCTTTTGAGGACCAAGTCAAGATATAACAATCTGGAAAATGATCCAAGATAATTTTGCAAGCAGCTATCACTACGAAAGCATGACCAAAAGTAACCTCGTCTAACAACCATATGCCATATTTGTGCGAGCAATGTGCACACCCAATCCATCCGAACAGACAATTTTCTCGACTGAATAGACAAACTAAACCATAGTTCGCATAAAGGTCGGAAATAATAGCTTTTATCACCAACATAGACTTCAACATCTCATTCATAACCCTCGACCAACCCCAATGTTGAGACGTAGGATGGTTAAACCACACCCTACTATGAAAGAGGTCTAGAAGAGGGTCAATCATCCTAAATTACTAGCCATACCTGAGGGGATGACCCGTACCTAAAAAAATGGCGATGGCAAAGGCGACATGCTTCTAACAAAGACAATTAGCTAGTGTAGAGGATGAATATCAAAGTATGGCTATGCGATCGTGGTCGAGGCCAACAAGGGATAAAAACAATAACTATAAATATGGTTGATCTAATTGTGAAGCCTGTTTTGTAGAAGCCGACCAACAATGACCAACACCTTGAAAAAGAATGTGGCATTGAAGGGTCGAACAAATACCTTAACAATGAATGCTTCTCAAGTGATGATCTATTGATTGAAGAACTCATAGAAAAAGCAGAGTCATTAAAAACTTTGCCCAAGGCTGAGGAAAATGGGAAAGTTCTAACGAGTGGCTCAAAGGATTTGCATGCAGTTGAAAATATTAAAGAACGACCGAATTTGAAAATACCTAGAGGGCAATATCTAAATTTTAAACTACAATTTGTGTCACTCCCATTAGTTGCAATTGACTGTAATATGGTACTCACTCTACCATTGAGCTTTTAGGCTAAACCATCTCAGCCCAGCACAATAGAGAGAGATATGGAGGAACTTAGCCTCCTATAATCATACAGTGTAATTCCTTTGACTCTAAAACAAAAAAAATCATGAAATATCAATTATTATGGTTAAACCAGGCATGCCTTCTGAGAAAATAGTGATAGAGAGACCCACTCACAATATGACCCAACATTTGAAGACGTTATACATCTCTGTTCACTTGGAGGGGTGTCCAGTTCTAGGGCCCTGGCCGACAATGGTGCAACTGTGAATATTCTTTCGGCTCGAATGATGGCGAAATTGAAAAAAAACTCCAGATGGTTTAATCTCGACTGAAGTCACGGTCAATAATTTTACTAAAGTGATAACACAGGGCACATAGTGTCCTACCAATCGACTTGATGGTGGGAACTGAGAAAATGTTGGCCACCTTTTTTATGATCGACATTTCATCAAATTACAATGTCTTATTGGGAAGAAATTGGATACATTCTTTATCATGTATCTCATAATATTTGCCCGAATTCATAATCTTCTGGAATGAAGATAAACTCGAATTAGTGTTGATAGATAACAAGCCATTTTTAGTCACATGTAATACAACCAAAGCTTATTTTTATGGAGATGAGCTTAGGTTGATATGTTTTACTGATAAGTATGGACGTCCAATTGGTATATATGTTAAAGTCAATTCGAACAACATCATGCGAGATATTACTATTATGTTATGACTGAACAATGATCTATGTTATGACTGAACAATGATCTGCTGAAGGCTATAGTGCCTTATTGGGCAGTTTCGCATTGTATTAGAAGAAGTCCCGTGATGAGTTGATCATCAATCAAGGGAAGAACGGCCGATTTCGCGGCTAGAATAAGGCAGCTCAAGGAAAGCTTGAAAGAATATGGTGATGAATGCTTAGTCGTCATGACTGACATCGCAATACCAATCGATGAGGTGGCCGAAGATGGCATAAAATTAAAAGACTTAAAACGGGCCCATAAAAGTTGGATGATTCTCAAGCCTAAGTTCAAGATCCACTGATTAAAATAAATTTGGGGACAAAGCAAGATCCCAGGCATACTTTTATCAGTGATTTGATGGAGCCATAAGTCTAGGTCGAACTCACTAATTTGTTGAGGGAAGTTGCCCACTATTTTGCATGAGATTATCATGAAATACCTGGAGTACATTGAAATTTGATTGAGCACAGGTTACATATAAAATAAGGGTATCGGCCACATAAACAACTGCCTAAGTGAATGGCGGTCGAAGTTACTCAGAATTTTTTTAATTTTTTTTTAAAAGATCAAATGGCCATTGAAAGTTGGATTCATTAAACCCATTAAATATGTTGAATGTGTCCTTAACGTGGTTCCAGTCATCAAGAAAAATAGTAAACTCCAAGTTTGCATTGATTTCAAAATTTTAAATTGAACTACACTTAAGGATGGGTATCTAATGCCCATGGCTGGCGAATTAATCGATCGGCTCCAAAAAGTTGAAGTAGTCATGAGGAGAGAAGTGTTGGTTGTATACTCGTGCAAGGATAGACTAATGCATTCATAGATATCAATCTGTTGCCATGAATCACCATGTTGTTTGGATATACGGTCAAACAATTTTGACCATCCTTTCATAGGTCTCACCCAGGATCTCGAGGTCTTAAAAGAATTAACAGAATCTGGAAGAGAATCGTATTGAAGAAGAAGTTTTTTACCTAAACAGCCAAGGAAGAATGAGTTTACGGATTGGATCTGTTCAGAAATGATTTCAGGATGAAAAGCTAGTCAGAGGGTAAGGAATAATGTATCTGGTTCAATAGGAGTGTCGAAAATAATGACATTAAACGCTATATTGGATAGAAAAACATACAGTTCTCTCAGAAAATATTTTTGATAATAACTTGGACCAACAGAAGAAGAAACAATCATAGTAGATTACAGGGATTTTGAATAAGAAATGAGACTTTAAAAGGAGAAGTGTGAAGAGTAAGAGTCGGTAAAAAGGAAAATGGATTCAAAATCGCATATATATATATATATATATTAATGAGAAGATAACCATGACTCCTTGTACGATACGATTTTGTGCCACGTGTCACAATAATGGGTGTAAAAAATGAACAAAACCACCTTTAGTTTTCATCTCGGCTGAGCATAAGCAATGGGGAGCTGACGCGTGAAAAGATGGCTGATTACATTTATTGTACTGAACAATGACCCACCGTCACTTTCACCTTTTTGTTTAAAAGTGAAGCAATGTAGGGGGTGATGTTGTACCATATTTCTAATCGTTCATAAAATAACCAATTAAAAATGATACGTGTCGTTACAAGGGAAATATATTGTTGGGGATTTTGACCTGCGGAATCACACAGATCTAGATCTAGGATAGCAATCCAATGACACCAAGCACACACAAGAGAACACATATTTATCGTAGAAAACCCTTGCGGAAAAAAATCACGGCACAAAGCGACAGATCTCCACTATGAAAATAGAAATTACAAAGAGAGAGGACTTACCCGATTCGAACAACCTCAAATCTCACCCTTGCTACACTCTTTAGAAACCCTAAAATCCCTTTAGAAACCTTGGAACTACTTTAGAAAGCCTTAGAATACATCCCAATCCCGCATACACCCCTTTATATAAGTTTAAAAAGAGGTAGAATCTAAATAGGAAACAAAATCTGCAAAATCTGCGTTTTCGCAAAAAATCTGCGTAACATCTTCGATGTCATCGAGCCACTCTCGATGACAGCCTCGATATCATCGACGGTCCTTCGATGATATTGAAACAGGACCAAAACTGTCCAGCGACCAGGGGTGAAAAATTCTGTGAATTATCGATGGCATCGAGACCCTGTCGATGACAGCCTCGATATCATCGACGGTCCTGTCGATATCATCGACAGACCACCAAACAGATTTAAGACATCTGTCTATAACATATATGATGTGGGAAAGATCTTTATAGATATTTGGAGCGCTTTTTACAAAAGTATAGATGGTGCTAAGCTGGATGATATATGTCATCTGATAATCAAGTGGGAAAAAAACGGTTAAAGGAACACGTGTTAAGAAGAAAATAAAGAATCTAGAAGACCAATGTGGCAACGATTCAATTGCCATAATCGTTAAATAAAGAAAAAAAAACATTTGAAGAGAAGCCACAATAAAGATCTATAAATAGTGGAAGAATTCAACAAAGCAAGTGGTCTCATACATATTCAACAAACTAATCAAATATATTTAATCAAATTCATCTTTCCTTATTATAGTTAAGCTCTATTCTAGGAATAACGGTAATCTTTAGTTGTAATTTTTATCTATAATCAAAGTTTATGCTTTTGCACTAGACTATTCCTAGTATCAATATAATTACTTCGTCTTTTTAAAAAAAATATGGATTTAGTTGTTTTTGTGATCGACTGTAAGTATTTCATTTTTATTTGATTGTTTTGCTTATAAAAATCCTTTCATATTTTGTGATTGGCTAAACAGGCAATCGATCTTCTCATATATTGTTCATAAAGGATCGCATTTTTATTATCTACTTATCTTCGCACTTGGGGTCAAGTTGCTCACTTTGAATTGAGCAGCACAATTGATTCTGATACACATGCACACACACTACACGTGACCTTAAAACAAACCAAGACCCAACAAATTATTCACTAAATCAGCCGTAAAACAAATCTGGTCAGCCTCAGGCAGTTCTTCCGCCATACACGTAACATTCATGCATGGCAACTTAAGACCATCCAAATCACATGCCCAATGCCAATGGAGCATGGACCAGAAGTTACACTGGGTGAAAGATCCTACTTGTCCAATTAGTGGCCATCAAATGGACGGTTAAAAAGAAATAACACAAGAAAAGTTTGATACTCAAACATGAGTATAATGGATGACACGCAGGCATGGATCTTAGTTTAGATATATCTGAATAAAAATCATGTTTATTCAATCATCTGGCCGTTGGATATTTGGCCATTTATTGGATAGTTTAAATGAAAGATATCCAATAGCTATATTTTAACAAACAAGTGTCAACCACTCAAAGGTTAAGATTGCTAAATCAATCTCTTTTTTTTTTTACCGTTACTTAGCGACAGTGGGCTTCACAAATTATTCCTCCTACTTTGGTATAATGTATGCCACATATACAGTTTCAGAAATCCTGAGTATCAAGTTACATACACTGTCACAGTACTAAATAGCTCCCCAAATACTAATGGTTTTAAATTGTCCAATCAGCATAATTTTATGGGGCCCACAATTTAGATGGCTCGATTTGATTTGAAGTGAAGAAATAACAAATGTACGCTAGATGAGTACATACAGTTTGCAGTGCATGCACGGTGGGTGTACTTAAAGGTGTACACGAACCGAGCTAACTCGGTTAGCTCTCTCGACTCAACTCGAAAAAGCTCAATACGACTCGGTTCGAAGCTGAGTTCGAGCTAATTTTTTGAGCTCAGAAATGAGTTTGAGCTGGCCCCAACTCGACTCGACTCGGATCAAACCCAGCTCAAATCGAACTCGGATCCAACCAATTCGGTAGGGCTATACATCGAGCCGAGTTGAGTTAAAGTGGGCCAAGCTCGGCTCGACTCATCCATGTTGTACTCGAGTTCGAGCTCGAGCTCGAACTCAACATTAAAGATTGGTTTGCTTACCAAAGCTGTCGAGTCGAGTCAAGTTTACCTCGAGTCGAGCTAAAGCTTGTTCATATGTTAACTTATTAAATTTTTGGCTAAAAAATACAAATTGAATGTCTCATATGCCATCATTATTAAGACATAAACCTCTAGATACTATGAGTATCATACCACAAAACCACATTTTGTCTTCAACAATCAACATCAATTCCAAAGAGTTAAAATATATCAAAAATTATAAATCCGTTCATGAAAAGTTTTAAAGCTTACTTTCCTTCAAGCATTCTGGTTCACGTCTTCAATTCCACTGTCCTTTTCATATTCTTCAGCATTGAAACTACTACCGCTCCAAACTGGATGCAACCAATCTTGCGTACATTTCAGTGCTTCAACTATATTTGAGGCGAGTGAACTTCGATACTTGTTAACAACCCTGTTCCCGGTGCTAAAAGTTTATTCTGATGCCACGGTCGAAATTGGAATTGATAAAATATCCCGTACGATCAACGAAAGTCTAGGGTATTCACGAGCTCGAGACTTCCACCATTGCAAAATATCGAAATCATTATCTTGTAGCCTTATGACCGGCTCCTTTAAATACTTCTCCACTTCGGATTAAGTTTTATACGTCTCCATTTCTTCTTCGCCTAAGAAAGACATAAAGTCACAAAGTCGCTCGCCCTCAGTAGAAGAACTACCCATAGTTTGAGAAGTACCTACTGCACTTGATGTTTCAGCTGAATTATCAACATATGAAGCAAACAATTCTTCAATTGCAGCATTAATAATGGCGGTCTCCGCTGAAACTCTTTCGGAACTAGAATAAAGTGATCTGAAAATAAATCAAACCATTGTCATCTTGTATCATGGATCTAAGACAATTGCAATGGCCATTAACAAGTGGCATTCAGCCCAATACTTATCAAATTTTAACTGCATTCCTATAACCATCGCTTTTAAAAATTTCGGACCATCAGTGGCACACTTTTTTAGTACGTTCATAATAAAAATAATTTCAGGAAGAAATAGATTTGTCGTGAGATACTTATTTCCTGAAAAAATCCTCTTACAATCGTAAAAAACTTCGAGAAACTGATGAACATCTTAAGCTTTCTTCCAGCCTTGGCACGTATGCTGTCACGCCCCAAACTCGGAAACCGGGCTCACAAAATTTCTGATCGCCGAATCCGGCGCCGACAGCCTCTGTAGAACCCTATTCTCGGCTCCCAGCACCCATACGCTAGGTTCCGATCCTGGGATGCTACAAGAAGGATTTTCAACATCAGTTTAATTCGTAATAAGCATAACCAAAGGCATAACCCACTATGATAAAAAACTTTACAAGTACAATGAGCATAAAGGGAAATACAATGAAATGGACAAAAAGCTCCAAAATGATCTCCTCTGCGCTCCTGCCTCAGTGCTGCTGCGTCCCAACGTCACCTGCACGCAACGGTCGTGCATAAGCTTATAGAAAGCTTAGAGGGTGGTGAAAGTGTGTGCGTAAGGTGGTAATACAGTTATGCAGTATCAGAGTAATGCGGAACATGCTAGGGAATCCATGAATACCACTAGCCGTACCAAGGTTATGCAATACAAGGCATGAATGATGTCGGTCATACCAAGGCCATGCGATGCGAGATGCAACTCAAGCATACAAATCCTCATCTATATCCACATATCAATACAGCTCAAATCTGAAATATCACTGGGGTCTAGTACACTCTAAACCAGATTGCCGTCCCATCGCGCGCAATAAGGTAAGTGGAAGAGACCTCACTATCCGCCTGCCAATATCGGGCTCGGCTTGTCGATAGCGGACGCATTCCTCAAGCTGGTCAGACTCAGCCTATCTTTGCCCCCTACTCTCTGGCGGGTAAGGCCGTACCCCCTTCCAACAGACCACGACACAGCGAAAAGCACGGCCTCCTGGTAATCGGCACTTGACACTCATACACCCACTCGGTCTAGACGTTGAGCAGCAACCTCTTGGTACCATAAGGGTTTAGGGACTTTCACCCAGGGATATTTATAGCACCCCATGTAGAACAAGATTTTCAGTATCCAATCCTGCCAACCACGATACGCCTGTGGAGGCTACAGCCCTGATGTCGTTAGGGCGTACAGTAACCAAATCATACAATGCGAATGCATGAATCACACTATCCAGTCGTGCAGCAATCATGCACGTATCGTACCCTCATGTAGGGCAACACCGCCTATCCGGGATCCCCTAAACAATCTGTCCGAAGGCATATGCTATGATCAGTCACTTCTCATATCAAGCATACATATGATGCGTATGATCATGAATCATGGAACTATACTAAACATGTTATATGGGATAGATGTTGTTCATAACGAAGATGGGCCTAGACGGCCTACAAGTATGGGTCTGACAATGGTCCCTAGGGAGAATCATAATGCGGATATTTAACCAACATTATTCTACAATGTGGACATCAAACCAACATTGCTCCCAAGGCACGGCTGACATAAACATCATTACATAACCATGTTGGGATCACACATTGCAATGGACCTTAGGTACATCCCATTGGGCCTTAAATACATCAAATGGGTCATATCACATGGGCCTTATATTCATCAAGCGGGCCACATCAATGGGCTGCACCAATGGGCCTTATGTACATTGTAATGGGCCATAACCCGTGGGCCTTAGAATGCATCAAAATGGGCCTCGTCCAAATACCAATGTGGGGTCCACTTGAACTATGGATCTGGCTCATTCTTTAACTCATGCCATCAAATGAGCTTTTAAAATGGATGGACAGATTGGATGCAACCCATGCATCATGGTGGGACCCATGAAAGCCCCCACCATCAGGTATATTACATAATATAATATAAATATTTATATATATAATAATATACAATAATATATATATAATATAAATATATACATACATATATATATATATATATATATACCACACACACACACACCACACACATATACACACATGCACCCACACGCATGCACACGCACACACCATCGTCCAGGCGGACGGTGGAGATAAAACACATAAATCATGTGGGACCTACCGTGGCTGACGTTCAAGAGAGAGAGAGAGAGAGAGAGAGAGAGAGAGAGAGAGAGAGAGAGTCAAAGAGAGAGGTGGTAGAGAGAGAGAGTTTAAAGAGAGTGCAACACGTGGCTGCACCTCTCCTCTTTTCACTTTTTCTTTCTTTTTCTTTTTCTTTTCTTTCTGTTGCTACTCTGACACAACAGAGGTGGGTCCCATGAGGTCGAGCGGTGTGGGCCCCACCGTTGATGTTTGCCAACATCTAACCCATCAGTTAGATGCCCCATTCCAGCGTGGGCCTAGGTCTCAAAAATCAAGTCAGACCGTGACTTGTGTGGGCCACGCCAGATACAACAGTTGAGAGGGATACCCTCCATCTAAAACATTCATAATCATTTATTAGGCCCATCGAGATGGGGTCCACAAATCCAGCCCACCCATCGTGGGTGTCCCACTAGAATGAAGGGTCAGACCAAATTTCAACTGCATCCAAATGTCAGGTGGGCCCCACCGTCACTCACGCTTTACTATTAGCCACCCCACTAAGAAACCAAGACCTTGGTGTTGAGACGAGGTATCTTTCACTCCACCTGCCACTTGAGCTAAGGATCTGGGTGTCAGGGAGGGCCCCACATGGACGTGGGTCTCACCGTCCAGAGACGGTGGACGCCACACACCATGTTAGTACACACACCCCACCACAGCACACACACCATGTTAGTACACACACCCCACCACAGCACACACACCATGTTAGTACACACACCCCACCACAGCACACACTCCATGTTAGCCACCACTGTAGGAATCAAAACCAAGACCTCTAGTGTTTGAAACGAGGCATCTTTAGCTCGGTCAGCCACTTGAGCTATGGGGTTGGGTGGGCCCACGTCGGATCACACTTCATTGGTGGCCCACCCCCACTATTAGCCACCTCAAGGTGGGCCCCCAATGGATGGTTGGGATGGCACATAAACATCATGGTGTGTCCCACATGGATGGGGTCCACCGGTATGTGGAATGGATGAAATACATACATCCTAGGTGGACCATGATCAAAGTGAGAGAGAGAGAGAGAGAGAGAGAGAGAGAGAGATTGGCAAATAAGGAGGGGCCCCGCCACTATGGGCCCCTCTTGCATACAACATACATCAAGGTGGGTCCCACATATATGGACCCTTAAATCAACAAAATGAAGGAAAAACAAAATCTAAGATCACCCACCACTTCCTACTTGCACCCTAGGCTTCCTTAGCTCCTTAGCTTCGATTCCAACGGAGGAGATGAGGTTTGGATGGTTGAGATAGGAGATGAAAGGGTAGGAAAGGTAGGCCACATTTGTTGCTTGGGAGAGTTGGAGAGGTTGGACGTATGGGATTCTTGGGTAGCTTAGAATGTCTTTGAAAAAATCGAAGAGAGAGAGAGGGTGTTGTGAAGGGAGAGAGAGAGTGATGGGTGATGGAGTGATGGATGTGGTGAGTGATGTGTGTAAGATCTTTTTGACTTTTGTGGTTGCTTGGTGTAAGAGAAGTATGGGTGGTGTAAGAAACTTTTGACTTTGGGGTTGCTTGGGAATGGGTGAAAGGTGATGTGTACTTGACATGATGGGATTGATTGATTGATGGATTGATGTGACATGTCGTAGAGATTCTCTTCAGTTTTCGCACGCACAGCGTTTTCCTTGCACCGAACGCTGGCCCACATCTCCTGGCCAGAGTATCTCCTCGACGCGCGAGTCGCGACATCGGAACTGCGACGACGGTGCGGTCGCTAAGGTACAAGTCTTAGGTTAAATTGATTCGGGTGGACGGTGTGTGAATCAGGGTCACGCGTAAATACCGGTTAAGGGTCGAAGGTTGCCGGATTTCGACCGGGAAGACCACGGAAGTCTATGGAATGGTACAGTTAGGATACGGGTCTTACATATGCTTACATTTTATCGCGCACCGCAAGTTCAGGGAATACAATTTTAAATTGTAAAGTCGTATCCAACATTTCATAAGTGAAATTCTAGCGAGTGCAGACATCCAACTTTAACTATGTTTAGATTTCAAATCCAAACGTTGGATTATATCATTCCACGTACTCATTCTTGAAGGTGACCCCCTTATATATTTAACGTTATCTCATATGTTGGCAATCGTTGAATCAATTGCTTTTAGCCCTTCTTGCACAATCAAGTTGAGTATGTGAGAACAACATCTAACTTGAAATATTTTACCTTCAAAGAATAAATTTTCGGCAGCCTTGAACTGAGTACGTAAGAAAGAAATCAAAATATCGTTGGACAAGACATTATCTAAAGTAATCGAAGAAATTTTCTTTTCAATGCCCCACTCAACAAGATAGTTGTAAATGCAATTGGACAGTACCACACCGGTATGAGGAGGAGGAACGTGGTGGAAGTTTAAGATCATCTTTTGTAGTTTCCAATCCGCATCAACGAAGTATATCGTTAATGACATATATCCCTTTCTCTGATTTGAGACCATCAACATATCCGAAGTCAAACTTATTCTGGGAACAGATGTCAGGATAGCTTTCAAGTTAGCTTTCTCAACAGCATACATCTTCATGCACTCTCTTTTCACAGTAATGTGAGAGGCCTTCTCACATCTGGGATTTAGAAATTTACAAAATCCCATGAAAATCTTACTTTCTACCATGCTGAATGGCTTTTCATTGACTATCACCAACCTCGCAAACCACTCATTTAGTTTATCCGGATCATACTTATACGTTGAGAGTGCAACTTTAAAGTTGACATCTTCAGAAACGGTAAATGAAAGCAGTTGATAGACTCCACTCTTCGGTGTTCTTGATCTCTTCACACATTTATCAAGATGCCTCTGATAGTGAGTTGTAGAAGAACCAGAATGTTTACTGTAAAGATTTTACAAAACTTGCATCTTATATTGATTGAACCATCTGGTTGCGTGATCTCATCAAAAGATTCTCATATTGCCGATCTTTTTTTTTCCTCTCACAGAACCTAAAGCTATTTCAACTTTATTTTCTAATTTTTCTTCATTCACAACAAAGGGAGATGTGATTGATGCACCAGGGCCAGAAGTACTTGAATTTTCTTCAGTAATTATCTAAATATCAAAAGATAACAAGGGTAGGATAAGATCAGGGCTTTTATAGGTTGAAGAAATTAATCAATCACATTTATACGTATATATAAATATATAATACAAACAATATCGGGCCCCTCCATAAACTGTAAGACACAAATGTCTCAAATAATTCCCTAATAAATAAATCCACCGGGATATATACATATACATAACTATAAATTGTCCATAATTATTTCAAATTTTGTTTACTAATTGTCTCTAAATATCTTATTCTTACTTGTCTCTATTTAGAGGTGCTAATTGTTTCTATCCCATTCGATGACATGCCATGTACTGTCCCCATACAATTTACATGCAAGCCGAAATTTCGACAGCACTTCCTTATATTCTCCAGATATATGTAAAATTCAATACTAATTAGTTGTCACACCCACATATAATTCATTACACGTGTAGTAGAAACCAACTAGTACAAAACCACATATCCAGAGAAAATATAGGGAAACACTACTGAAATTCCAACTACATGTAAATTGAATGATGACAGCCTAAGTACATGGTATGGTACCGAACTGTCTAAAATGAGACAATTTAGGAATCCATAAAGAACAAGTATTTTCAGTGGAATGATTGTACTTGTTCAATATAAATTCCTAAACGGGGGGTATATTGCTAAACCACTAGGTGGCCTAAATATTAATTAACAACATCATATGACAAATAATCATAAGCATCAATATTTAAAGAAAAATTATCAAAATATATAAGAAACTGTTTATCCATACAACTACGAGTATACAAGAAAAAAAATTAAGAACAAATAAGAAGATAAATAGATAATGCATATTATGGTAGGCAAGTTAAGTTACAACATTTTAGTAGGAAAATTAAGTCCATACAAGTACAACTACAACTACAAGTTTACAAGATTACAATTAAAAAACTTAATACGTCAAATTTAATTTTTAATATTCTCTTTATCCTACTCTAGATCAGATCTAAAATTTTTGTCATCCAAGCTCGGGCTGGTGGTAGTATCTTCTCCAATATGATCATTAACCTCCCCTGAATCAAAAAGTGGAGAAACTATTTTACCATGCTCTTGTATAGATTCAACTAATTTTTTCAAACTATTTTTATGAGCTGATTTATACAGAATATCCAAGTTCTTGTAGAATGAGGCAAGTTTGGAAATTAACTTTGATGGCCTCTTGCTTGTCGAGCTTGGTCCTACTTCTGTGTCATGTTGTCGAGGAGCACATCGTTAATATCTTGATGCATCTGCCTCTTCCTTGCTTAACTTCACGTCTAATTGTAATTGTTCTTCTTCAAGTCTTCTTAATTTAGCTTTATTCTCCTCTTCTTCTTCCCTATTTATTCTCTTCACCCTCTCTATTTCAGAATCTTCGTTGATTAGAACGGGTCTATTATTGTATATCATATGGCTAGTTGTATTCAGTGTGGGGGAGGGGGTAGAAGACTTCTTGTTAGAGTCTACAGAGCCTGGTATATCTCTCCTCCCCCCCCCCCCCCCCCCCCCCCCCCCCCCCCCTCCCCCGACCTAATAAGTGTAGTCTAAACCAATTTGTTTTGTTAACAAATCTGGCTCCACACAATTTACATTAGATTTTTATTCTTCCAGAAGTTGGGGAGTACACTTGGGATCCATAATCCAAAATATTGGTGGATGGATCATCTGAAGACATTGCTGGCTGCTACACACCATTTACAAACAAAGCATATTTAGATTCCAACCAATTCTCTACGGCTTCTTTTAGTTCCTAGATCACTATAAGTTAGAGTGCTCCATATTACATCCAAACACGCACCTTCCATCTAGTGGGCCATATTGTAAAAAATTGGGCCAATATATTCATTAAGTGGGCTACAGCGCACAAGACAAATGGAGTCGGCTGCCTTATTTTTTAGCTAGACAATTCATACAGTCTAGCCCACACAAAGGGTAGGTTATGTGATTATTAACTTCCAAACGAGCATGATTTTAGGTTGTGAACTTGTGATTCATGTAAGTGGTTATTTTCTAACTCAAAGGTTCAATGAATATTTAGTAGTATTTGATAAATAGTAGTCGCACATTTAGTTATTTTCTAACTTAAAAATATTCACTAGCCATCGGCCCATCGACATTGCACATATATGTGTGACGGCCAAAGCCAGCCACCCCAACACATCCCAAACCCCAACCCGACCCAACCCAGCCACCTTGACCCGACCCAACACCCAACTCGACCCAACCCAACCCAACCCAACCTGTCCCAAACCCCAACCCGACCCAACCCAGCACCCCCAAACCCGACCTAGCACCCAACCCAGTCCCCCCAACCCAACCTAACCAACACCCCCAACCCATCCCAACCCCAACCCGACCCGACCCAACCCAACCCAACCCAACCCAACCCACCCAAACCCATCCTAAACCCCAACCTGACCCAATCTAGCCTCCAATCTACAAAGTTATACAATAAATCTCCATTCAAATAAATCTACAAGTTAATTTTTTTAAAAAAGTAAAACACTAACCTCAGAGAGATTGGGAGAGATAGAGATAGAGATAGAGAGAGAGAGAGAGAGAGAGAGATCGGGCCGAGTCGGGATTGGGCGCGGCTGCGCTAGTACGCTCGGCGAGATTGGGAGAGTGAGAGAAAGAGAGATAGAGGTGGTCGTGCGGGCTCCGGGCAACGTGCTAGTTCGGTGGGTGTTGGTCGTGGCCGGGCGGGCGTGTGAGCAATGGGTGGGTGGGGTAGAGAAGAAAGGGAAAGAAAAAAGGGAAAGAGGAGGGGTCAGTCAGGTGTAGCTAGGGTTTTTGTTTTTTTTTTTGGTTTTTTTTTTTTTTTTAAAAAAAAAAAAACTTAAACTTATAACTTACGTATATATATTATATATATAATTATATAATATAAATATAATATATTTAAAATTATTAATCGAGTTGAGTCGAGCTCGAGCTCGAGTTCAGGTCGAGTCGAGTTGTAATGCCCCCCTGCTCGAACTCGACTTGAGCTACAGAAAAAAGGCTTGACTCGACTCGAATCGGTCATTCAAGTCGAGTCAATCCAAGATGACTCGAGCTGAGTCGAGTGAGTTTTTCACGCTAGCTCGACTCGTGAACAGCCTTACAATTCAGTGACTAGGTTACTTTGATATTGATGTTGCTCACTAAGTGTTTGATGAAATGACCCATCGAAGTGTGGCCGGTGGCAATGAAGGTATGTATATGAAATTGATATCCTTTTTTTTCTTGATTTTTATGTTGCCTAGAAGGTGTTTGATAAAATACTTGTAAAACCATTGTTGTTATCTTATATATAGTGAGATTTTGAAGGTTCAGTTTAAGTGTTTATGAAAATGCTGCACAAGTGAACTCAATTCGAATAGCTGATCGAACTGAACCGGGCTGACTAGTCATGCTCGAGGATTGAGCTGAGCCGAGTTCGAGCTGAGGCAAGCTAGAGGAAGTGCTAAGGCCAGCTCGACTCAGTTCGACTTGAGGTGTACTAACAAGCTAACAAGAGGTGTACTAACAAGCTAAAAAAAAAACGAAGAAGTTTGCGGTGCATGCACACATATCTTCATGTTTCCATCAAGTTCGTGACATGGTCCGTCTTTGTATTAACCATCCGTGGCTGCCACTTAGGCCCACGTGCTGTCCAATCATTTGAACCGTCCATCTTGAGAATTTTGTGCTAAAGCGTATGACTGTAACCATCACTGTCTTCAGATGAATTTCGACGAATGAGATTAAAATTTTTAATGGCCAGGATTCAACTCCAAAAATTAAAGGTTGGAATCATTGTTAAAGCAAAATTATTATGCTAATAGCTTATTTAGTAGTTTAGTAAAGAGAATATGGACGGTTCAAAATGCCGGACCACCTCAGCATGTGGACCCGACGGTGGTGGCACACGATGGATCCGAGTCACGACAGAGGCTAAACGAGTCAGTCAACACCCATCAACAACCTTCGACGTGTCATCACTCCCACTGGCCAATAAATCAACTGCCTACATTCTTCCACGTCATCTCTATTATGAATCCCGTTAAATTGTCCTTGGACGCGGATTGCGCGGTGACCCAACACCACCTTGGTTTCAGGACTGTGTGGTCATCATGATGTATTTGTTTCATCCACGCCGTCCATCCGTTTTTACAGATCATTTTAGTGCATGATCCGAAAATTGAAGGATATCTAAAGCTCAAGTGTACCACACCACAAGAAACAGTGAGGATACTGACGTTCACAGTTGAAACCTTCCTTATGGCCTATAGTGATGTGTATTTATCATCCAACCCGTTGATAAGGTCTAACAGACCTGGATGAAGGGAAAAGACAAATCTCAGCTTGATCCAAAACTTCTGTTGCCCCCAAAGCTTTTTCAACGGTAGAGTTCAATTCCACATTTTACTGTGGTGTGGTCCATCTGAAATCTGAATATGCTTGAGTTTTGAGAAGATGCCCTAAAATAAGCTGGAAAAATCGATGGACTGCCTGGATAAAACACATAGTTTACGGTGGGCCCCACAGAGGCTAGGCGGTGTTGCGCGTTGTCTTTTTGCTGCGAGATGCAGCAGCTCCACTGTGAATGCGGACTAGCTGCGATCCAGGATCCCAGGTGGGAGTGACCTTGACTGTGGGGCCCACCTTGATGTATGGATTGTATATCCATGGCTGCCCATTCGTTTTTTCAGCTTCTTTTAAGGCATAGATGCAATTCTTAGGTAGACCACACCACAGGAAACGGTGGTCATTTAACGTCCACCGTTGAAAACTTCCTATGGTCCACAGTAATGTTTATTTTTCATCCAAACTGTTGATAAGATCACAAATACTTGGATGGATGAAGGGAAAGCACATAACAGCTTGATCCAAAACTTTTTTGACCCCCAAGAAGCTTTTAATGGTGGTAATTCAATCCCTAGTGTGTGGTCCGACTGAGATTTTTATTTCCTTAATTTTTGTGAGTTTGCTCTAAAATAATTTGAAAAAAATGGATGGACGGCATGGATATACAATGGATACATCTAGGTAAGCCCAGGGTCTACCTGGTGGATCCGGGGTCGCAGCTAATCTGCGTTCGGTACGCTACAGCGAGGCTAGGTAAAAACGGATTGCGATTTCCTGCTAAAGCCTTTCGCAGTTAGTTCATGCGCGAGGATGCTTGGTGGGGCCCATAGAAATGTTTTTGAGAAATCTATCCCGTCCATCAGTTTGGAGAGATCATTTTATGACATTCAACCAAAACTAATTTGTATCAAAAACTAAATTGGGCCACATGAGAGGAAACGGTGGGGATTCAGTGATCACCGTTGAAACATTCTTATGGCCATAAAAGTTTATTATCAGGCTAATAATTTATTTTTTTTCGATTCATCCCAGTGGAATGACCTTATAAACGGTTTGGATGGCATATAAACATCAAGATGGAGCCCATGAAGGTTACAACAGTAGGCAGGAAGGTTACAACGGTAGGCATTTCTTTCTCCAAATTTCCCTCTCGTGTGACCAAATTTAGTTTTGTATCCAACTCATTTTTGGTCACATGATCTAAAATGAGCTCTCAAAACGGATGAACGGGGTGGAATTGATCAAAAACATTACCGTGGGCCCCACTCAGCATCCTTGCTCAAGAACATCCTACCACAGGCTTTAGCAGGAAATAAGCGTCCGATAATAACTGTATATCTGCGAAGATGTGCACGGCTGTCACGAGCAAGGTCGATGATTTAGCCATCGAAACCATCCTTGGTCTGCTGTGGCCCCAAAAATTTCCCCGATGGAAAGATATCCTATCAACAAACATCTGGGCTTTATTATTATTATCATTTGAATGTGGACCGTCGATGTATTTCTCTTACGAATCATCTATTTCTAGGTCACAAATTAAAAGGTTAGGATTGCCCCATCGAGGAGATGTTTAGGGGCATATGATATCTGCGGCGGGTCTAGTAGACCAATGGCATGAAGCATGGGACGGTGGAACCTACCATTAACTGGGCCACACTTTACATTTCCACTTCAGTCGAAAGCATGGGACGGTGCATCTATCCACGCCGTCCATGCATTTGCTATGTCATTTTAAGTTATGGTTGATAAACATGAGGAGGATCCAAGGTTCAAGTGGGCCACACCACAGGAAGCAAAGATGCTAATGATGCCTATCATTGAAACTTTCCTAGGGCTCACCGAGATGTTTATTTTCCATCGAATCTGTTCATAAGGTCATAGATATCTAGATGGAGGGAAAAGAAAAATATCAGCTTGATCCGAAACATCGGTGGCCCCCTAGAAGTTTTCAACGGTAAGAGTTTATTCCCCATTTCGTGGTCCAGTTGAGTCTTGGATCGGCCTCATTTTTAAGACCATATTCTAAAATAACATTGTAAAATACATGGACAGTGTGGATAGAAATCTATACATCACGGTGGCCCTCGGAGCCCTAGCCTGTCCCGAGCTGGGAACGGGCGGAGGAAGTACCCAATCCGCGCCCAGTCGAAAGAGACCCTCCATTTTTTGTTTGGTTGTACACGTGTATCTCATTAGAGTTGACAGGCATGATGTCTCCACGTGCACATGCACCTGGGACCAGATTGGCACATGTATAAGAAGGATTTTAAATCGTACTCGCTGCGACTAGCCTTGGGAAGTCGCCTGTAGCCATGGGATTATCTACGTTCGATGGATCTCCGACTGTGGGGCCCACCTTGATGTATGAGCCTTAAATCCACACTGTCCATCCGTTTTAACAGATTATTTTAGAAATAATCCAAAAAGTAAGCTAGATCCAAAATCTTAGATGGGCCACACCACAGGATACAGAGGTGATTGATTACCCACCATTAAAAACTTCTTGGGGCTACCGGAATGTTTATTTACCATCCAACCTGTTGATAAGGTAACAAAGACCTGGATAAAGGGACCACACAAATATCAGCTTGATCCAAAACTTTTCGTGGCCCACAAAGTTTGTAATGGTCAATCAACACTCTTTCCTGCAGTGTGGTCCACCTGAGATTTGGATTTGCTTCCTTTTTTTTTAGTAAATTTTCTAAAATGCTGTTAAAACGGATAGACGGCGTGGATGTAAGGCACATACACCATAGTGGGCCCACAGTCGAGGATCAACCGAAGCCGCGCCCACTAGGTGGAAGCTCTGTGGAGCCCACTGCGATGGAACTTGTAGTGGGCCTTCCGATAGTTTTTGGCTTACAGCAACAGGAACTTCGTGTACTCGCGTCCTCTCTTACTCGAGGAGAGTAGAAAAGAAGGCGAACGGCCCTACTCACGTGGGCAAGCGAACGACTAACTTGAACTAGGTGATTGCCACGTGGGACCAACATGCATCAGATTCATCCCGTCCACCTGGTATTTCGCCACATAATCACCGTACATCCCAAAAAATCATTCGAATTCAAGAATTAGGTGGGACACACCACAGGGAACGGTGTAAAATCCGGACTAAAACCTCCAAGTTTATAGAATATACTGATTGGCGTCATTCATCCTTTTGTGGCGCGTCAGGACAGTGGATTGGATGGCATATACATACCACAGTAGACCCCACACGTAATTTGGACGAGTTTAATGGTGAGACTTCCCATTTCAAAATTTTCCAATAGTGTGGCTCACCTGAGTATTGAATCAGCCTGATTTATAGGCCCCACTCCAAATATAAGGTGGCGCACCTGATGGACGGTGTGGATCTCCCACGTATGCGAAAGTCACGCAAGCGTACACGCTCATCTATCGTTTTGGGAACAGTTTTGACACGTCATCTGACAGCTCAAGCGTACACGCTCATCTATCAGTTTTCATTCCCAATTGTATCATCAAGCTGATGTGTACACCCACACTTCGATTTGTTACCCCACTCTAGGAAATGAGAAGTAGAAAAAGTGTACTATTGTTATTCCCAAAACAGAGAATAGGCGTCAGAAATCAATTAAGATGGGTGTAAATGTAAATTCCCGGATTATTTTTTTCACAGAAATGCATGTAACCCGTCATTTCACGCGATGCATTTAAAAATACTGCAACCGTGCGTGGCGACTATTTTCATTGGGGTGACGAAATGCATGACATTTTAGGGAGAAGATTAGGTGCAGCCCGGGCCTTACCCAATACGGTACGGCCTTATGGTGGAGCCCACCTTTATGTATGTATTCTATATCCAAGCTGTCCATATGTTTTAAAAGACTATTTTAGAGATTGAGCCTAAAAATGAAATAGATCAATATCTCAGGTGGACCGTACAATTGGAAATAGTGGTGATCGACCATTAAAAACTTATTATGTGGCACAAAAGTTTTAGATCAATCTGATATTTGTTTTTATCCCTTCATCCAGTATTGATTGACCTTATTAACAGGTTGGATGGAAAATAAATATTGCTATGGTCCCTAGGAACTTTTTAATGTTGGAACGTTCAATCACTACTGTTTCATACATATTGTTCAACTGAGATTTCTATCAAATTTATTTTTAGGATCATAAACTAAAATCATATGAAAAAACGGATGGACGGTGTGGATTTATAATAATAAATCCATTTGGGTCCCACGGTAAGGGCCGCACCGTCTTGAATTTGGACGAGGCCGCACCTAATCCGCTCTCCAGATTTCAACTGTGTGAGAGGATAGACTGCTGGAGTAGCTGTTCTCTTACTCCTGCGGAATACATTGTAGTGAAAATATTTAAATACTCTTGCATACGATGATGGTTCATACTCATTGACTCAGAGATTGAACACGTGGCGTATTTGTAACTTAAACTAAACCGTCCTATCTCGATACTTATTTTAGATGCATTAATATCACACTGAGATGATGTTCCCACTACCTTATTGGTGTACATCTAATGAATGGTTGAGACGAAAGTTATTGAACGGCTCAAATCCAATAGAAACAAGGCCCACTAATCAGATATTAGGATCGTTCAATCATTCTGACTTTTTTGACTATGACATATCTACAGTTGGAAGGACTATTTGAACAGTGTATTTGAAGCTAGGTGCATGAAACATGGAAAAATCATTCACCTGAGCTTGGCCTCGGGAACACGCGACCATGCGTACGAGTTCTGGGTAGTTATCTGATACACTGGCCGACTGCGATTGTCGATCGACATGAAGTCAAAACTTGTACAGCTGGCATAAATTAATGGACGCGGGTTATGGAAGCGGATTACGTACAGCTGGCATAAAACTGGTAAACCATCATTTATATATTTTATCCCCTCAGTCAATCCATTTTATCAGATAATTTTAGTGCTTAAGTGTAAAAATAAAGTAAATACAAAGCTTAAATGAAGCACGCCAAAGGAAAGAGTATAAATTGGACATCTATCATTGAAAAATTCTTACGGTCATGAAAGTTTTGAATCAAGTTTATATTTGTATTTTCCCTTCATCCATATCTGTATGATCTTATTTATAGGTTTGAGGTCAAGTAAACATCATCATGGGCTTAAAAAAGTTTCAACGGTTGAAATCATTATCCCTATTATTTCTTTGGTACGATCCACTTGAGCTTTTCATATGATAATTTGTGCCAAACCCCTTGAATGAGCTGAAAAAAACAGACGTACCATCACGGTGGGCTCAACTGAGTTTACTCAGTATGGTAAGAGCTTACTGTGTACGCAATCCGATTTCGTGGATTATGTAGTGCACCCGCCGGACCATTTGCAGAGTACCTACTTCGAGTCTCTACGGAAGTGACATCACCAAGTAAAATAATGGCCATGGTAAATAAAAAAACTTCTAAAGGCCACGAAAGTTTAGATCAAGCTGATATATGTGTTTCCCTTCTTTCACGTTTGAATTAACTTATGAATTGGTTGGATCTCAAATAAATATCACGGTGGACCTTAGAAAAGTTTCAACTGTAGGTGTCGCTCTCCCGCTATATTTTTTAGGTAGGGTCCACTCCAGCTTTAGATCGACTCATTCTTTCCCTCATTCTCTAAAATGATATCTCCAAATAGATTAACAGTAGAGGGTCCACTCTAGCTTTGAATCTAACTAGTTCTTTCTCTTGTGCTCTAAAATAATTATCTATGGTGGGCTAAAGAACTTGGCGACGTCACTCCAGTAGCAAGTCTAGCTACACGACGTGTCAGTAGCTAATCCTCTATACCAAGCTTCCTCTCTGAATAACTAATTAGATGCCTCCCCTGCTCCACCCAAGACAGTGCGGCCCTTACCGTAGGCATACCGTGATGTATGTATGCTATATCCATGATGTCCATCAGTTTTTTCTTATCACTTTAAAGCCTAAGCCCAAAAATAAAGCACACCTAATTTTTAAGTGAATCATATTATAGTAAATAGTGGTGATTGATCATTCATGGGCCGTAAGTTATATTTGTTTCTTGCTATTTATCTAGGTTTATATAAATTTATTTACATGTTTGATGACAAATAAGCATTACAATATATCCTATAAAGTTTTTAAGGTCAAAGCCTTCAAATTCACTGCTTCCTATGGTAGATCTGAATTTCCTGCCTGTTTGAACTCAAATCATAACATGATGGGGCAAAAGGAAACTATATGGGTAGAATACGTGCCTCAAGGTGGGGTCCATAATAAAGGTTGTAATATTATGGGTGAGGTTAGGGCCACATTAATTTGCTCCATCCTCTACTATGACATCATAAAATTCAAAGGAATTATTAATTAGTCAACAAGCTACCGTCAGAAATGCATTCAAGCTCAATACCTACTCGAACTTTATACATACTTTAGGTAGGCTTCTATTTTTTCAGCTAATAAATTTTATATAGCATCAGGTGGGCCTAGTCAAAGGCCAACCCTTTTACTCCCAGGGCTGACCCAACTTCCATTAAGTATAATTACTTGGTAACTTGTCATAAAGCCTTTTTTTTTAAAGGTAGTAAAATGTCTATTCTATATTAAATAGAGTAATTTATTACAAAATTTCCTAATTCAGATTCATTAGACGAACTTACCTCTAATTATTAGGAGTGTTTGTGTTAAATAAGGTTATTTGATTTGATTTGATTTTTTTTTTTTTTTTCATTCATATCGGCTGTGAGCCGTCCATTAAATGTCCATAGGAACATAGTCACAAAACAAACTCAACATAACTTTTGGTTTATGTAAATTGGATCCGACAATCATACTGTTTAAGTTACATTATATAAGCTAAGTATGTAAATTTTTTAGTGACTATCTATCAACTATTTGACATTTCATATTTTCAAAACTTTCTATCTCAGTTCTTTGTTCCATGTACTTAATAATGTTCTCATGTGTAACAACCTATTACAACAATTCATCATTTTGATAAGATCTTTCATTGGTATGACACATTGCTTAGATTGTATGGCTTGAAAATTAATTTGCTCTCCCCATGTGGGCCACAATGCACAAAATAAAGGGACAGTAGTGACAAGACTTGTAAATGAAATTCACACAAGCAAAATAAAATAATAAAAAAAGGTCAAAACAAAAACTTAAAAGTTCAAAGTAAAAATAAAATATTAGAGGAATTGAGATTTATGTAATTCAACAATATAAGTTATTTACAATCCTCTCTTTAACGGTGTAATCTACATAAGGACGAGAGTAGGTAGAGAATACCCTGTTCTACTGAAATTTTATAAGGGAGCTTTCCTATATAATTAAAGAGTATAAGAGAGATAAGTTTTATATTTCGGCTTTCTTTTGTTTTAGCGAAAAAAATAACTTTATATTACTGGCTCATAAACATATTATTAAATCACATAAAATTTTTATAACTTTGAAATCTTATTTTCTATTTTACCTTTTGAATTTTGATTTGATTCTTTTCCTTTGTGGCTTTGCTTTACGGGCATCAATCGTAAGTGAGTGCTTCTTCACAACTAGAAATATTTACAGCTATCATTTTGTCTTGTACATTGTGGCTCACTTGGAGTTTGAAATCACACAAGCTGTAGCTAAAAAATCGTGACAGTATGGCCCACCAAATCAAAATCGGAAAAAGATAGCCTTGTAGGAGTAATCGATCATGGCCTGCACATGAACCAAGATAGTCCTTGTTGGATAATAAAACCATACAATAAAAGAGTATGCAGTACATGACGTTTTAACAGTAGATGATGAGCAGTGATTACACTAGGCCCTCCATTCACCTTGATCAGGTAATCCTAGCCTTATAATCAACGAAGTGCACAAATAGAAAAAGATACCCAATCTTCCTCTTGATCCGGTAATCCTATCCGTCCAATCAAGGGTTCTTGAGTGACATCTTATCATATTGTTGAAATAAATGGCCCTTGTAGGGGAGAACGTATGGATTGCATGTGCCCCAGCACAGAGATATACCTGTGCTGGGGCTGTGTAGGGCCCACATAGATGTCCATGACAAATCCACTCCGTCCATCTGTTTTTAAAGACTACAATAGAATCGGATTCTAAAAATCAGACACATATAAAACTTAGGTGGGCCACCACAAATGAAACAGTGGAAACGGAAACGTCCACCGTTCAAACCTTTCTGGAGCTGACCATGATGTTTATATGCCATCCAAACGTACGGTTCATTTAGTTATTACCACTTAGATAAACTGTAGGAATAAATATCATCCTGAACAAAACTTTTATCACCCCATGCGTTCAATCCCCACTGTTTAATGTGATAAGTCCCACATGAGTTTTAGATATGCCTGATTTTTAGAATCCTATTCTATTGTGTATTTAAAAACAGATGGACGGAGTGGATTTGTCACGAACATCTCTGTAAGGCCCCACACAGCCCCAGGCACAGGTATATCTCTGTGCCCGGGGGCACATGCAATCCGCAAGGTATCTTCTTTGTCATTTTCATCATCAGCGTCAGGTTAATGGGCCATCACATCAGCGATTAGTGATTTATCTTATTGCTTCCAATTATTATTATTTTATCATTAATTGCATGTAGCTGTCTGCCAAATTCCACTTTGCCCACTCACTAAAACAGTGACAAATTTCAATAATTTTAAATGAGAAATGATCCGGTGCTCTCGTAGACCAGTATAAGTTATAGTGCTCCTTCTTTAAATGAGAAACTTAGACAGTATGATCAATTAATCTAGACCGTCCATTATGTCTAGTACGCATTCCACCTTTTACCATCTGAAAATCACATCAATTGGATGATCCCTTCATCCATCGTTAAGATGGTCTGTTCAAAATCATTAACAGAGTGCGTCCCACCTGATACATGGATTGGATGTCTTACACGTTACAAGAAAAAAGCACGTGCAGGAGGGGGTCATGTGGGGCCAGCAGAGCTCCATTATCGAAATTTAAACTTTCATCTAAGTTGGATTTTTGAATTATTCTAATCTTATCATACTTTCAACTAACAAATGATGTTTTAAGTATCTAGCCTATCAGTCTCATCTATCCATCCGTCCAACTCAGCCAAGCCCATAAAAGGACACCGGCCCACTACGAGTGGTCCACATTTCTGATGACGAGATGATCGAAGTGGACACATGGAAATGCCGTGGAACACCAATGGGTTTTTCAATAGGTAGGCTTAACAATGAAGTGGGCCCCCACCTTCCCTACTTAAATACTAGTGGCCCACTTTACCTTTTGGTTTGTGGAACGTGGATACATACGTACTTGCGCCCTAATTTTATAAATTTAATTATAAAATAAATAATTTAAAATTCATCAAGGTAATTCATTAATATTTGTGTAATTAAATATATTTTAAAATATTTAATTAAAAACCTCAATAATACAAAATGGTAAAATTATTATTTTATTAAAAGAGATATTTATAATTAAATATTTGAAATTAGATACCAATCCTCAATCAGTTTTTTTTTTTTTTTTTTTTTTTTAACACACGCACTGACGCAGGGATGAACGTGATGAGGATAAATACTCCAAATCCACGGAGCTTCTCTGGACTCTTCACAGAGACTTCTCGAATCCACGGGGAAAGAAAGCATAAAATAAAAATAATTTCTAATAAATTCGAAATGATTAATTAATTCCTAAAAACGAGTTCACAACCCTTTAAATAGGGGTACCAAGCAATGGGAAAGAAATCAGAATCAAACTACAACTACAACTCCTAGAATTCGCGACTTACTATAAATAGTAAACTTACTATTTATAGACAGTCGTGATGTCTACTAGTGTGCAAGGTTTTCGGCCAAAAATAGTAAGTGTCCTATTTGGCTTCACCAAACCGTTCTCCTAATTATTCTAAGCTCTTTTCATGTCGGGCGCAACTCCTAAAGCCCAACGGATGAAGAGTTATAATCAAACTAAAACTTACTATTTATAGTAAAATTGAAATTAAAACAGGGAAACGACCGTCAATCCAGGGGTTTTTCGTAATTCCGGGCGTCGCAACTCGCATAGCAGGGTTGGTTGGCTAAAGTAGTTCGTTCTACCCCCAAATCATATATTTTACGTCAGATAACTCATTCCGAATTGCGAGATACGCCTTATTTAAGGTCCAATGGTCTGGATCACTTCTGTCGTCGACCGGGCCTTTTTGATCCATCTTGGCCATGTAACTGTTTGCGACCCACTCTACATCACGCACACATACCGCCCACACACTCACGCCGTAGTGAAATTTCAGAACCCTTGACTAGGTGTTGAAACTCCCCACCGGAGCAAGAGTAAAGTGGTTATCTCTTTTAACAAATTTAGAATATTACATATTATTTTTATATTTAAATATTTAAATTTTGCGTAATTAATAAATTTACAACTATTAAGAAGTATCAGGATTTCAAAATGCTTTAAATTTTGATCATGTAAAAACATTGGGGAGTAAATAATTTTTTAAGAAAATGTTAATTATAAATAGAAATTCATTAAAATTTTGTAATTGAATTTAGTTATTTATTTTTACAACTAAAATATCTAAACATACATCAATAGTGCAAACGGATATAGTTGTGCTTTTAAGAAAGAAATATTTATATAGAACGTTGTATTGATAACTTTAACATTCAAAGCTTTCTTTCACTAAATTAAAATATTTACATGAATTTAATTAGGTAAATTTTAATAATTATATTTATATTTAAAAAATTAACAAAATATTTAGTATGAAATAATTTAAAGCTATTTAAATTATAGTATTGTAAAATTAATGAGGTTTTAAATATTTTAAAATCCTGATGCCCAATAATATTGGCACATTTTTTTTTGTGATACAATATTTTAGATATTTAAATTTAGAAAGCTAATGAAATTTGGCTAATTAATATAGATTTCACATTCTAATACTTTTTTAAAAAGTTTTTAATAAGCTACTTCATCAAGCCAAGTAATTATTATTAGAATAATTTCTGTTCGACTTTTTAATAATCAGGGGGTGAATGTTTCTCAAAGTATTTCCTTTTGTTTGGCCGACAGCCCAGCCTAAATTTATGGCCTTGGCCCTAACATGGAATTTCAAATTAATGGTTGGAGTGGATTTCATATACACGTCATTGTGGGCCCTGTCAGAAATCAAGGGGGCATCTTTGTCCCAACTGTTAAAAAGATATACTTATGATCATATATTAAAAATACATAAATTCATGCCGGCCATTGATTTTTTGTCGGGGCTCATTGTGATGTGTATGTGAGATTGACTTTGGCCATTATATGCATAATCCTACGCTAGGTCTGGAGGAAATTTTTTTTTTAAAAAAGGTGATTTTTTTAGGGCTGATGATTATATGAAATCCACTCCAACCATTATATGACACACTAACATTAGGGCCTAAGGTCCACAATTCAGACCTATCCATGACTTAGGTGCGCCACACCAAGAAAAACAGTTTGGAGGGTGAGTCTTCCAATCATGTGGTCCATTTAAATCACAGATGGAGTTGAGGTTTGGCTCTGGGCCTAATAGAAGGTGATGCACCTAGTGGTTAATGTAGATTTCACATAAACGCCACGGTGGGACCCAACCGAGCCATTGGCCCCTTTCCTCCCATGGCAGACCTAGGTGGCTGTCTAGAAATCTAATCGTAAGGAACTCTGATGATGATTACTGGTATTAATGAGCAGCTTATTGAAAACCTTTTTTTGGAATGCAAATTCTATATTAATTATGTAGTTTTCTATAAAAATCTCTTTAACTTTTATATGCATAGTTTTAAAATTATTTAAATAGATATTACAAAATTGAATTACATCTTAAACTGTAGATGTTAAAAATAAATTCATGAAATTCTAGACAATTACTAAGTAGTGGAACAATAAACTTGCAATGAACTGTTAAAAATAAAGAAGTGCACTAGCTGCCACTTGCTATAGCAATATCTGAGTCTTTCACCAGGAGATGGATGGCTTTGATATCTTACATTTCCAGCATTTTATATGCAAGTGTAGGATGGACAAATCTTTATACTGTAAACCTAAAATCAACAAAAATGAATCTGATCAGAATTAATTAGAAAGAGAATAAAATAGTGATCGTGGCAAGATCTAAGTCATTCACAGTAAGAAATCTTCATGACATAGATGGCTTGGATTTCCCACACTTATGCCTACTTTATACATATATACCAGGTTGAAAATCTTTTACACTAAAAACCTTTAATTTTTTTTTATTTTTTTTTTTAGAAAAAAAAAAACCAAAGAAGAAGTTCAGATTACATTAAAAACTACAAAAATAATTTGATAAGATTTAATTAAAGAGAACAAAAAAAAATTATTGGGGCCCATGGAAGTTTTGTAATCTGATGAGCCCTTATGATGGGATTGGATGATATATAGACATCATGATGAGCCCAAGAAGATTTCGGATATGGACAATTTTTTTCTCATTTTTTCTTATGTCGGGGCTTACTTGGGTTTTATATATTTTGTAGGTTCTCATGAGTTATGATATTGATGGCCAGATGAGCTTCAGGAAGATTTTAATGATGGATGATTTTATTTCTACTTTTTCTATGTTGTGGCTCACTGGTGAGATATGAAATTGATGTACTGAGTGGATTTTAAATGCACATCGTAGTGGGGCATTGAACTTCTCATCCCCACTGAGATTCCCCAATAAGGTTTCAATGGTGGGCCCACTGGACATGGCATATCGCCTTAAACTTCTTGTGAAAACTTTTATCACATAAGAAAAATAAAAATAAATTTAACTTATTAAATAAATAAATAAATAATAACAACAACAAAAATTAAAGTTGAATAAATGGTCAACATCATTATTTGTAGCAATGAAATTTATCATCAAATCTGGTATGATTTGATTTTTTCTTCTTTTCACTACACACCCACCACACTTGGGCACTCGATCTCATGATCTTATCGTTCAAACAAATCATGTCTATTGCTTAGCCGCCATGAAGTTAGAAGTTGGTATGATTCATTCACTTGTCTTTAGTAATTTTGTGGAGAAGCATGCTGTCCACAGGGTCTTCTATATATATATTTTAATGAATTGATCATCTTTATCCTACAATAATCTTCATTTTAGTACATTTAATATTGATAAATTACATAGTCAAATCATAAAAGCATATATAAGAACATTTATACTGGTTTTCATTGGAGTATTTCTGTTTCCTTATCAAATGAACCCTTTGTTTAAATACAGTTATTGTAACGGAGAACTTCGTGGTGATGTGGGGGTAACTATTGCTGATGTGGATGAGATCCACCTTGTCCATCAAGTGCACCACTTCATGTTAGGGCTTGAGATGTGGATGAGATCCACCTTGTCCATCAAGTGCACCACTTCATGTTAGGCCTTGATCTCAAGCATTACGCTGATTTGAAACTCGGTGGAATATCACTGGCAGGAAACTGTCTAAAACCTGCCTATAACATCCAATTTCAAATGGTGTGGTGTGGTCCACTTGTCTCCCAATAGTATAATTTTTGGTGGGTAAATTTCAATCGGACCTGGATTGCATACTGACACTGCTAGAGGCGATTGGACTATGCTATATGAACTCCACCATGATGTATGAGTTTTATCCATGCCATCTATCCATTTTAGATCATTATTTTAGACATGGCCCAAAAATGAAGTAGATCTAAATCTTATGTAGATTATACAGTAGAAAGCAGTTGTGATTGAACACCCACCATTAAAAACTTCCTAAGGCCCACTATAATATGTTTATTTGTCATCCGACTTGTTTATTTAAGTCCTTAGATGAAGGGAAAACACAAATACTAGCTTGATCGAAAACTTTACCAACTCCAAAGAAGTTTTCAATGGTAGGTGTTTAATCACTGTTGTTTCTGGTGGTATGGTCAATGAGAGATTTGGATTGCCTCATTTTTGGTCTCATGCCCTAAAATGAGCTAGGAAAATGGATGGGCAACATAAATAAAACACATATATCAAGGTGGAGCCCACAGAGCAAGGTCCAATAGTAAATTGCTACTCGTCAGTAAGCAATCGGCTCCCTTCCTACTGGAGAGGAGTCATACGAGTTGACAAATATAAAGCACGAAAACCGGTTGCATACTAAGTAATTTCTTTGAAGCTTGCTATAATATATATTTATCTAAGTTGTCCATCATTTTACTAACTCATTTTATGGCATAATTCTAAAATTGAAGCATATAAATGTCTTAAGTGGAGCACACCAAAGGAAACAAAGTAAATTCAATAGCCACCGATAAAAATTACTTGGGGGGCTACTTAAGTTTTCCATCAAGCAGGTGGTTTTTTTTTTTTTTTTTTTTCCTTTAAACAAGTCTGTGTGACCTTATGAATAGGTTGAATGACAGATAAACATCATTGTAAGCCAACTTGAGCTTTGGATTTGCTTCAATTTTAGGCTCATGTCATAAAATGAGCTGAAAAAACAGATGGGAAAGTCAATAAGACGTACATCCGGGAAGCATGCAATCCGCTTTAATAACCCACATCAACTTTTTTTAACACACGCACTTATACCCTACACACATCCAAACACTCCCACCTCGGTTAATAAAAACACGCTCACACTACAGTGGAATTTCACCGCAATAGGTACTCGAACCCATGACCTTCCGTTCAAACTCTCATGAGTCTACGATGGAAGCATGAGTAAGGACCCGCGCCCCATTATACAACTAATAGAAAACATTCCATCCCAACTCTTCCTTATAACGTGGCCCACTTAAGTTTTGAATTGCCTCAATTTTTTTAATTACATGGTGAACATGAGGCAGAACACCTGATGTACGGTGTGGATCTCACGTATGTTCTCTCGGCATGATGCTTGGTCAGTTGGAAGCACGCCTCATGACTCCACAATCGGGCCAGCACAGTTCAAAATCCGAAAATGCTTGCCGGATTTTAACATAAATACAAGGGCATTACTTACGCCAACGTGGACAGAACGACTACATACGAATGAGATCTACTCCGTCCATCAGTTGGACCACCCTGTTTTTGGCTTGACTGAAAAATCAGGCTTATTCCATACACAGGCTGGCCACAACATAGGAAACAATTGAGATGAAAATCCCACCATTAAAAGTTTTCTAATTGTGTGGGCTACACCGGCATGCGGACATGACATCCGATCCACTCACTTGAAGTGCCACAATAGGATGAATAGATTCCCCAAAAATCATGAAATTCCAATATTCCTGGGCCATACCACTTGGATTTCAAGTTTAAGGTTTTAAACCGTTTCCTATGGATGTAGGGCGGAGATCATCTTGTCCAACTGAAATGGGCATCTCATCTTCTGATAAGGTATTCTCATTTGAAGGGTAATTTTGTCATTACAAAATAATATTCCCCAATTGTTAGAGAAATATAATGGCAGGTACCTTAATGAAAATTATTTATAAGCAGGTAGTTTAATGAAAAACTTTTTAGAAAAGCATGGGAATGTAAATAACATAATAACTAGGGAGTAGTTTATAAAAAATCCAAAATTGAATGATAACAGCTGCGTGCCACGAGCCCGGTGGCTGGTGGCGGTGCTATGTGGGCCCCACAAATGTATGTGTTTCATCCATGTCGTTCATCCATTTTTACAGATCATTTCAGATGTTGATACCAAAATTGAAAAGGATATAAATCTCAGGTGGATCACACCACAGGAAAACAATAGTGATTGGATATCCACCATTAAAATCCTCCTAAGGCCCACTGTACTGTTTATTTGATATCAAATCCGTTGATTATGTCATAAAGACCTGGATGAAGTGAAAAAACAAGTATCAACTTGATCCAAAACTTTTATGGGCCCCAAAAAAGTTTTAATGGTCTACGTTCATTCAACATTGTTTCCTGTAATGTGGTCCACTTGAAATTTCGATATACTTCCGGCAGGTGTCATTAACACTAAAGCTTCCTCTGTTGTGGTCCATTGGAGCTGTGGACCTGCTTCATTTTTAAGATCATGCCTTAAAATGATATGAAAAAAGCGATGGACGGCATGGACAAAACACTTAAATCATGGTTGATCCCAATGAGCCCTGCCCGGACGGATTACCATCCGGGCGGGGTTGGACGCAATCCGCGTCTAGAAATAGGAAACGGACTGGCTACTCCCCTTGCCACCAGCCACTGGTTGGTGGTCGGTGCTCCGTGGGCCTTACCATGATGTATGTGTCTCATCCATGCTGTCTATCTATTTTTATAGATCATTTTATGTTATGAGAGAAAAATTGAAGTATATCTAAATTTCAAGTGGACCACATTACAGGAAACAGTGTTGAATGAACGTTGACCATTAAAAGCATTTTGGGGGCTATAAAAGTTTTAGATCAAGTTGATGTTTATTGTTTCCCTTCATCTGGGTCTTTATGACCTAATCAACGGATTGGATGTCAAATAAACAATATAGTGGGCCGTAGGAGAATTTTACTGGTGATATCCAATCATTATTGTTTTCCCGTGGTATAGTCCACCTGAGATTTATATCCCTATCGGTTTTATATCAATCAATAAAATGACCTGTAAAAATGGATGAAACAAACGAGTCCGGATCCTCTGTCACCCGGTCAACAGAGAATTCCTAATACCCTAAAATTCATTGGTCCACGTCAACACTCACTGAAAAAATAAAAAAAATAAAAAAAACCTTCGGACGCCAAACCACTAGGGTAACAGGAAAATCCTGTTGACCCGATAACAGAGGATCCCGACTCAAACAAATACATCAGGGTGGGCCCACGGAGCACCGACCATCAGCCTCAGGCTGGTGTCAGGGGGAGTAGCTAATCCGTCTCCATACTGGTGGACCGTACATGTTGTCACATCCACCGAACCAGCGGCGTACTCCCCCTGCCATCAGCCCGGTGGCCCGTGGTTGATGCTCTGTGGGCCCCACCATGATGTATGTGTTTCATCCATTCCGATCATCCATTTTTTACATATTATTTTAGGGTTTAAATGTGAAAACGAGAGTGATATAAACCTCAGGTGGACCACACCACAAGAAAACAATAGTGATTGGATATCCACCATTAAAATCCTCCTAAAGCCCACTGTACTCTTTATTTATGATCCAATCCGTTGATTAGATCATACAGGCCCAGATGAAGAGAAAAAAAATATATCAGCTTGATCCAAAACTTTTATAGTCCCCAAAAAGTTTTTAATGATCATTGTTCACTCAACATTGTTTCCTATAATGTGGTCCACTTGAGATTGGGATATACCTCATTTTTGGTTTCATATCAGGAAATGATCTTAAAAAATAGATGGACAGCATGGATGAGACACATACATTACGGTGGAGCCCACAGAGCACCGACCATCAGCCATTGGCTGTTGGCAGTGGGAGTAGCCAATCCGTTCCCATATGGGACCAACTTTTTCTGGGCCATAGACCCAGAGTCATACCACAGGACGAGGAAAACGGTCTGATCACGGGCCATCGAATGGACGGTTAACAAGATAAATGAGTGTGTTTTACTCTTAAGATTTGTAACATTTGTCGAATGTAGAATTAGGCAGATCCACAATATAGTAATATGTATGCTAATCCAGACCGTCCATCATAGGACCTTCAGTTGATGGACATTGAGTGGACGGTTGAAAAGAGAAATAGGTGTGATCAAAACGATGCTTCAATCGAAGGTGTGATAATCGGTGGATTGCACATGCACGAACACCCAAAATGTCCAACCTGGCCACCTACTGCAGATGAAAGACCGAATGGACGGTTAAAAATGAAAGTGAGCATGATCAATTTACTATGCTATCATCCAGGGTCTGATATACACTTGTGAATGTACACGTATACACACACTCCGTACAAACGGTACACATCCATTCATGTACGCCAATCCAGACCGTTTGATTCCAGGACCTATTTTGGATGGTTCATGCACGCACGTCAGCCACACAAATGGTACATACACCTGTACGTAGACCAGATCAGTCGTGGGGCACACTACAGATGAGACATTAAATGAATGGTTACAAGAAAAATGTGGCATAATTTATAAACAACAAACAATGATTTCGTAGTGTGTACATCTATGGATATACAAGTAAACAAATCCACCCTTTTTGGTACCACGTAAATCAATCCACACCATCCAACGGCGGGCCTACAGCGTTTGTAAGATTTTTACTTTGTACTGTGAGAATTATATTGGTGTATGGTATAAATATGTAAATTGAATATATGTTATTATTTAATTACGTCAGATCCAGCGACTCAGATAATACAACGTGGTAGTAAGATTTTTATAAAAAATAGGTATAAAATTTCTTCAGCTGCCTTAGATGCGAGAAGAAAATTAGAATATGTAAGTAAACCCAAATGGGTAATTCCAGCAAGCTACAGCAGTCA
Organism: Magnolia officinalis; assembly: GCA_021015155.1. Classification (NCBI taxonomy): domain Eukaryota; kingdom Viridiplantae; phylum Streptophyta; class Magnoliopsida; order Magnoliales; family Magnoliaceae; genus Magnolia; species Magnolia officinalis. The sequence continues at coordinate 7,643,824 of JAJHSJ010000013.1, forward strand.
TACACGTGCCACGTGTATTTCATTCACTTGGCAAAACCATTTAATCACCATAGCAACCTTGTGATTGAAGTTGAGTTTTGACCTAAATATGATTGTGGTAAATGACACATCCGGTTGATGCACTTTGGCATCGTTGGTCGAGTTTCGTGACAACACATTATTCCTGTTCATGCAAAGAAATGGATAACTATCAATGCGTGGCATCTTGAGAGAGACATGTCCACTTAACAATAGCAGGATGTTTACATCCATTTTTAACACACCTACGTGGACTAATAAGACAACATTATATGTTGTCATTATGCACCTAATGATGACATAATCATATTCATGTTAGAGGATATCTTTTGCCATTATACTTCAGTGATACGTCTCCCATCATAAATGCATAACACAGAACCGTACGTATGTCTTTAAAGGAAACGAAGCAACGAATAACATGTAGCCCTAATTCGTGTGGCACGTGATCAAGAAAACATACCCAACATGTTTATAAAAGACCCACTAAGGCAAGATCCTATCACAGATCTAGATATGCTCGGTAAGGTCGTCTCTCATAATCCTTCCAAAATGAGAGATCTTTCTATAGATGTTTGAGTTCTTATGGCGATTACGATGATTCGAATATCGGACTAATATTTGAGTGAATGGGAATCAATGGATCGATCCGATCATGATCCAATGGGACCAGTTCCACCAGTTCTACGAATATTCATGGTCACAATAAGGGATCTCTGAAAATGATCCGCGATCAAATTGGATTTGATGAGATAAAGTCCTAAAAATGATTTTCGATATACGAAAATCGTCGCAGCCACACTGACAAGAAATTTGAAAATAGTCTCAGAATTATAAAGATCTCTTATAGGAAAAACATATAAAAAGTCATGGCTACAAACAATCATAAGGAAACCTAGCGAGAGTTTTGCTAGCTTTAGAAGTTATAAAAGGAGAACGTGATGAAGAGCTCCGGGCTTATGCCAAACACAATTTATCTTCATAGTTGTCACGCCCCGAAAATCGACACCCGAGTACAAAGACTCCGGTCCTGAGTTCCTAGGTGTGAACCAAACAAAAATGCACTTGTGACCTCGTTCAGATTCACATTCCTTTCACACACAAGCAATCAGAGTAGCACAATTCAAATTAGCGGATCCAAAGCGAGATAGAAATAACAAAAATAAATAAATATAGGGCTAAAGTGATTATACAAGCTACAATATATATACCCAAAATTATTAAAGTGAAACGTTTTCGATTTGGTCCAATCCTCTAAAACATAACGTTGGTGGTGCAAGCCACTCTAAGCCTACCCATCCGAGATCTCGATAGTACCCGCATCGATAATATCACTTGATTGGTGTTTTAAAACACCGTCCCAGGTGGAGTAAGTAGCTAACTCGGTTCCATTATTCTAAGTTACAATGTTATTAACCCAATCGGCGCAAGTAATGATAAAATAAGAAATCAAACAATTCCTAAATACTCTTGTCAAATGCGCATATGAAGATATGACATGATGCATGCTCTTTTCAAACAACACTCTCTCTCAAGCGACTTCAACGCCTATTTCGCATATGCCAACACTTCCTCACAAGCGGCCCAATGTCAAATCGCAAGTCCTATCTAATTCAATGCAGTGAATGTACATGTTAGTTGAGTAGTTATTAGGTTCAATTCATCCAACATATTGGGGAAGCTGGGGTACCCTCATTTTATCGTGGTCTCAACTGAATCACCAGGCCCAGGGCGGCCGAAGTGGCTCCTTACCTGTATCCCTTGATCCGTATTTGGATTTACTACCCAGACGATAACTCCTCAATCAATGTGAGGCTACCACTAGTCCAACCAACTGGCCCGACCGATCACTAAGGACCCGGATGACACAGCCCGGACGCATAGGGTTAGGCAGCCCATCGATGGTGGAGGGCACCCACAAATGATATAAGAGTTTTCACCCAAACATAGATGTGGAGTGGTCGTAGCATCATTTCAGTTTGATGTATTAGGCTCATAGCCTTCTTGATTGCTCATTGGTCACTACGAGGAGGCTCATCACCCCAGTATAGGCAGATATCTCGGACACAGTGTCTCATACCACCATGCCCGGCCCATGAGTCTTGTGGATCGTACCACTAATGGTTATAAGTAGACGCATTCAATGAGAATGTGGGCATCATAGATTCTATTTGTCGTTGTCATACATTGTGAACACACATGGTTAGTAGACTATTGGGCTAATTCGGTTGACTTGGAGAACTCCGGCGCAACTGGCATTGGGTGCGAGTATCCTGTGTAGTCCATCTATTGTCGGTTGTCCGTGTTCGACCCGAGGTCAATCGAACAAGCCTAGGGTGGCCGACCTAACTCAGACCACCCCTTTAGTTTGGGCGGTTAGCCAGCTGACCTAACATTGTAACAATCGTAAGTATCGCTACGGACTAAGCGTTACATCACATAATTATAGCAAAGGTTCTATACACAACCACTTACGCATTTCATTGAATATGTGAGCATCAATAAAAGCAATACACCTACTTAGGCATTTTATCAAACACATAAACATCAATGAGACAACACATCCACTTAGGCATTTTATCAAACATGTGGGCATCAACAAAATAATACATTCAATTGAGCATTCAATCAAACATATGAGCATCTATAAAACAACACATTCAATCACCTACACATTTAATCAAACATGTGAACATCTACATCCAACCAATAACATACATTATAGAAAAATTAAAATGTTAACATATTAGCATGCACAAATTCATCTACAATCATCTAATCATTAATTGAGACCATCAAGAGTTGATAAACGATAACCTAAAGATAATGGCCCGCACCTCTAAGAAAGAATTTCTAATTTTAAGCTTCTAGGGTTAGTAATTTGAGGAAAAATCATCAATTCCTAAATCAAAATCAAGAAAACACCATTAATGAGTAGAAATCTACACTAGGTTGCTTAATTAAATGGTAACATATAATTCTTACCTTCGATCTTGGCATGGGTAGATTTGGTGGAGGTTTGGTAGTAGCCAAAGGTTTGGTTGAAAAAATATCAACACTATAAGTACTAAGATTTCCCTCACACACAAACACTCTCTCTCTCTCTCTCTCTCTCTCTCTCTCTCTCTCTCTCTCTCTCTCTCTCCCTTCTCTTTCTTTTTCTCTTTCTTTTCTCTTCTCTCTCTCTTTCTCTTTCTCATCTCATTCACCCAATCTAGGGCATGAAATTTGTATGGGAGAAGGGGGTGCCCAAATGAAGGTCTTATATAGCTCCAAAAGTTGTGCAAATGACCCCAAGGGCTAGGTTTTCATTATACTAGTTTTATGAGATGGCGTTTTTAACCTTTGGGGCCCACTATGGGATGTAAGAGTTGATATACAGCATATGATAATTAGCCCTAATGATGATCTATGTATGGATACGATCGGTCCACCATTTGGATGTGTCGATCGACTGGGTATGATCAGAAGTTTGTTTGAAGGTCACCGATGGTCGATCAGGGCCACGGCTATATGGATATGTGTGAGGAAATATCTTTAGTCGGTACTCCAACTTTGTCCATAAATCGATTGTCCGAAAGTCATAACTTCGTGTGTAACACCCCGAACTTTTCAAAACCCGAGTATTGAAAGTTCTTGAGTGTTACCATAGAATTTAACTTATTATGTACATGTGTACAGTACCAATCTAGCTAACCTAACCTTACATTTATCCCCCAACGTGAATCTGACCATTTGGGATAGTCCCCATTCATAGATCGAGTCATCCGACCCTCTAAGCATAGGACAAATGGTTAGATCTCTACCTACGCTGTCTTTAGGACATCTAGGACTATCAGGGTGGGGGGCTAAAACAATTACATTGGTAAATCACAAGATCCAACCGTTGAGATTGTAAAGCAACGATGAGATTCGAAATCGATCGTTAAGTTTATACCACATATCTTACAGTGATGGACCTGATCATCAAAATTTATTATTCGATTCGTCTAAAGGACTTCTAGACTAGAAATGAATTGCCCTAGAATAAATTAGCCGTCCAAACTCATGAATGCCTGTACAATAGAAATGAAAGAGCAACCAAGTGCAGGGATGACTGTTTAATCCACCCTAAAAAGGATTACGAACCATTAGATATGTTGATGATCAGACTTGGGAAGGATCCGACCCTTAGATCAGCAAGATAATTAGTTAAAACAAATATTCAGTCGATATAACCTGCCAAAACTTTAGATCCACCCCATCTTGGGTCAAATGGACCCAATTGAACCGTTAGAATCAGATGGCTGGAGTGGATTTCCCACCAGCATCATTGTGGGGCCCACTTTAACCAGCAGGTGCACTCGAAGGCATGCACCGGCGTTGCACCATGCGAAAAAATCGGTCAAAAACCACATTAACCCGATCCTTTTTCAAAAGGATTCCCGCCCACATCTAGACGAACGGACAACGTCCATTTGAGACGCGTGGGGGCCCACCATAACCGTCCATCTGGACAATCTGGACCGTCCATCATGTGCAGACCACACCTCCGACCAAGGGCCAGTGAACGATAGAACGTAATGCATGTCGTGATCAACCCGGAGGACACCAGAACACGATTTGACTCCAAATTTGGAGTCGTTAACCAAAAACTTTCTACTAAAAAGATGAACGAATCGGATCTTTCGAATGAGTAGTAGGAATGGGCCCCACGGACTCCAACATGAACCGAAAACCAAGCTTTCTGCACTCCTTCCACCTTCTTTCCGCAAACAGCGGAGAAAACGGACACGTTTTCCTCACGCGTAGGAGAACCTGACTCGGTTTTCCAGCTTCAATCAGAGCCGTCCAAATCAAGGATGAGGGAGCTCCGATCACCTTCATGTCGTCTGAAAGAAAGGAAGAGAAACAGAGGCCGCACACACCGAATTACAGACTTTCTGGACGAAAATTGTGGCAACTTACGTGGAAGCCATCCTTCCAAGAAAACCATTGCAAGAAAAGGGCCTGGAGGGTTGATCTAGTGGCCCAACCGGCGTCGGTTTATCAATATGGACCAACCAAAGAAGCCACTTCAAAGGTTAGATGGTTGTGACAAGATCCACCATTAATGCAGACCTCCCTCTGGGCCAGGAAGATGACGGCCAAGGAAGACCGTCTGATCGTAATCTTCCAATCACACTCGATCAAGATGAAGCTAGAAGGTTTAAGGTAGGTTTCAAAAAAAAAGGAAAAAAAAAAAGGAGAAAGAGATCCTACCGAAAACAACTGACTGACGATCAAGTGCGTGCGATCCTTCACCCGCAAGGATTTCCCACGTTACCGAGTAGGAGTTGGGAGGTCCCCTCCCATACGGAAGTTCTGTCTAAAATAGGATATAAAAACACCTCCCTTACAAGTTTCCTAACATGGTAGAATGGAGTAAGGGAGAGAAGAAATGAGAAAGAAAAGAAGAGAAGAAGAAATGAGAGAAAGAGAAAGCGTTCGTGTGGTGTTGCACCACGTCGAATCAAACCGAGTTAACTCGATTGAGACTTGCTGAGGTGCTGCCCCTTTCTGTCTCAACTCGCGGCCTCAACTCGCTGACGAGTTGGGTTGAGTCTTAATTAAGTTGGAAAACAACAAAGAAAGAGAAAAATAAAGAAAGGAAAAGAAACGAGAGAGGAGAGAAACTGGTAGCGTGCACCAACTCACTGAGCTTCTGCTCGAGCTCAATTCAGGTTCAAACCCAATTCCTTTTTCTTCCTTTTCAAACTTTTCCCATTCTTACAACAATGGAGGTGAAGTATTTCACCGTGACGACTAAGCCGACTTGGTGGTATATTACACCAAGAACCTTAGAGTATCCCATTTCAGAACCATTAAACTTGGCTAAAATCTAGTAATATTATAAACTGGACTCTAATCCTGACCATTCGAATCATGTGGATTAGGACGAAAGAACAGATTTAATCTTAAAATTACCCTAGGCCGTTAACCTTGCTAGCAGACAATCAAACAATTAAAGGTGAGGGATTCCTTTAAGCTTACCTTAATTTAAGTTGGTATGATTTAACTGCCTTTTTACATGTTTTTATGTACTATGATTCTCTCCATGTAATTGTATAATTTATCATCATCAATTGTCTATCCTTTAGAAATTATGGTATGAATTTAATTATGCGCGATCTTTATGAATTTATGTGGAGCGGTGATACAAGCCTTGCCCTTGCCTTTACCAATTTTTTAGTTAGCCCTCGCTACTCTTCTTATTATTGAGTTGGCCATTGCCACTCTCCTCTTTGTTGAGTTAGCCATTGTCACTCTCCTCTTTGTTGAGTTGGCCATTGTCACTCTCCTCTTTGTTGAGTTAGCCACCGCTACTCTCCTCCTTACTTTACTAGCCTCGTGCTATTTACCGTTACGGCTTGGGCATGTGTCTTGATATTTCAGAACTCTCATGATTCAGTTTACATTCTTTTAATGTAAGTGATGTGTTGAAGGTATCATAACTAGTGATTCAATTATCATATCATGGACGTAATGCGCTCTGGGTAGAGACTCTCTTGGTCAACGCATAATTCCGTGAATTTTGGATAGTGGTGCACAAATTGATGTAAGTAATTCGCGATGTGTGTTACATCACTTCCGAGATTGGATGTCACAAATAGTCACTCTATAAACAATTCGTGTCATGTAATTCATTCGACTCATGTGTTGTGCCACCTCGAGGTGTTCACGTAAATCCACAGTAGCGTCGAACATGCCAGTAAATCTCCGTAATGTGAGAATGTGGGGCGATCCGGGTTTCCTATAAATTGTATTCCAAAATGTGATGATCACTATGTATAATGAGTGTTGAGGGTCAAATATTGCATAATAGACCCCAGTTATTACCTGATTTTATAAACATGATATCGTTTAACGCCCTATTTTAATCGTGTTTATGATGCAAGGTGAATGTACGAGCATGGCCTGAAAAGGATACTAAAAATATGGATTTAAAACTCAGGAATCACCAAGGCAATGGATGGACTCCAGGGGACCGAGATTGGTGACATTACATGCCCGGGATTCGAGAAAATCCAGTGTGTCGAGATAAAAAGGCCTGAAATTCATCCAGAATGCAATATCACAGGGTTCTCATCATCCGTTCGACTCAAAACTTCATATATGGCCTGAGGACCACAAATTAATCGTACACGTCGAATTTCAATTCCCGAATCCTTATGAAGTGACCTAACAAACAGATCAGCCCATGAATCTTTAATTTGGGGCCCACCTGATATCTGGATGTGCTTCAATTTTGCTCTCAACTCCTTAAATGGGGAGACAAAATGAATGGATGGATTGGATTTCTCAAAACCATCACGGTGGACTCCACCTGAGATAGTGTGTGTACCATGCTCAGGAGTACTCGCCATGCACCGAATCCCATAGAGTCGGTTAGCGCACGCTGACCGACTCTAATCTTCAAATCAAGAGAATCTTCCAGCGTTCGCATGAGAATCACGGTTCTGAGTAGTGGGACCCATTCTCTACCTCATTGCATGATCCGAGCCATCCATTCACTCCATAGGGGGGCATGACCCTCGCCTAGCTTTCCTTTTTTGGCCCATGCACGCAATCATGCGATTTCTATCGTCAAACACAGGACGAACGACAGCTTGAGTTGATTCAGTGGACCGCACCAAAACTCGACCAAAACCACCCCTTCTTGACTAGTTTTTTGCTAGGAATTCAATGAACGGGGTGGATTTCATCGAAAACATCACTGTGGGACCCACCGAACACGTTAGCCTTCTGATAGGTTGATTCAGTGGACCGCACACACTTTTCTAGGCATGCATTCATATAGGTTGTTTGTGCATACTGATACTTCTTTAATAGTGGAATATGTGACATATCAGAACCCTTACATTACTTTTATGAATCTCTTGAATTATTGTTAATCTTAAAGGATAACCATCACTATGAGTAGGGCATTGACCCTCTCCAACCATACAGATGATGCAGGTAATGTACTGATTGAAGACATAGATGACCATATCCCTATAGAAGATTATACTAAAAGAATAAGAAGATAGTTTTATGATTGAGTTTTATACTTCCGCTACGAACACAATAATGTAATAAGCTCCCATTGAGAGGGCATTTGATAATTTGTTAAATTCTTTTACTCTGATGAAATAATAAATATTGTTAATTTTATTCTCGTGAATGGTTACCTTCATGAATGTAATTGGATGTGATCTATATGATAAAAATATGGTGTAAATTTTAAAGCATCCAATTTGTTTAATTATTAACACCCGATTTTCTCGGGCATGAGTATGAACTCTGGTCGTGAAAATTCAGGATGTTACATTATGAAAGAACAAAGTTACTAGTTTCACTTAAGTTCCAGATTTTAGCCTAGGGGATTCGCACGTTTCAAGCACTTGGATTTCGGCCCAAGTTGAGCAATACTGGGCACTTTCTTGTTTCACCACCCTTGGTGAGTGTTAAGCCCAACAAGACGAACATTATTCTATAGTTTATGAACTAGTGGACCACTAACGAGTAGTCTAGAGCTCGTTTGGATAATCAAGTCTTTTCTTAAATGAATTAGGTATCAAGATTTCCTATGCACAATGATTAGAGTTTGCATTAGCTAAGTTCATAGTGTGGCCTATTCACAATTAGTGGAAATGACGATTCATTCATTATCACCCTAAACCATCGGTTTTGATGCTAGTCAAGTAATTGAGTCAATTTGGTTCATTAATTAAGATTTGACACTTAATCGTCTCAGTTTTAAGTAGATCTTTATTTAATTATAATCGTTTTGATCAGTCGGTGATAGGTCAGCTAGATTTAGGCTTTAGATGAATAAATCACGAGGTTAGACTTGAGGTTTAAATGATAGGATAGATTCGTTAGCTTCATACAGCTGATTAATCAAATTTGTGCGGTTCTTTATTGGCACCACCCGCGTATAGTCTCACCTCGAGTATTAAGGGTCAGTTAATGACAACGCGAGCTAATTATAGCGAAATTTTTTCAAGGGTTTTTGGAAATCCAAAATAGTGAAAATCTGAGACATTACAATGGTCTTTACTTTTACTTTTACTTTTACTTTTATCATAGGAGAAAATTATCACTGTAGACCCCACCTTTTATCCAGTGTCTTTTATGAAGGATTCAAAACTTACCTTCCCAACTTAGACCTTGCACGTATGGACAGAGCATTTGAGGACGAAAATACCCCTACTTTTCAAAGTGTTTATCGTTTTTGTAGACCTATGGCTACAAATTATAACCGTATCCATAGGTAGCGTAAGCAGGGGTATTTTCATCCTCAAATGCTTTGTCCGTATGTGCAAAGTCTAAGTTGGGAAGATAACTTTTGGATCCTTCATAAAAGACATTGGATAAAAGGTGAGGTCTACAGTGGTAATTTTCTCTTATCATAGCTTAGCTTAGTTTTGGATTAAATCACTACCATTCGGCGTTACTACTATGGTACCATAGGAATATGATAAATATCAACAATCTTCCATTATTGGATCCCGATTAACTGAGTTCTTACTAAGAAGATTAAACATTCTGGTTACGGCCTACTGACCATTCACCTGAATCGTCCACCCATACAGATGATTCAAGTATTTATCTCTTTTTATTTTTCTCTAGTTTATTTGTTACTATATGTTGATTATAATGAGCATAATTTATAAATCAATAAAAGAAAATCAACATTGTTCATAGCCTCTTTTATTTTAGTTTGTTCATCTTTATTCTTTTGAGAAATATATTGTGATTGTAATTACTGGTGAAAGAACAAGTTCTTAAGACACAAGACAAAATGAATCCGTCAGGAAGGACTAACCCCTATCTTTTCGCAAAGCACCTGATCGTTGTTAAAATTAGTGGCTGACGAGGGCAACTGAATTTTAGAATTTCGTCTTAAACGATTCATCTCACCACAAGGGTCACTAGTGTTCAATCAGACATTGAGTTGAGTATGGCTCTAGCAGCCCGCACTTTTCTAATCGCACACATTAATCAAATACATGCCTTCACTAACATGTGTGGTCAAACAGTTTAACTGAATTGTGCAAACAGATGTGCACACAACCAATGGTCAACCAATGATAAATGATTAGGAAACATGGCATTGTTTGATAGGCCACAACTATTTTTTAGCGCAAATGATTATTTCCACATCAATAGACATAAGGAGTGGCTACAAAGATCTCTCTCTAGTAACTACCTCAAAGCTCTATAAATAGGGAGGAGATCAAAGAGCTCCAAGCCCTCGTCAACCCAAGACTGTTGGGAGACTACGAAAACAAACTCCAAATTTGAATCACACGACGATAAGCAAATGCAAATAAAGCATGCACAAGTACACGTGAATTTTAAGTGGAAAAATTCTCACAGGAAAAAAACCATGGCACAAAGCGTCGAGAAATCACTATGAAAGCGAAAATTACAAGAGATAATTGTTCTTATAATTCAAAAAACCATTGTTTTGTCCTATCTAAACCCTAGAAATGACTGAGCCCTTATTAGAATATCATAATCCTACATTACACCCATATATATAGTGTTACACTCGGAATAAGAAATAATCCACATAATTATGCAAAATCGCACGTGTCATCGATCTAAGCATCGATCGATCGATCAACATTGATCGAGCTCCCATGTTCGATCAATCGAACATACTTAAAATTGTCCACAGAATTTACATGAATTTTTCAAATTAAGTTGATCAATCGAGTCGAGAGTTCAATCGATCGAACTTGTCTAAAAGTGTCCAGAGACCAATCTGTAAAATCTGAGGTGCTTTCAATCAATCAACTAGAATGGTCAATCGAATATTAAACCCATGTCTTTAGCACAGATTGAAGACATTGACAACAATATCTGTCATGGCTTCAATCATCATAAACCATTACTCCAAGCTCCATCTCTAATCGCCTACATCATAGCTTCACCATCATCGTCGTCTTTCGTGCATACTTCGTCTTCATCACAACTTTTTTAGAACCAAAAAAGTCGAACAGAATCAGAACTTCTCTGTGGGAACCATTTTGGTAAGCATATCTGTAAGATTCACGCTCATATGGATCTTCTTGAGAGTAACACTGCCTTCTTCAAGGACCTGCTGAATAAAATGATGTCAAACATCAATATGTTTTGTTCTAAAATGGTAAAACGATTTTTTTGCTAAGTTGATCGCATTTTCGTTGTGACAATTAACTGACACGACCTCTCGCGCTTTCGTTGTCATACCTTCTTTAAATGTCTCTGTCACTACCTTATACTCAACTTTTGTTGTATAAAGAGCAACCATATACTAAAGTTTCGACATCTAACTGGTTGCTCCACCCGCTAATACAAACGAGTAACTGGAAGTCAACCTTTTATTGTCCACGTTTTCTGCATAATCGGAATCCATGTAGCCTACAAGTTTTCTCTTTGATTTTTTGGATGTCAAGATGTAGTCCAATATAATTCGTATGTGTTGAGGGTCAAATATTGCATATTAGACTCCATTTATTACCTGAATTTACGAACATGATACTGTTTAATGGGTTATTTTAATCATGTTTGTGATGCAGGATGAATTTAGGAGTGTGGACTGGAAAGGATGCTAAAAGCATGGATTTAATGCTCTGGCATCACCAAGGCATTGGACGGGATTCCATGGGACCAAGATCAAGGATTTACACACCAGAGATCAAAGAAATTTCAGCCACTCACTTCAAACAGACCTGAAAAATGTCCAGAATGCAAGATCACAGGGTTTCCACCATCTGATCGGCTCGAAACTTCATATATGGCCTAAAAACCCTTAATTAACTGTACACGTCGAATTTTAGTCATTAGATCCCTGTGGAAGTGGTCCAACAGACAGATCGGCCCATGAATCTGTGATTTGGGGCCCACCTGAGATTTGGATACGCTTCAAAGTTGGTCTCACTCTATTTTAGGAGGTGATAAAATAGATGGTTGGATTGGATTTCTCATAAACATCACAACAGACCCCACCTGAGTTGGGTGTGTACGGTGCACAAGTGCACCAGATGTGCACCATTTCCGTATTTCCTTCAAAAAACAACCAGGTCCCGTGTTTCTTTCAAAAACGGCAATTTCCGTTTTTCTTGCGCTGACAGGTGCACAGAGGCTTTTTGCGGAAGCCGGTGGGCCACCATCATGGCCCACATGGTCGATCCACACCGTCCATCATAGAGCCCGGACGAAGCTATCCTAGGTCCGACCTATTCCACGTGAGAACGTACTCCAAGGTGGATGAGATTTCTGGCCGAAAGGAGCCCTCTATACTACGTTACAAACTGAAGACCGTCCGTTGGAGGAGGCTGTGGCCCCTATGATCATCTGATGCGATGATCCAAACCGTCCTTGCAACATAGGGTCCACCAAAGATTAAAACCTTGTAAGAATCACACGTTGGGGTGCACGTACGAACACACAGTTCTCAGCTGAAGGAGGGCCTCTGTAAGTGGATTTTCGAACAAACCACACCGTCCATCTGCTTGGCCACCCAGAACCGACCAAAGGGACAATTTTTCTTTTTGGAATTACAACGTTAAACACGCAGCAAGCCAGGGAATTCCCTTCTATTCGGTTACGCAAGACGTTCCGGTTACGCAGCTGGCGAATGAGCTGGCAGTGAATGTGGCTGGCTGCGTAACTGGCATCGCACGTAGGGGTGCTGTATGGAGATCTCAGTGAGCCAGGAATCAGTGACCGACAATCCAAACCGTTCGAAAGAACAGATTGAATGGAAAAAGTGTTGGGAACAAAATTGCTGTTAAAAAAAAAAAAAAAAAAAATCGGCTGCTGATTGAAGACCGACTGTTGGGACTATTAAGGAAGAAAAGATGACCCATTAAGGGATCATCCTACAGCTAACAATTTGGATGATTCGGATGGAGGACGTGCTCCAAGAAATCCAGGCCAAGATCATCTCAACCGGAACGCGAAAACAGGGCCGGTTTTGCTGCGAAGAAAGCGTTTGCAGGAAATTTTTAAAAATAACTCCTCCAGATGTCTACGCACGGCCCCTTGTGCGAAAGCCCCAACCGACCTCCCTACAGCACGTCTATAAAGGAAAGAAGAGATGAGATAGAGGGGGTAGCTTGGCTTGGGGTGGACATGAGAGCGAGAGAGAGAGAGAGAGAGAGAGAGAGAGAGAGAGAGAGTTTTTCTATTTTAGTTTTTCTTTCTTTCTTTTGAGAATTAGTTAATCATGCTTGTAGTTAGCTAACCTCTTAGCTAGGGCTAAGAGGTGAAGATTGTGGAGTGACGGGATTGATTTTACGGCTTTGATTTATATTATGAACTGATTTTAATTATGGTTTGATTTTAAGGAATGCCTTTAGTTTTTAATGGTTTGTTGTGACTGAAATTACAATAAATCTGCGATGGCTTTGAGTATTTCCTTTCCCTTATTATGATTATGAAATCAGGAAGCCTTGTTGTTCATCATCGCCCCTTGGACATGATGGAATGACGGAACTCTTCTTGACATTCATACATCACTCAGATTGGCTGTGAATTAGTTTAATTCTGTTGTTTGCTTTGTCTCATGGGCATGGTTTTGTGATGGAATTCATTCTAATTTACACCCGTCTGATCACTTGAAAACTAGATTAAATGAAGTTCAGAGTTGATTTTCAGGTTATATCTTCTAACTGGATGAAGATGGGACTCGAAGTCCAGTTGAGTTCATGAATCAACCGTATATCTACCTGATCTCTACAAGTGGATCCTCTGAATCCCTAGTTTCCTTTTCTTGAATTCTTTAAGTTTTAGATAATTATTTCATCATTATTCTTCAAATTACACTCGATTTAAATTTCATCTCATTCTAGTTCTAGTGCTAGATAGTTTCAGATCACATACAGGTTTCAGTCCCTTGGGATTCGACCTCGGTCTCACCGAGTTTATTACTACATCACAACCCTATACTTAGGGAGTGAACAGTATGCAGTGAAGTAGTCATTTCACTGCCTCCCAATGTTGCTTATCGGGATTTGACATGTACTTGCTCACAATACCGACTGCATGTAAAATATACGGTCTCAAAAAGACCATGATATACATCAAACTGCCAACTGCGTTTGAATAAGGCACACGAGACATAAACTAATTTTCTTCATCTGTAATGAGGGACATTACTTTGAAGAAAGTTGAAAGTGGGTGGCATGGGGTGTGCTAACTGGTTTAGCGTTGTCTATCCCAAACTTGACCAATACCTTCTCAAGGTATTCTACCTGAGATAACTATAACCTGCTCTTCTCCCTATCTCTATGTATATCAGTGTCAAAAATATCCTTTGTAGCCCCAGATTTTTTATCTCAAATGTTCATTATAATCGAGTCTTCAATATATTAATCTCAGACATGTTATGGCTGGCGATAAGCATATCATCAACATATAATAATAGGATAATGAATTCTCCATCACTTAATGTCTTGAAGTAGACATAATGATCATATTCACTTTTGCCAAACCACCAACTAACCATGAAAGAATCAAATCTTTTATACCACTACTTAAGAGACTGTTTCAAATCGTACAATGACTTCCTCAACCTGCGAATCTTATTCTCTAACCCATGTATCTCAAACCCCTCAAGTTACTTCATATAGATTTGCTCTTCAAATTTCTCATGTAGGAAGCAGTCTTCACATTTATATGTTTTGATTCAAAATTGTATTGGAAAACTAGCGCCAACACAAATTTAATAGATACATGTTTGACCACGGGCATAAAAATCTTACTGAAGTCAACATCCTCTTGTGCATAACCCTTCATTACCAATCTGACCTTGTACCTATCATGTTTCTTCTTGTAAATTTATTTATATCCAACAATGAGAAGCTCTACTAGTTCTTACGTCTCATTCTTGTAAAAAGAATCAATTTCGTCATGCATCGCCGCCATCCACTTCTTAACATCTGTGCCATCCAATGTTTCCTGGAATGTAAATGCAACATTCAAATCATCTCTATATCTTGCTAATAATCTGCAATCTCTCAGTGGATTTCTTTTCATAGGTGACTGCTCCACCTACTCATGTACCTCTTCCTGCAACTCGGCCTCTTCCTTTATCTCACAATTTTCTATTCCAACGTCAATTGTCACTAACTTTTTTGTTTTCTTGTGTTCATCCTTATGGAATAATGAATCCTCATCAAATCTGATGTCACAGCTTATCGTGATCTTCTATGTAACCCGGTCATACGGTATGTATCCATTCACACCATCACCATAGTCAATAAATGTACACTTCTTCACCCTTTGGTCTAACTTATTTCTCTCAATTGAAGGTATATGAGAGTAAACATCACAATTAAATACTCGCAACCCTAAGTAGTCAACATTATGACCACTCCACACTTCTTCTAAAATTTTATAATTTATCGGCATAGACGAGGACCAATTTACTAAGTAACGAGTCATGTTAAAGGCCTTGGTCCACAACTCATTGTCTAACCATCGTTGCTCAACATGGTTCAGGCTCTCTCGAAGATAATCCAATTCATTCCATTATATCATTCTGCTATGGTGTGTGCTTAACTGTGTTATGTCATACAATCCCCTCATTTTTACTAAATTTATTGAATTCATTTGAAGTGAATCCTCCACAATTGTCTGTCTTCAACACTTTCAATTTTTGTCGTGATTGTTTTTTTACAATTGTCTTCCACACCTTAAAGATGGTAAAAACATCAGATTTATACTTCATAAAGTAAACTCACACCTTTCTAAAGTAGTCATATATGAATGATATAAAAAATAATGACCCCCTACAAAAACCATGGGAGACGATCCCCATACATCAAAATGTACATAACCCAGAACACCCTTACATGTTTTCAGAATTAAAAGATAATCGTGATTGTTTACTAAATATATAATTGTAACGCCCTGAAAATCGGGGGTCGAGCATAGACTTAACTCCCGAGTTCTAACGCATTTCTTATGCAACATAGATAATGATGATTTAATGTTGTCCGTATTTGTGCATTAAAGATGAATGAGATTAAGCCAAACAGCATATCACACTCCAGAGACGAATAAATTTATGCAAGCGGAAGACTGTGATTGATAAATATAACGTGTAAGTTGTTGTAGATCTCCAGAGTGTGAAAATGTCACCAGGTTAACCATATACATGTATACTCCCAAAGTGATCAAAATGAATATACAAGTGTGTCCCAAAATACAGAATAATAGTGCAAGGGCATCTAGTCAGTGTCCATGTAGCCCTGGCGATCAGGACACAGCTCACATGAACCCGCCCGATAACTGCATGTAGGAGAACATCTCTTCGTCATCCTCGAAGTCTAGCTTCGCCTCATAGGCATCGCCATCACCTGCAGCTAAGACAGAGTCTGTTTGGTGTTTAAAACACCATCCTGGAACGTGGGAGTGAGTGATCAACTCAGTGGAACAATAAAGCAAAGGTTAACATGTTATCAATTCAATCAAGCAGTAATGATAAAGCAGTACAACAAACATATCCTAGATACTCTTGTTAATGCAAGAATGATATGCGATAATGATGCATGCCCTCGCCTACACTCCTCAGCGTCTTCATCTCACGGTGCGCATGACGCAAACTCCCGAAAGTGCTCTTCCTCACCAAAGCACATGCAGTGCGGTGCATGCTCATGTTAGCCAATACTTAATTAGATTGATTCATACAGCAGTGTTGGGAAGCCAAGGTACCTCCCTTGTATCATTTGCCCAAACAATGATCCATTCTAGGGTCGTCAGTCCTAGTAAATCTCATACGATGTTGTGGTTCTAGGTCGCTACAGAGAGCTCGTCACCTGATCAGTGTAAGCCTAGTTTATACTCTAGTAGCTACAGAAAGGCTCGTCTCCTCAATGCAGTCTCAGAGTATGCTCGAGGTCACTACAAAGGGCTCGTCACCTGATCAGTGTAGGCCGACAGCTCGAATACAATATCCCATACCATCGTATTCGGTTCACAAGTCTGTGTTGCTCACTGGACACTACGGGGAGGCTCGTCACCCCAGCGTAGGCCGACAGCTCGACCACGGTGTCCCATACCACCATGCCCGGCTCATGAGTCTTAGCGGATCGAAGTACCAGGGTAAACGGGGCTTCTCACTGGTGAGTTTGGTACCTTAGATTCAAGCAGTGGCGTCCATACATGGTGAACATACATCGGGTCAATTGGATTATTTGACGAGCTCGACTGGTACGAGCGCACATCGAGTTAATTGACATGAAGTGCGTATGCACTCCGTGTGGCCTAACCACTGTCGACAACCAAAGTATTGCTCGGATTCATCGGACACGTCTTATGCGGCGAAGCAAACTCAGCCACCAAACCAAGACCGATTACCGTTTGCCTGGACTACGTAGTATTCCCAAACGCATGTAAATATAACAGGATAACACATGTGGTAGGCATATCAAAGTTAAACAATTAATTCAAGTAACGTAACCAATTGAACATTTCACAAAATACAAGGTAAACATAATTTGCACAAATGCATTTCATGCTAAATCCCACAATTTAATCTAAGTTACATGAAGGGATATATACACATAGCTAAGGTAGTTGAGAATCTCACCTCAATACCTATATAACATACACCTTACTAAATACGTACTCATCCAGACATTTTCACAAACACTTAGACTACACACATCAATATACATAACGTATGTTGATCACACATGTATGAAAGCAAATCCTTTCACTAAGGAGTTGTTACGAATACAACACGCATATATCCACGATGGATAATCATGGCAAACAGGGATTCAAATTCCATACTCATTCATTCATTTTCACAAACACTTAGACTACACATTTCAACCTACACGGTACAACTCAGTTATAAGCTATATTAGGGCAAATCCTTTCATAAGGAGTTGTCACGTATTCAACAATCACATGTTCACGATGAGTAATCATGGCAAGTACAAAACCAAATTTCTGAAATATCCTGTCATTTCAACCTACACATGGATAGCCTATATTCAACATAGTTCATATATAACCGTAAAACGAAGAAAACAACGTATCTAACATGTGAAACAACAACCCAGTCAGTTATAAATCATTAACCGACATTGAAAGCCTTGAAAACCATAACCTATACGTATATAGTCTACACCTTTCGCCGGTAAACTCGTAACGGATTCAGTTTGAACACTCCGCCTTCATCTACGGCACAACGGCAGCCTATAGTATGAAATAAGTTAGCTATTGCATCACATACCCTACTTGAATCCTAAAACAGATTAAGGTTAGAATTTTTTACCCGAAAACGGAATCAGAATCGCTGGAATAGCGATACGGTAGTGGTAGTTAAGCACGTGGAACGGCGAGATTGAATCCCGAGAACAATCTCCCACACACTCTTTATCTTTCTCTCTATTTCCTTCTCTTTTCTCTCTATTCTCTCTCCAGGGTTTGAAAATTCGTATGTGAAGGGAGAGAGAGGGTTTAAGGCCCTTATATAGGCTCAAACGTGAGCTCAATGGCCCCAGGGCCATGATATACTTATGTTATAGCCAAAACCCATCTGTTTCGGCTCAACGGAGCACTTCTTGTAATGACTCGAAAAATTTTGTACAATGGCCCGAGTATCACCTCAGGCAGAAATCACTTAGGATCAAATCCTTTAGAAATGAGACAAAGTTAATTAAGTGTTAAACTAGATTAGCCATGAAATCTGCTTGAATCATGTTAAATACGATCTGCAAGACCCAAAACTTGTAGAATCATTGACGCTAGGTTACCCTAAAATCTAGGATCAAACTCATTACCCGACTGCTCTCGGGAGCATATTGAATCTCTGTATCAGATCTGGACCGCACATCGAAAGTCCGAATGATACGAGGTTATAGAATTAGGACCGCCTTTCTGGGCTTGATAACCATCTCGGAGGTCAAATCCAGATAGTGTCCCACGGCTATTCGCTTGAGCCCGGAGTAAAGAGTGTGAGAAAACCTGTTTTTATTTAGAAATCAAATCTCATTTAAGTAATCTGAGACTTGTTACTTGCGGGCCTGATATAAGCAATCAGACCGTCATAATCTGACCCAAATACACCCTCGGATCAGGAGAAATTTTATATACATGGCAGTGTACTTGAAATCCCCGATCGAGTTTCAGTGACCGTTGAACTAAAACTGGTCCGCCACGTGCGATCTGAGAATCCGACTGGAACGAAAACTTAACTCCACCTAGATCCAAGGTTGGTGTGCTTAAGTCCGACCGCACGCAGAAAAGGGGCCTCTAGAAGTGCTCCATTGAAACGGGACAAGCTCACTTTGGATATAACCTAAGTATACCTTGACCCTGGGTCTATTTTGGTGATGTTTTAGGCTATATAAGGACCTTAAACACTCTCTCATTCAGCCCATACGAATTTGAGAAAACCCTAGGAGAGAGGAGAGAGAAAAGAAAGAGAAAGTGTGAGAAGAGCGAGAGAATCTCCTTGATACTCTACCCTGCCGCTATCTAAGCTTAACCATCCCAATCTAATCGTTTTTTCGGCGATTCCGACTTCATTTCTATGTAAGAAAACCCTAACCCTAATCTGATTTAGGGTTTCAATTGATTCAATTAGCGAAATATCTAACACTACTTGTGCTTTAGGTCGTTATACTGTCGTGGAAGAAGACTTAGCATTCATACCAAATTTATTACGCTTCTACGACGTAAGGTGCAGACTTTAGGTACATAGGTTATAGTTTTCAAGGCTTTCAATGTCGGTTAATGATTTATAACTGACAAGGGCTCTATTACACATGTAAAATACGTCGTTTGTTTCGTTATACGAGTCTTATATGAGATATGTAGGATTTAGGCTATTCTATGCATATGTTGAAATGTTTGATTTTGTTGGATTTTGGATTTGTACTTAACATGTTTATTTGTCGTGAATATAGGCTTAATACATGTGTGACAACTCCTTAGCGAAAGGACATGCCCTAAATCACGTCACGGCAAAAATACGTTATATGTGATAAATGTGTAGCCCAAGTGTTTGTAGAAATGTTTAAGTAAACACGGATCCTGGAGTCATGCATGCCATGATTTCCGTCGTGGGTATACACATGTGATATATGGGGCAACTCCCTAGTGAAAGGATTTGGTCTAGCACATGTGCAATTCATCATACATCATGTATGATAATGTTTGTAGTCTATGTGTTGGTGAAAAGGTCCGAATGTGCTAGCGATCATCTAGTACTCTTGTATGAGGCTCGAGATACAAATCTCGGTTACCTTAATTGTGTGAATGATTTCCTACATATACGCTTTATTGTAAATTCTGCTTTACTTATGCAATGATTGTGTGTGAAATCATGTTTGTGTTGTAATATGCTTGATTGTAAACACTGTTTCATAATATGCTTATGTGATTGAAATTCTTGAGCTATGAAATCCATTACGGTGGATTGTCTCACATGATTGCATGATGAAATGGATTGAGTTTGGGACTATGATGTAGTTCAGGCAATCGGTAACGGAATTGAATTCGTGGCTGAGATACATTCGCCACGCGAGATGTGTTCGACGAACCTGAGTCGTACTTCGGTTGGCGGTAGTGGTTAGGCCACACGAAGTGCTTGCGTTTCATGTCGTTCAATTGGTCGTACGCTCGAACGAGCCGAGCTCGTCAAGTAACCCGATCAGTCTTATATATGTTCACCATGTTTGGACCCCTCTGTTTGAACCTAAGGTACCAAGCTTACTAGTGGAATCCCGTTAACCATGGTACCTCGATCCGCTAAGACTCATGAGCCGGGCATGGTGGTATGGGACATCGTGGTCGAGCTGTCGGCCTACGCTGGGGCCACAAGCCTCCCCGTAGTGACCATTGAGCAACCAGACTCGTGAGCCGAATACGGTGGTATGGGACACTGTATTCGAGCTGTTGGCCTACACTGATAAGGTGATGGGGGAGTGGTGTAACGATTCCGTGTAACAGCCCTGACAGCCCTTTGTAGTGACCTCGAGAGTACTCTGAGTCTACGTGGAGGCGACGACCCTTTCGTAGTAACAAGAGTACAAACTAGGCCTGTATTGATAAGGTGATGGGGGAGTAGTGCAACGATTCCGTGTAACAGCCCTTGCAGTGACCTAGAACCACACTATCGTATGAGATTATCTAGGATTGACGACCTTAGAATGGATCATTGTTTGGGAATGATATAAGGAAGGTACCTTAGTTTCTCAATCCTGCTGTTTGAAAAGGACTAATAACAACTCGGTAATCATGCTCATCATCGCACTGCATGTGCCTGGAAGATGTGGAGCACTGAGGGATGAACGCATACCGCGGACGTAAGATGGTGCCGTATGAGGGAGCATGGGTGAGGGCATGCATCATGACAGCATTTCATACTTGCATTAACAAGAGTACTTAGGATTGTTGATTGTACTGCTTTATCATTACTGCTTGACTGTTTTGATAACATGTTAACCTATGTTCTATTGTTCCACTGAGTTAGCTACTCACTCCCACGTTACGGGACGATGTTCTGGACACCCACCAGACTCTGTCTTAGATGCAGGTAGCGACGAGACACAGGAGGCTGACCCTGATTACTATGATGATCAGGATGAGTTCTCCTACATACAGTTCTCCGGCGGCTTTGCTTAGGCTATCGGATTGACGGGGCTATTGGGCTATCACGACAGTTGGACTATTCTTTTGACATTTTGTTTTTGATTCAGTACATGTATATGATGACTCAGCGAAGTAATCATACTCTGGTGGCAGATCGAAATCGTTTGTTTTTATACACATCTATATACATCTTTCAGTCTTCCACTTGCGTTTTATACATTGATCTGGAGTATGGATTACTGTCTTGGTATAATCTCACTCATGTTTATCGCACTAACACAGACAACATGTAATCATCATTATCTATGTTGCATAAGTGATGTTTTGAAACTCGAGAGTTGAGTTGCTACTCGACCCTCGAATTCCAGGGCATTATACTTCTGGAGGCCCATTTTCTGCGTGCGGTCGGACTTAAGCTCCTTGACATTGGATCCAGGTCCAATTAAGTTTTCGATCCGATCGAATTTACAAATCGGCCGTGGCGGACCAGTTTCAGTTCAACGGTCACCGGTGCTCAATCAGGGCCACAAGTGTACTGACATGTGTTGAAAATTTTCGCTGATCCGAAGGTGTAATTGGGTCAGATTCTGACGGTCTGAATCCTTAGATTCGGCCTGCAAGTGAGACGACTCAATTCACTTAAGCCTCAGTTCATTTTCTAAAGATATTCACGTTTCTCACATACTTCGCTCCGGACTCAAGTTGTGCTTTTCTAGATACTGTTAGGACTTGATTTTCGAGATGGTTGTCAAGCCCAGCAAGGCGGTCATAACCGTATAGTTTCGTAGTAATCGGACTTTCGACGCGCGGTCCAGGTCCTATACGGAGTTTCGGTGTGCTCCCGAGAGCAACTGGGATTAGAGATTGATCCTAAGTTTTAAGGTAATGTAGCGGTAATGATTCTGCACGTTTTGAGTCTTGCAGATCATATTTAAAGTGATTAGTGCTAATTTCACAGGTACTCTAGTTTAGCACTAGCTAATTCTCGCCTAATTTCTAAAGGATTTGGTCCTGAGTGATTTCTTCCTGAGGTGAAACTCGGGTCTTTGTACGGATTTTTCCGAGACGTTATAATAATGCTTACATATATTTACATCAACACTTTTAAAGGCCTCTCATCTTCACTTTCCATAGTTCAAATTTGTTTTTACTCGTGAACTTTTCAATTTTGTACTTAATGTTCGATCCTTTCATCGACATGTTTCAGATTCAAACTCGAATGCCTAATGTATTGCTCTAATACCACTTCTTAGGGGACCGTGGAAGCAAACCCCGAATTCGGATCATACGATAATAAGCAAACGCAAACAAAGCATGCACAAGTATACATGCATTTTTCGTGGAAAAACCCTAACGGGAAAAAACCATAACACAAAGCAACGAGCAATTGCTATGAAAGCGAAAAGTACAATAGATGGATGCAGTTACAATTCCGAAAACCCTTGTTTTCTCATCTTTAAACCATAAAAATGACTTGGCCCCAATTAGAATACCCATTACACCCATATATAGTGTTATACCCAGAATAGGGAACAATTCGCGCAATTACGCAAAATCATGCGCATCGTCGATCTATGCATCAATTGATCGACATTAATCAAGCAAATCATCAATCGATCGAGCTCCCATGTTCGATCAATCAAACATGCTCAAAACTATCCAGATAGTTTACATGAATTTTCTGAATTGTGTTGATCGATCAAGCCGAGAGCTTGATTAATCAAACTTGTTTAAAAGTGTCCAGAGACCAATCTGTAAAATCTGGGGTGCTCTTGATCAATCAACTAGGCTGGTCAATCGATTAAACCCTTATTTTCAGCACAAATTGAAGACATCTAACAACAAACACAAATCAAATTAAATCTACAATACAGTGTTGCATATACTTTTATTTTATCTTAGCATAACTTATCTTATATTAGGACAATCCATCTATGTTGTTACACTGGACCGGCTTTAGTATATGATTATTGTAATCTTGTCTATTTATGCTATTATACTTGACCAACATAGAAGTGTAATTCTCTTCTAGCTCACGTATAAGAAAATTCATTTTCTTTTACTTTCAGTAATTAATTCCTTTCATCTACACTTAAGTTGTTGAATTAAAAAAAGACTTAGATTTATGGCTTCATCATCTATGCTATAAACGCTAGATCATCAAGGATATTATTATTAATTTTTTCTTTATTTTGATTCAATACGATTGGATTCCTTCTAATTTTACATTATACTAATCGAATAATCTTTATTATTATTGTGAGAAAAAAAAATCAACTAAAAGAAAAAAACATTAGAAGGCGAACCTTTTCACTTGATTTTATTTACAAATAGCTCGGCCCACCCTATTTTACTTTTTGGTCATGAACAACGGCTCGTAGTCTCTCTACCTATCTTGGTGATTAAGGTCACATCATTTCATTCGAGAATTAAATGGTATTAAGTGGGATGGAACTTTAAATTCATTAGTTTGAAAAATCATCCCATTGTAGTTAATCATAGGTTTCCAACATTGGATCATGTGCATGGAATAGGGATGGTTAGGGAGGGCTTTATGCAATTCAACCAGGATTTCCTCTTAAAAGCATGAGTTAGGAAGTTCTTACGTTGGGAAGGGAGGTAGGGACCACCTTGATTTTTTTGAGGAATCCATCCCATCCGTCTCTTTCCTCTTGTGTGACCCACTTGAATTTTAGATCCCCTTGATTTTTGGTAGCATGTCTTAAAATGATCTCACAAAATAGATGGACCCGTGGTTTACTCACAAACATCAAGGTGGGCTGCACCTTACTTCACACTGTTGTTTTTAAAACATAATTTTCGAGATTGGTAGTTGTTATCCAATATATAACCTAACACTACATGAATCAAAACATGTATTTAAGCCATGAATCCGCATATGATCCTAAACAACCACCAACTGCATTTATTGTAAAAAACCAATTTCATCCCACTTAATATCATCTAATTCCATACCCCATACAGCTCGGCACCTCGCAAACCTTTCAACAACGATTTTTCAAGTCAAACCGTTACAGGTGCGTTAATATAAATTAATGCATGCATGATGGGACATTTAATGGACGGTTTGAAAGAGAATTGACGTGTGAGAACAAAAGATTCTTCCGAGGTGCGTGTACATGTGTGGATGTACACGTAGGCACACGTGCATATGCAGGCAAGCCCAGCATAAAAATGGGGGACGCGGATTTTCCTGCTAAAGCCTTTCGCAGGAAGTTCCTGCTAGAAACTAAGGTGAGCCCACCGTGATGTTTGTAAGAAATCCACCTCGTCCATCCGTTTTTTGAGATCATTTTAGGAGATGAGGCAAAAAACGATCCGTATCCAATACTCAACTGGGCCGCACAAAAGGAAAAGGTGAGTAGGGAAATTCACACCGTTGAAACCTCTTTGGGTCGACAGTAATGTTTGCATGCCATCCATACTGTTCATAACATCATTCCCACTGAGATTAACTAAAACCCAGATATTATTATCCTGATTCAAAACTTCCGTGACCCCATGAATATTTCAACGGTAGACATTCAGTTCTCATGTTTTCAGTCTACTTGAGCATTGGATTCGGCTTATTTTTGGCCCAATATTCTAAAATGATCTAAAAAAACGGATGCACGGGGTGGATTTCTTACAAACATCACGGTGGACCCCACCCAGGTTTCCAGCGCAGGAGTAAATCTGCGTCCTAAAAATGGCACCCATGCATGTTGAACTAGACCATCCATCAACCGTCTACCTACTGGATGGGCCATTGAATGTACGGCCGCCTAAACAACGTCAGCCAATGCATGTATAATATTTTAAAAAAATAAATAAATAAATCACAATTTTTTCACCAAAACGTAAAAATAAAAAACGTAAAAATGTTTAAAATAAGCCTTAAAATTGAATGAATTAAAAGTGCTTTCGTTGAGAGTTGAACTCAAGACCTCCCGCTTACTAAACGGGTGCTCTAACCAACTGAGCTACGAAAGCTGGCTTGTATACTTTAAAAGAACTATTTTAATTATTGATAAGAATAATAGGTGACTGCTTCCATTCTAAAACATTGGTCTTAATTATATATTTCCACAAGCACGTTCCATTGAAGTTTCCATTCTTTGAAATTTTCAGAATTCCTTTGGTCTGAGTTATACATTTCCACAAACACGTTCCATTGAAGTTTCCATTCTTTGAAATTTTCAGAATTCCTTAATTAGGGTGTGTTTGGTTCCACCAAATATCATGAAAGCAAAAAATTACAAATTTGGTGCCATCTCCTGGTACGAGTCTTTTCTCATTTTAAAGATGAATTTGCAGCACCTGTTGGATCCAATGCAAGGATTTCTACAATAAGCTTACGATGCATTTGAGTTCATAGAACTTGGATAATTTCGACCTACTTGGCCACATTAGGAGAGTGATATACACCAGCTAGGATGTCAAGCTGGGAACTTGGATGAACTTCTGGCCCTTACATATGTGCTTAGATGAAGTTGGATGCTCTTAGATGCACTGACATGCAATTCGTATGTTGAGCTCAACCTACAAAGCTTTGTAGTAGGTCCGGCCTTATAACCCTTTTATCATTGTTAACTAGTAGAGCTGGGCATCGAGTCAAGTCGGACCAAGTTAGGGCTGACCTGACTCGATCCAGTTTTGAAATAGACTTGACCCGAACTCGAACTGAACTCAGTATCGATTCCAGCATGCCTGACCCGATCCAAGTACAGGTCAGGCCTAGACTAATCCAGACTGAGTCCGACCCAGTCACAAGTACCAAGTCAGGTCAAGTCGGCACTGAGTCAGGTCAGGTGCAACAGGTATCCAGGGGCTGAAATCACAACTAAAAACCTAGGTGCACTTGTCAGTATTGCAGCCTCTCCATCAGTTACACGGCATCTCAGATCTAAAATGTCAGATCTGTACGTATGTATGTATGTATGAGTCGAGTTTCTGATCGAGTCGAGTCAGTACCGAGTTGGATTTCGAGTCGAGTCAAGTTATTGGGTGACACAAACTCGACTCAGTTTGAGTTCGGATTGGACGAAAGTCTACTCAGTTTGGATCGACTCACCCACTCGGTTCGGATCAAGTCGGGTCTAAATGAGTCGGACGAGTCGAGTAGTTCTGTGCCCAGTTCTATTAACTAGGCTGGTTGGTTCTTTGCGCCCAGTTTTGGTGTAGCAGCTATATTTTGATTCATCCTCTCCCAAGGGTTTCATAATCGGACATTGAACTCATTACATATGAACCCATTTCATATGATGGGAGTTGCCGGAGTATTGGGTGCTGCTCTGCTATGCGATATTCATCATGATAGGTCAGATCGAAATGGGCCAATGCAGCTGAAACTCATAATACATAGAAATGAAATATTCAGTTACAAGCATTGCTGCATATTAGCAATCTCCCATGATAGCAAAAAGGGTGTATTTTATTGCATAAGATCACATAAAAGAATTGGTACAATCAGAGCTCTGGCCGCTGTAGAGAGGCATTTAAAAAAAAAAAAAAAAAACATTTTCAAAACCTGACTCGCCGAATCAGCTTCCCTGCTACAACACGCACTGGCCAATGGAAGGGTGAATATGAACTCCATGTGTTTATAGAGCAGCCATCTGCCTTTGCGATTCTTGCAACTGACCGTTACCTGGTCCAGCAAATTGCATGTTGAGCCCCCTTCTCGTGGTTCCAATGCATCTGCCACCCGAGTATGTAAAGCTGTAGGGTAGGCTGGGACTAAGGCTCCATTCCAGATCGGATTCAGATTGATATTACACAGGATCACAATAATATCGTCTTGAGAACCAGAAGCACCAACATAATGAAGCAGAGGATGACGAGCACTGTCGCGCACATTATCATTCCCCCCTTCCTCTGCGTTCTTTCTGCCTGCAAGTCAAGCTTTCCTATATGAAACTGTATAATAGAGAAGCATATCTCCAACAGTGGCAAACATGTGAAGACATACAGACACGCACACAAACACAAGGAAATAGACCCGTAATCCATGAGAATTATCATCCTCAAGCTTGAAAGCATGGGACCAACTGAAAACGATAGTAGGCACCCAGCAGCCAATGGAAGATCAAGAAGAGTGGGCTGGACCAAACGCACAGTCCAGATGGTGTGGACCTCCCATGTGTCTGAATCCAACTAGGTGCATGGGAAGGGTTTCCCATCATACATCTATTGCATGTATGTATATATGTGTTGTGCTTGCCGCCAAATTTCACATTTGAACTACTTGGAATAATTAAGATTTGTAACAAATAAGTAAACATCCACATGCATAAGTCCACATTATCACCTGTTATGGGAACATTCAGAAATAAAAAATAAAAAAATCACCAGTTATGGGGTTATGCTAATTTGGTGGGAACACTTACATTCCTGGCCACGACATGCAAGCCATTAGTTCATATCCCAAAGAAAGCCACTGATTCTCAGGAAACCAGAGAAACTTCATTCAAAGGATGATGTGTATGGATGGTGCATGTGACTGGATGGATGTGGAGAACGTTCTTTGGAGGAACATCACTAAGCATGGCAAATATAGGGCCTGTATGGGGATAGTTGCCATTTGGAAGGTGACAGTGTGGAGAGGTGCTCTAATGCATGACTACTATTGACATGAACTCATCATGTATTAGAGATCTTGATCTCTAATACATAATTACTGTTAACTAAAATGGGATGAACTCACCTTTAGGCATCTCCCAAACAGGGCCTCAGCCTTCTTAATAAAACTAGGAGTTGGTAGAATTGGGTCAAATATTTCATCACAGTACTAAATATGAATATCATGTTACAAACGGGATATTACCCATATCCATATCTTGGATTCTTGAGAAGAGAATTGTATCCCTGTTCCCATATTCGAGGCTGTTTCGGTATCCACATCTAGAGATCATACCATCCACATGACACTCGTAGGAGTGTGATGTGATGAGAAACAAGAGCAGAGGAGGCTGTTTTGGGGCAGGAACTAGCAGGGTTCCTGCCGTGTGGAAAAACACGACAATCCTCTATAGGGTGATCACAGCTTCCACCCTCAGAAAAACAGACCAAAAGTCAAACACATGTCCATGTTGAGAGCACAGGAGCATACTGCAGGTTTGGTTAGGGCAAGATTTTCTGCTTTTGGACAGGCAATGACGCTTGCAGGTGCGGGTTGCAATTTTGATGGGCGTAATAGCGCTCTATCTCTGAAGGCAATATGGTACATGCAGTTGCCTTCCCTGGGTTTTGGGGCTAGCAGATGTATCCCATTTCTAGATTGGGGATGCCTCTGCAGATGTGCTAAAACCACTCCCAGGAGGTTCCCTCTAAGAGGCGCTCTTAGCTACTTTCAGGAGAGGGGTTTCCACAAGGAGATGTGTGATGACAATGGGATGCCACTGCAGGTTTTAGCACACCCAACAAACACATGAGGGAGTACCTTCTGCAGCTCTTTAAAGCCTTCTTCCACTGAAGCTGCAACGTTCTGTATATTGTAGTCAATCCGATCAACGATGGTGCCCTGCTCATGCAAATGCATAGAGTTAGCTACTTGTGCAAGTCAAGAAGTTGAACTCATAAAGAGGTGAACCTTCTAACCTGGTCTATGACAAGGACTGAGAGATCCTTCATGATTTGAGCAAGCTCATTTACAGATTCCACAACCTAAGGACAGAATTTAGATTAGAAGCCATGATGACCCCACATTATTGAGCAAAAACCAGCAAACAATGGATGCTTTACCTGTGTGATCTCTCTTTCCCTTTCAGCAGTGAAAGCCTCGCTCTTTTTCAGCTTGGACATTTGATACTCGTTAAAACCCTGAAAAAGCGCTCGGTCAGACTGAAACTGTGAGGATATTGCAATATACATCGAGAATTGGAATTTGGTAAAAAGAAAATATAAAATTCTCAATCAACCTTTTGTTCAGCTTGACAAACTGTACATGTTGGACCACCTTCTGGTGATCCAAATTGTTCGCATGGTAGAACTCATGGTGGAGGGGAGATATCCCCGTCAGGCAATAAAAAGTGTCCGATCGTGTCCCTGTTACACGTGCACACTTGCCCATTTTAACTGGACGATTAGACCATCTGATGTCATAGTCCATCCTCTGATGGGGCCCAGCTAGGGCCGGCAATGAGCCAGGCAAAATCAATATTCTGAATAGGCCCATCCCAACTAGTTCAAAATCCAGGCTGGAATCAACCCTAGGTCTGCCCATTTCTAGCCCTAAGCCTAGCAGATCAACCGTTTAGATCAAAGTTGTTGGTCCAACCAGTACGATGTTCAGTTGAACAGAAGATGCTGTTTCTCTGGATTGAGCTTCAAATAGAACCACTTTGGTAAATGAGGCAGTGACAAAATATCAGGATTTTGGGCACATGGGCATGCACATTATTCATAAATAGGACATATACAGTGCAGGAAGAATCATGCCACTTATATTAAACATTATAAGCAGACAAACAACATACCACATCACCAAAATCATCGTCTTCCTGTTTTGATTTACTTCCATTTAAATTCATCTCCAAGTCTACCCCGTCTTGACCCTCCTACACAGAAATAATTAATCAGATATCAGAAACACAATAAAACAAGTTAAAGAGTAGTTATTGGACATGGCACCAAATCTGGTGGCTTTCAAAAATGTTCAGAAAGACAAAAACTGAAGTTATATAATAATAATAATAATAAGTATAATAAGAATAATAGAAAGTCAAGCCTCACCTCTTTTTGCCGTCGTAGGCGCTTCAAATAAGTAGATTGTTTTTTCCGAAGCTCCATTGAAAGGTTCTGAAGGTCTGTTGCAAGAGATCGCTGTAGGAGAAGCATTCAGAGGGCATCAGTCTTCACAAGAAGGCTAGCAACTAAGATAACAGAAGCTCTAATCAATACATCCCACAACTCCTAAAACAATCAGTTCATATTGGCAAAAGCCCCATACAGCCTGTCCACCCAAGTAAGAGGATGAACTTTCTGGTGTGGAACCAAACACAGCTATTCCAAAAAGAATCAACTTGAGGTCCAACACTATAGGAGCAAACAGACATCTGAACCCAAACCCATCTCATCGTCCATAGACCTGATTCTTGGGATTTTTGCATTTTCTGTGGCCAAAAAATTAGGCTGGTTCCTGCACATGTATGTGAAATGTGGACTGTTGGTCCATTTCTTTTAACTGTGCATTTTCTTTATAGACATGTGGCCAACCAGGTGGCTGGACAGACCTGATTTTTACAAGGTGAGGCCACTAAATGAACCCGGATCTTGCACGAAAGTGCTACATTTGGCGCGGGCGCGCGCACGTGTGTGTGGTGATTCAAATCCTAACTTGTCAAGTACCCATTGCATTTCATTACGAATGAAACATATGAGAAAGCAATGAGCCAATAGACAAAAACAAAAAGAAGAACACTGCATGCAGTTCTTGATAAATTTGCATGCACTAACAAGTAACCAGTCATCAACACCATACCTGTACATTTTTTCTGACATTTGAATCCTCAGAAGGTCCACTAGCAGAAAGTTTCTGCAATCTCTTCTCTGATCTCTTGAGCAAATCTGTTATCTCTTGAGTTAGAACCTCAATCTTGTGTTGATCTTCTTTGCCATCTCCAAAAGAGGGCATTAAAGCCTTTCCATGAGCTTTGACTAACTCAGCCATTTTTGTCCGTGCACGTTGCATATTTGCAGCTATTTCTTCTGAATCATCCACCCAAGCTGGAGGTAGACCCACTGTAAGAGCACCCCTACTGCAGTGGCCAAAGAACTTCTTACTTTGAGACTACTGCATCTTTTACAAAATTAGCTGTGATGATAACAACAGATGCCAATATTTAACCTACTTCAAGATAGTATCAAGAACCTTCTATGATGCTAACAATCATAGAAACATCTGCTATATTTGCACCCCTGCTTCCTGATGCTCTCTCCAAGATCTTCAGCTCAGTTTGGAAAGGAACACTGGTACACCAAATAGGCTTGTGTTTGGAAGTCTGGAAACCCCATTCTAAATTGAGCAGAATGGAGAAAGTCCGTCAAACTGGCTAAAGCCAAATTGAGCACAATTGCCATTCTGCTCAATGCACATATAGTAACTCCCAAATGTGGATGGCCAAAATGGTTCATCATCACCCTAACCATAGCCCTGTCCCAGCCATGTGGGGTCAGGCCACGAATCACGATTGCTCGGAAAAAGTTCAAAATTGGCTGCTTGACATCAACCCTCGTTATCCGGACTGGGGACTGGTTGGTTTATCTACCAAGCGGATTTAACAGTTCTTATATAAATTACATATCAATTTTCATACATGACCATATTACATACAATCAATGGTATGTACGAGACCGACCCATGTGATCCTACCCCAGCATACCACGTATTGGGGAAGTAGCTTACCGTGTACCTATTCTCATACCACTTCCTCAAGGATCTGTGCATACTTGTGTACAACAAAAATTTTGGGTTGGAATCCGAAATGCCTGGATATTTTATTGTAATAAACAAAGTTTACAATGACTGCAACCCTTTTTATGATAGGTTCTTGGATGGCCGAGTGCAAGCAAAACTTGCCTCAATCAATCGTTGGATTGATGGTGGTGGGCTTACCCCTTTTTATTTATTTATTTATTTATTTATTTTTGAATGGTGATGGGAGGCTTACAATTTAAACTCTCCTAGACTCTAAGATGCGATTGCAGCAGAGAAAGATGAAGAAAGCAGCACTTCAAAGTGTTATTGCAAGATGTGCCACATATGAAGTGTTTGTGTCGCGGGATTATGTGGATGTCATGAGCTGTTGCGGCTTGTCGCAACAGAGTGACTACTCCTAGTGCTTGTTGGTTAGTTTCTAAGGGTTTTCTCCCCTTTTTATATGCTCAAGAGACCATTGGATGCGATAAGGATCACTTCCACATGTTTCCTCCTTCGTAGGCGACATTTATAAGTACCTGTTACAGTGTTTCAAATAGCGCCCGTAGCGTAGCGGTAGCGTACGCTACGTAGCGTAGTGTGGCCGTAGCGCTACGTAGCGTCCCAAATAGCGTAAATCCCCTATAGCGTACGCTACAGGGGTTGTAGCGTACGCTACAGTTACGTAGCGCGTAGCGTCCGTAGCGTAAGCTACAATGTATTTTTTTACTATTTTACTATTTTATTATTTTTTTCACGATTTCTTTGTTTCTAATATTGAGGAATGTGACACTTGTATTATACTTGATACTTTTAACCTATTGGATTTTTATTTCTTTTCATAATTGTGACTTGTGGTTTCAATTAGACATTATTAATTAAAGTGGTTTGCTTCGAAAGTTGTTGATGCGATAATTATTTGATTTGGCTTATATATGTGGATTGGCTTTTGATAAATAATAACTAATAACTTTTTTTAACATGCTTATAATTGATAAAATGAATCATCTTTTAGGCATTTTTATATTTTTTTTCCTTTTTTTTCACTATTTATTATATTTGTCCTATTTTTAAATTAAAAAATAGAAGTATTGTAGCGTAAACGTATTTACGCTACACGCTATAGAGGGCTAAGCGCTACGCATCACACTACCGCTATTTAAAACACTGCCTGTTAGAGGACACTTGTCACCAGGAAGCTATCATAGAGGATGTGCCATGGCTTGAATGTCACCAACAACACACCTGTACGACATATTATGAGTCTCGGGCTTTGTTTTGTCGCGACAATGGCTAAAATGTAGCCTCTTTTCTTCTCTCACTTGTGCACTGGATGTGGGATGTCCTTTACGTCTTTGAACCTCTGGATTGACCTTGTGGTGATCTAGATGGTAGATGTAGAGAGTTAATTTGTGCCATGGAGGCTATTTTGGTAAATGGATAGAGATCTAATTCTCTGAAACACTTCTGATGCTTCAAAGGCTTTTTCCTTTCTTTTGAGAGGTAACAAAAATTTTATAGACAGAGTGTGAACTAAACAGAAGGAGACCGAAACCAACCCCCCAAATTTACAAACAAAAAGACCAAACCAAAACAGCCCCAAAATTACAAACAACTACAATCAAAATCCCCATCCAAGCTTGAAGCCCAATCAATGACTAGACCCTTTGCACGCATCTTGATCCAACCCACCGCATGACTCACATTCCTAAAATACCTTCCATTCATTTGCCTCCCAAATCGCCCATAGATCGCCAATAAGCATAGCCTCCATATACCTTCCCTTTTCTTTCCAACCTCCACCCCATGCCACCCTATCAGATGGGAGCCAATAGAGATCGGGTTGACCTAAGAGACATTAAACTTGGAGAGGAAAAAAATTCCAAAGTCTATATGCAACAGGACAATGAAGAAAGATGATTGACCGTCTCCAAATCAGCCACACACAAGACACGGATATTTGAAAGCACCATTCCCCGTTTCTGAAGATTATTCATAGTCAGAACTCTTTCCCTTCCAACAAGCCATGCAAAGGCCGACCACACACAAGACACAGATATTTGAAAGCACTATTCTCCGTTTCTGAAGATTATTCACGGTCAGAACTCTTTCCCTTCCAACAAGCCATGCAAAGGCAGATACTCTCTGCCCCAACCAAACCACAGCCATGCACCAAATTATAGAGAGATCGAACTGAAAAACCATCCAGACTTCTCCCAACGCCACACTATTCTATCCCTTTCCCCAGAGATCGGCCTACAAGTCTGAAGAAGATTCAGCAACGAGACCAATTCCTTTTGAAGCTTGATTACAAACAAAACTCACCAACAGATAATTGACTGACAGTGATGTCCTACCTTGGACTCTCCTAACTTATAAATTGAATTACAACACAAAGAAACAAGAGAACTTAAAATTCCAGCATTGTTGCAGACTATTGTAGACTTGTATCGCCGATGATGTGGATGTCGCGGGACACAAGAGTTTTGCGGCAGAGTTTTGTCTCCCTAATGGTTGCTCCTCTAAACTCTAAACTTTATTAAATTGAAAAAAGAGCTTTTACAAGGAGAATACAAGTATACAACCCTTTTTTATGGTAGGTAATTTAAACCTTGAATACGAACTAATCTCACCCCAACTGATGGACGAGTCGAGTCGAGTCACTGAGTCTTTTAACCATGTTTGCAGCTTATTACAGTAGAGTGATGGCACCTAATGATTGTTCATCTGTTTCTAACCTCTGAGAGTTTCCTCCCCATGTTATAGGCTCAAGAGACCATTGGAGGCAATAAGGATCACTTCTGCCACTCCCCCTTTTAGGCAACAATTATAACAGCATGTTGCTGAGCAGCTAACTCAAAGGATGTATCACAGCCAGGATGCCGCTGGCAACACAACCTACACGACATGGTTTGTCGCGCTGGCTCTATGCTGTGGTGGTGGTAGTGGCAGAAATGTTGTTTTTCCCCCCTGCTCTCACTTGTGCACTTGATGTGGGGACCTCCTCGATGTACTTTAGATTGACCCTGCGGTGTTGTGAAAGATGGATCTGGATGGTTTATTTGTGCCATGGAGGCTATTCTGGTACCTGGCAAGAGATTTAGCTGTTTGGGACACTTTTAATGCTTCAAACCTTAATCTGGTTTGTGCTATGGAATGATGTAACCCTTGGTGTGATTTGAACTGTTGGATTAGCCATCTGAGCAAAGGGAAATTTGGAGTTGTCAGCCATGACGTCTGAAGCCCAATCTGATGTTGAAGATGTACCTGCATGTAATTTAGGGTGATCTAGACAGCATGATGGTCATATTGGTTTTGCTTCTTCTTCTTCTTTCTTTTTTTTTTTTTTTTTCTTTTTTTTTTCCAGTGGCAACAACCTAGGAAACTGAACCTGTTCAATTAGATTTAGATTGAGATTTCAAGCCTGACTGATAACTGGGTCAGGTTCACACCCATAAACGCATACCAATTAGAGATTGGGTTAGTTATTAGATTGAGGTGCCCACCGGATACCCAAATATATGATTTGTTTAGTTTTATCCTTTATTGTGTATTATTTCTCACATAGATCCAAAGTCAGACCTGAGCCAAACGTGAGTCCTGATCCATTTCTAGACCTGATTCCAAATCATTGTTAATGCTACACTGGCAGGGTAATGTATCAAATTGGATTTGGATCCAACACCTCATATACAGTACTCATATTCGAATCCGACAAGACCCGTTTCCAATTCCCTTAGGACCCGTTTGGCCGGGCGGATTGGAAGGGATTGAATGGTATTGGAAGGGATTGGAAGTTAAATCCCGAGATTGGCCGGCCGTGCCAAACAGACCCGGTAATCTGATCCCAGGATGTAGCAATCCCATGGATCTTAAGACAATCCACTGACAACACCATTATTACCTTTAAATCCCATCCAATCCAGCCTAATCCATTCAAATTTGCCCGAGACGTGTTTGGTTTGAGAGATTGGAAGGGATGAGAGGTTTAATCCCGGGATTGGCTGAGCGTGCCAAACAGACTCGATAAAGCAACCGAAGGATATGGCAATTCCATGGATTTCCAGACAATCCACTGACGACACCATCATTACCTTGAAATCCATGTCATCCACCCTAATACCGTTCAATCCCTTCCAATCCACCCGGCCAAACGGGCCATTAGTCAGTTCTGGATACAGGTACACCAGTACCAACTCAAACCTGAACTGTTGACAGCCCTATGTACCAAAGCACCATAATCTTGGATTGACCACTCAATTGATGTTGGTATAGATACTTAAAAGATCCATACATTCCACTATATAACCTTTCAAAAAAAATATACATTCCACTATATATAGGGATTCAACAGCTACTGACATAGCAGATGGACTGCACGGAAAAAGTAGCCACTCAGTAGAGATCCTCATTCTCCATACATGTTGAAATCAGGACCGTGGTTGCTAATTCACCTTTTTATGGAAGATGAAGATCTCTTCTAGTGAGATTCTTCAGCCATGCGCTTCTATCCATGGTGGGGCATGGGCAAGCCTCCATAGCATTCTCCATCAAAATATACAGATTTAAGTTTGATAGATCCACCTTATTTTTTATGGAAGTGATGGGGTAGAAAATCTATTGAGAAAACCAAACGTCTTTGTTTGAAGAGAGTCTGCAATTGCTGGGCACATGGGCTCACATAAGACCATTTAAAAGACAAAAATTAGGATAGACTCTAAGTTCGAAGGTGCTTCAGAGATTTGAGAAAAGAAGTATGGGATTATTGGCTTCGCAACACAGTTATTGCCATGATTCAGCTCATCCATGTTCGACTAAGTAGATTTGAAGAGGTGAAACTGTTGCATGTTGTTTCTCAGGCTATCCTCCATGCTTCATGTTGCCTCATGGTTCTCAAGCACTGGACGTCATGTTTCTAGGTGGGATCTCTTTCAACTGTCTGTTGATACAATTCATATAACAAAAAGATAGATTCTGTCTAGTATACTTGTCATTTACATTAAAAAGATTTTTTTCACCGATCCTTGTCTGGTATAAGTTTACATGACATCATTAAAAGGTTGCAACATTGTAATTTATAAACTGTTGATGCAACTCATATAACAAAAAGATAGATTCTGTCTATTATACTTGTAATTTACATTAAAAAGATTTTTTTCCCCTGATCCTTGTCTGGTATAAGTTTACATGACATCATTAAAAAGTTGCAACATTGTAATTTATAAATTGTTGATGCAATTCATATAACAAAAAGATAGATTCTGTCTAGTATACTTGTCATTTACAATAAAAGGATTTTTCCCCGATCCTTGTCTGGTACAAGTTTACATGACATTGTTAAAAAGTTGCAACATTGTAATTTATAAACTGACATTGTTAAAAAGTTGCAACATTGTAATTTATAAGCTGTTGATGCAATTCAGATAACAAAAAGATAGATTCTGTCAAGTATACTTGTCATTTAAATAAAAATGGTTTTTTTCCCCCGATCCTTGTCTGGTAAAAGTTTACATGACATCGCTAAAAAGTTGCAACATTGTAATTTATAAACTGTTGATGCAATTCATATAACAAAAAGATAGATTCTGTCTAGTATACTTGTCATTTACATTAAAAAGATTTTTCCTGATCCTTGTCTGTTATAAGTTTACATGACATTGTTAAAAAGTTGCAACATTGTAATTTATAAGCTGACATCGTTAAAAAGTGGCAACATTGTAATTTATAAACTGTTGATGCAATTCATATAACAAAAAGATAGATTCTGTCTAGTATACTTGTCATTTAAATTAAAATGGTTTTTGCAACGCCCCTAATTTTTGTTAATAAAATTTAAAATTTAAAATTTTAAAATTTAATTTTGAGTGGGAAAGAGATCTATTGATCTCATCATCCTTCCTCTTATCTCTCTTTATACAAAATTTTCCTCGTATCTCGTAGTTTCCCAACGAACCTTCTTTCTTAAAAAGGGAACGTAAGAGAGCGAGAGTTCTATCGAAACTAAAAGAACCAAAGAAAAACTCGTAGAAAAAAAAAAAAACACGAAAGGGAAAGTAGGAAGGAGGATTTTTGGAATTCACTTATTTAGGTTAGTATTTTATTTTTTTTCTTTATTTTATTTATGCAATAGTTAATTTGGCATGATCTACACATTGGATGGATTGGATCAATCAAAATCCATTGTATAGGTTTAATTCATTCATGTGAAAAGGTATGCGCATGCTTCAACGCTAATATGTAGAATGTGAGATTTTAAGGTATGCGCATGGTTTTAAGGATAATGTGTAGAATGTGAGATTTTTTCATGATAGACAGCGATCAGTATGATCTGTACTGTTCGTGGGTGTTATAAGACTTAATTATGTAATATTTTTAAGAATCAGACCAATTCGATACCTTAATGGACCATATTGATCATAGATTTACCAATTTTCTTCCTTAATCTAACGAAATTGAATAAATACTAGAAGAGTAATTCTCTGCGCAAGATACAACTTGACACAGAGAATTATATAACATAATCTGAAATGTGTGATTAAATCATCACCATTCATTAGTTCATTAAGATAAAAATATATTAAAATCTTAAATTCTAGACCGATCGGACCGTTGGATGGGCAACATCGATCTGAAGAAAATGATAGATAATAAATCATACGTTTATTCATTATGTGTGATTGTAAGATTAAAGATAATTCTTATTTTTATGATTTTACGAAGTCATAATTCAATTCAAACCGTTAGCTCATGGAATCATCTCCACCGCATCAAGGTGAGTGATCCCGATGTGTTTCTCATCCATCAAGTTAAAATAGATGGATTGTTTGATATGTTGTATTATTACCCTGATTTAATTGTCATGTACTCTTAGTTGATTTAGATGACTGTGTGATTTATGAAATATAATAATAATGACATGATTTGATTAGACTATGTTAATTCAAATGTGATAATCGAAATAATTTATGCAATACATGATTCATGATTACTTGGTGCATCTATCAATTGCATGCACAACACGTGCAGAATTCCTAGGGGACCTCCCTGGATGGTATTTCCTGGTAGAATCGTTACCAGAAGCCCACTATACTAGTGGAAGCCTACTCAAGGAGTAGATGTGGGCCTTGCCTATGCCTACCAGATGGTAGAAACCTGCCAAGGAGCAGATGCAGGTTGACGGGTTTCCAACTCAAACAAGTAGACGGATTCTCACTTGATGCATTGATGCATTGCATTTGCATTTTGTTTAAAATTTTATTGTGTATGATTATTGGCATTCTATTATAATTTAATGTAAAGAACCATGTCAGGAATTCTCACTAGGCCTGGCTAGCTTACCCTTTTTATTGATGGAAAAACCGTACAGATGTGAATGAGGGTGAGCCGGTGGCTCAAAAATAGGAATACGTGATCAAGCTGGAAAAGGACTTAAGGGACACGTGGCCCTACTTGACAGATGAAGAAGTTGCTGCCTTAGACAAGTCATGATATTTTTACTTTAATTATATTTGATTTTCTTAGATTGTTAACTAATTCTTTTAAGTTGTTGGACATATTTATTTCATTCATAAGATCCCGAATGGGAGGATCCTTAACTATGTTCATAATTGATTATTGGAATGGATGGTCGTTTTTTTATTTATGAGATATTGCTGAGTATGGATGAAACTTAGATTTACGGTAAAGATAGTAGGTAGATGAATAATCGTATAATGGAATGAAGCTAGTACACCTTGTGTACGAGTTACGACTCGAAACTCGGGTCTGAGGGTGCACACTCTATACTCGAATTTCGGGGCGTGACAGTTTTTTCCCCCGATCCTTGTCTGGTATAAGTTTACATGACATCGTTAAAAAGTTGCAACATTGTAATTTATAAACTACTGCCTACATTTTATTCCGGCTTTTCTGGATACAGGAATTCAGCCGAACATGGTATTGGAGCATGGGTCCATTAAGTGCTATAATTCTAATTGAAAAGCACAGTGGACAACAGATTCGATTATCAACATCGGACTAGAAATATCTCCGAGTTTCCATGTTTTCTCGATATTGCATTATTAGTGAGCAGCTTTTTGCTCTATATAATAACTATGACAAGTGTTAGGAATCCAATTTCCATGAAGGTTGAAATTTCTATTTCAAGTAATCAAGCAGCAACAACAAAAATATTGAGCCATATGATTGTATCTGAAAATGCACGAGTATGATCCTGACTATCGACAATCTTCTTAAAAGAAATATGGTACTTCCCAATGCCTGTCTGTTGTGTTTGGGTGCTAAGAGGTCCATGGATCACCTCTTCATTCATTGTTCTTTTTCTAGGGTGGTGTCATTTGACTGCAAGCTATGTCATTTGACTCACTTCTAGTTCTGCTCAGGAGTTTTCCTTGGTTTCAAATTTTAAGAATATGTTTCGAATTCAAATTTAGAAAAAGAAAAAAAGAAAAAAAAAAAAAGGAGAGAGACTAGTGTTGTGTTTGGATGCACCACCCAGTTGAATTGCAATTATTAGAATAATAAAGTGCAAGCAACCAGATTGCAAATTCCTTCCTCGGAATTCGCTATGTGATGGGGCTAGAAATTCTGATTACAATAATTCCTAGTTAGACTTGAAAGGAAAGTAATTACAATCCATGGGGCCACTCAATTTGAATACTAGGAAACATCACCGATTTTTTCTCGAGTTTCCTCTCAATTAAACTGAATTTTTGCAATTCAATTCGCCCATCCATCCAAACAAGCCTAGATCCGATTTGGGCGGGAAGCGAAATGCATCCTAAAATACTATCCTCGCACCAAACGGATTTCTTCCTCAAAATTGACGCCCACAGTGACCATCTACATCAGTCAAAACCTGTACAATCTATAAATCATACTTCTCTAAACGAATTCCAAACATACGATTTAAAGAAAACCGTAGTCCGATCTCAAGATCTTCAACAAGAGTAGAAAATTGATAGAAAAGCACGAAATTAGGGCTTCTACGCCTTGAAAAATCGTCAACTGGAATCAAGAGAGAGAGAGAGAGAGAGAGAGAGAGAGAGAGATTACCTGGAATTGCCGGGATCTTCGGTGCTGAGTGGAGCGTATGATCGATTTGGATGCAGAAGCGACGCGCTGACTAATTCAATCACGGGCCCGCCGGAAGAAGATGGATGAGATGAAGAAGAGAACGCCGGAGCCCTGACGTTCCGTAAAGCGTCTCTGTATTTTCTGTATAGAGGAGTTCGATTTCTCGTCGCCATGGCGAGAAATTGGAAAAACAAAGGAGACGAGGAATTAGATCGAGAGAGAGAGAGAGAGAGGTTCGTTTCAAAGATCGGAGAATGGGATTTCTGAAAGGGATTTTCTTGTCATTTTGCAGATCTCAGATTGGGAGAATTGCAGAAAAGAGAAGAGAAAACGCCTTTTGCTTCGAAATTCGATCTTTCTTCTTCCTGCGACGAAATGATGCTTGGAGGTGCGGGCAACAACAGTCTAAAATGCGCCAGCCGTGGAAAAGTTTAAACTACGCTCACGACGATGACGGTGCGATGGCGAGACCGTATTGGGGTCGAGCGTTCGAATCTACGCGAGCGCGGTGGTTGGGTCGTTTAGCTTTCTAGCTTCTTAGTTCGAGATGCTTAGGCGATTCGCGCGAGGAGAGATTGAATAGGCGATTCGCCGGCATACCTGCCCACGTGGCGCACAGGTGTAAGAGGTACGGAAATTTCATCTGGGCCCCACATGGAACATGTCCGAATCGAAATTTAGGGCGGTCAGATGATCAGGTGGGCCACATATGTCTGTTGTACGGGCCATAATAGGAGGGGAGCGGATTAGGTGTTACCCGGGTAAGTAACACCTTA
This sequence comes from Magnolia officinalis, assembly GCA_021015155.1. NCBI lineage: Eukaryota > Viridiplantae > Streptophyta > Magnoliopsida > Magnoliales > Magnoliaceae > Magnolia > Magnolia officinalis. The sequence goes on from JAJHSJ010000013.1 coordinate 7,685,719, forward strand.
GTAGGAGCTACCCTTACCGTGGGACCCACTTTGATGATGCGTTATATATCCACGCCGTCTATATGTTTCTCCAGACAATTTTAGGACGTTGTCCAAAAAATTAAGCATATCCAAATCTCAGGTGGATCACACCACATAATACAGTGTTTATTTAGTGCAGTTAAAATTTCAAAGGGTCCATCTTAAGGTTTCGTAATGTTTATTTTCCATCCACACTGTTGATAATGTCAAGAAGACATGGATGAAGGGAATATATAATGATCAACCTAATATAAAACTTTTGTGGACCATAAAAAGTTTTTAATGGTCATTCATCAATGTTTCTAAGATTTGTATCTTCTTAAGGTTTTTGATCGCGTCTAAAAATAAGATGAAAAGACAGATGGACGGTGTGGATAGACGGTGTGGATATACAAAAAATACATTAAGGTGGGCCCTACACGGTTAGGGTAACACCTACTATGGTCTTACCCGGGCAACAGATAATCCGCTCCTGTGATAGGAAACTGAACCGGAGTTGATGTTTAGCCCGGTCGGGTTGACTCGAAGTCGACCCGATTCGACTGAGTGTTAAGTGAATTGACTCAGTTCGAGTCACCACGATTGGTGCTGAATTGGCCACGTCAGGGGATGTAATTGGGCCCCAGTCATATTCAAACTAGCCCACTTAACTCAAGCTGTTGGGTTAGGGGTGATATTAGGGCTGAAGGTCGGGCGGTTGCGTCAGGTTGGTGCTCAACCCTAGCCCAACCCATGGTCCTTATGCCTCAACCCAACCCAACCCAGGGTTGGCAATTCTCAACCCAAGCAGTCTCGGCCGGGTTTGTCGGGTGGATACATGCTAATATTTTTGTTATTACATTAGTCTTTTATATTTTAATGGACATTATTTTTGGTACCTATGATTTTATTAGTTATATAAGTAGTTATTTATTGTAAAGAACTTCATTTTTCCTACACCAACAAGCTAATATACTGGACAGTTACTCCTTTAAAAGTCATGTTGTGTAGCACGCAGTCTATTTGGAAAAAGGGAAATTTGAGATATCTTGTTAGCTCGAGTCATTAAAAATGATGTGGACCAATGAGACCCGATGGCACCAAATTTTCCCGTACCTTCAACACAGATGATCCGCACTCAATTATAATTTATAATTAACTTATATATCAATCAGGTTCGAGTTGAGTTGGGCAATCCGAGCCCGACCCAAGTTTTATCGGGTTGGTGTTTGTATAACCTAAGTTCAATACCGAACCCGATACATGTATCCTACCCGAGCCCAACCCAATTTCAGGTCGATCATGGGTCGGTCGGGTTGAACCCGCCCGACTTTCAGCCCTAGGTGTTATGGGTTGGGTCTGCCCACGGGTCAACTGACCGGAATGAGGGGAGTAGAATCGGTGCAGCCCTTACAGAAGGGCCACATTGATGTATGAATTGCACATCCATGCTGTCCATCCATTTTGACAGATCAGTTTAGCAAAATGAGCTAAAAAATAATGCATATACAAATCTCAGGTGAACTACTAGAAGTAACAGAGGTGATTCAACGCCCGCCATTAAAAACTTCCTTGAGCCCACTGTAATGTTTCCATAACGTTTATTTAGCCCAGTTGGCATATCTATCTCTTAGATGGGCATGCAGGAAAATCATACCAATCAGATGATTGTAGCCATTTATTGAAGGATTTCCTTTGATTAAACCTAGACCGATGATCAAATATTTTATGAACCGATATGTAGTCATCGACATTCCTTCAATCAGCGGCCAGGATCACCCAATGGACCAAACATAGACCCAACTACTAAATGGATGGGGTGGCTCAGATCCATGTGCACTCCTAAAGCAGCAAGCTTAGGCTGGTCGGCCCACCAACAAATCAATAAGCTGACTAGTGTTAAATGAGTTAGTCGGAGCTTGGCCGCTACTGAAAGTCGGGTAGGTCGGGTTGGGTTGGTGCTCAACCCTAGCAACAAAAGGTTCCTATACCTTAATCCTACCCAACCCAACCCAATCTCGGGTGGGGAATTCTCAACCCAAGCCCAACTCAAGCGGGCTCGGTCGAGTTGGCCGAGTTGGTTGGGTGGATATATGCTAATGTTGTCATTATTACATTTTCAATACACATCTGATTTTTACATGTATAATATTATTAATTATATATGTAGGTATTTATTATAAAGAAGTTCATTTTTTTCTAAATAAACAAGTTAAAATATATGACAACTACTCCTTTAAAAATTAAGTTGTGTAGCACGCAATTTATTTGGGAGAGAAATCCGGCGTATCTTGTTAGCTTGAGTCATCGGAAATGACATGGACCAATGAAACCCAACAGCATTGGAATTTCCTACACCTTTAACACAGATGATTCGCACTCAATTATAATTTATAAGGAACTTATATATTGATTGGGTTCGGGTTGGGTCGGGCAACCCGAGCCCAACCAAAGTTTTATCGGGTTGGTGTTTATATAGCCCAAGCCCTAGACTGAACCCGATACATCCTGCTCAAGCCCAACCCAAACGTCGGGTCGGTCATGGGTCAGTCGGATTGAATCCGCCCGACCTTCAGCCCTAGCCACTAGGCAATGGCAATGTCAAGTCCAAATCAATCTGGGCCCAACCTGTGGGCCTTCCCGCCGATACTACAAGCACCCTGCAACCGGCTGCCAGGTCAGTGGCAAATTAGCAACCCTGGCCAAGTTAGCACGTATGCCACAAACAGCCTGCCTTCTTCTTCTTCTTCTTTTTCTACCAATAGCTTCTTCTTGTGAATTAATTTCAAATGAAAAAGTGATCCGGTACTCTCCGAGCCAATTTGTTATAGTGACCACACTTAGGCAATCCAATCCATTAATACAGATTGATCGTTCTGTCCGACACATGTTTCATGGGCCACCCTGCAAACATCACGCCGATCTTACTAATGTTAGCCATTTAATCAATGGTCTTTAATATGTATAGTCAAGATTGCTTATAGAAAATATGTCCACTCAACAATTTGATCCATCGATTTGTTAGGTCCATCTTGGATTGCTTGTGATTTTAAGGGCCAGTTTGGATGCACCCTTGTAATAGCTTCTTCTTTTTAAAAAAAATAAATAAATAATTGTTTGATAACAACATTCTTTAAAATAGATTATTAGTCTAAACATATTTTCATAGTCACAAATAAAATTTATTTACCTTTTTACTTTTTAATTTCTTTCTCATCTCTTCACATGATATAGACAGTCCATATCAAAGGAGCCTCCACATGATAGACGATCCACATCAAAGGTGGGGCCCACATGATGGCAGTTCACATTAAAGGTAAGCCCCACATGATGGATGACCCACATCAACGGTCGGCCCCTAATGATCTGAAGGAACTCCCTCGTCCTCTGCACCTTACTGTACTCCCCCGTCATCAGGCACCATGGGAGGAATAATCGGATCAATGTCCTCTAGCTCACCTGAACTAGGCTGGTTCTTCTCTGGCTTACCAATGTCTTCTATACACTGATCTTCAAAGAAAACCACATCTCTGATCCTGACGAGCTTCCTCTCGGTCGGATCCCATAATCTGTAACCGAATTTTTCATCACCGTACCTCAAAAACACACACTGCCTGATCTTCATATCGAACTTGAACCTCTCGTCCTTTGGTACGTGAACGGATGCCCTGCATCCAAACACCCTGAGATGACTGTACGATGGATCATGTCCAGTCAATACCTTCTCAGGTACTTTTCCATTCAACGGGGCTGATGGAGACCTGTTTATCAAATACACTATCGTGTGCATTGCTTCTCCCCAGAACGTCTTGGGCAACTTCAAATGGGATAGCATGCATCTGATTCTCTAACACTGGTGCGATTCATTCGCTCAGCTACACCATTATGCTGGGGGGGTCTTGGGAACCGTCTGTTCATGCCGTATACCCAGGGACTTACAGTACTCATGAAAGTCGCCAATATATTCACCACCATTGTCAGTGCGGATGCACTTCAATGATTTACTGTCTCTCTCTCGACCATAGCATGAAACAATTTAAACACACCAAAGACCTCGTCATTGGATTTCAAAGCATAAACCCAAACCCTCCTAGATGCATCATTATAAAAGTGACAAAATACAATGCCCCACCCAACGTTTTTGTCCTCATAGGACTACAAACATCAGAATAAATCAAATCTAATGCATGCACTTTATTAACATGAGAAGCAGATTTAATGAATGAAACTCTATGTTGTTTCCCTGATAAACAATCAAGACAAGTTTTGAGAGGTGTACCTGTCACGTTTGGAAGGAGTCGCTTCCTCGCTAGTAGCTGAAGCCCTTTTTCACTCATGTGGCCTACACACCTATGCCACATGTTAATAGTTGAATCTTCCGCTGCGTTCAAACCACCCTTGCACATACTGACACTTGCCTTGTAAAAGGTGTAACACTTCTTTCCTATTGCCACGATCAACGAACCCTTGATGAGCTTCCATCGCCCACCAGCAAACCGGCTTTCATAGCCATCATCATCCAACATTCCCGTTGACATCAAGTTGAGGCGAAGGTCTGGGATATACCTCACATCCCTGAGAACCAATGTGCAGCCCACATCGGTCTTCACACAAATATCATCGACTCTCACGATCTTCGATACGCCAGAATTTCCCATATTCACAGTCTCATAGTCACCTGACTTGTAGCTTGTGAAGAAGTCCCTATGTAGAGTCGCATAAAAAGAAGCTCCCGAGTCTATCACCCAATCGGTGTCCTGACTCGTAGCCATGAGACATACGTTATGATCTGCAGAAAGAATAACTACAACGTCGCCATCTTAAGCGACTGCAGTGGAATCTGATTCTTCTTTCCCTTTTCCTTTCTTGTCGTTCTTCTTACCACGACATTCATGCTTGTAGTGACCCTTCTTGCCACAATTCTAGTAATCAACATACTTTTTGTTACTCGACTTGCATCTTGATCTATCTCGGGCCTTCCCGCCCTTCCTGTTCTTTCCTCTCCCCCTTTCCTGTGTCAGAAGGGCCTCTTGCTGAGTAGACCCCTGAGACTTCCTCATTGTCTCCTCATTGAAGAGACAACTGGTTACCTGTTCCATGGATACCTTTTCGTCTGGCGCGGAGTTACTTAGAGACACCACCAATGTCTCCCAACTGTCAGACAATGAATTAAGCAATAGTAAAGCCTGCAATTCATCATCTAGGACCATCTTCATAGAGGAGAGTTGGTTCACTATATTGTTGACCTCATTCATGTGCTCGGCCACGGAACCACCATATTTGAACTTGAGATTCACAAATCGCCTTATCAGAAAAATTTTTATTACCGGCTGTCTTCCTCTCATACAACTCTTGTAATTTCAGTCATAGGCTAGCGGCTAGGTCTCTGTAGACACATGGTGAAACACGGAATCATCCAACCATTGTCTAATAAACTCCACCGCCTTTCGGTCCATCTTCTTCTAATCATCATCAGTCATATCCTTGGATTTTGCTGATATGCCTAAAATTTGAGAATATAGTTCCTTGCAATAAAGCAAGTCCTTCATCTTAGCCTTCCATATGGTCCAGTTAGAACCATTGAGGCTGATCATCCTTGATGAGCCACCTTCCATAATTCAAAACCGATCCTACCTGTTCAATGAACTTAGCTCTGATACCACTTTGTTGGGGGCCTTGCACAAAACCTTAGGATCTATCCTCCCGAAACAAACCAGAATTATGGAATAATAATACAATGAAATAAATCAAATCATAAACCACACCACACCAAGGATTTTTATGTGGAAAACCCTCAAAAAGGTAAAAACCACGGGACCTCGTCATATCAACAATCCATTATAAAGCAGAACGTTACAACTGATCACAAGTACACACCGCTTAGATTAAACCTTCTTCACTCACGCAGGAGTGGATACACAAGAGAGAATAAGAGAAAAACGGAGAGATCTCACCGATCACGAGGATGTAGAAGCGCTGAGACATAGACTGCGAAGTAGATCACCTCTACGAGCAGAATCTCCCTTTTACAAGCTTCCTTTCTCTCTTTCTCTTTCTCTCTCTCTCACCTTAGATAACCCTAAGCCCTCTTAGAAAACCTTTAGGAAACTTAGAATGCCCTGAAATCCACCCCAATCCCAGATACACCCCTTTATATAAGAATAAAAAGAGGTATAATCCAAATAGGAAACAAAATCTGCAAAATCAGCGTTTCTGCAATCGCATTTGCGGAACTCGTCGATCGTATCAAAGGTCTCTCGATAACAGCTTCGATATCATCTGAAGGTCTCTCGATAATATCGAGACGGGATAAAAACCGTCCAGCGACCAGGGGTGAAAATTCCAACAATTATCGATGCCATCGAGCTACTCTCGATGACAGCCTCGATATCATTTGAAAGTCTCTCATTAATATCAACAAGATAAAAAACTGTCCAGCAACTAGCAGTGAAAAATTGTGCAATTATCGATGATATTGAAACCTGTTCGATTTTATCGATACCAACAATGAGGAGAAAAATCCCCATCACTGAAGACACGAAAACTTGATGCATTAGGCTAAGCAGTACAAACTCTAATAACATTTAATAATGTACCATTAATTAAAGTAACATATGCATTTAACAAAATACAGTTAAAATACAAGAAAAGACTACGATTACCAGATATCTGATCAGATGCCCTAGAGTCAATGCTCCAAAATGAGGAGGAAGATGACAAAAGACATGCTTTACCTAATCGAGCCAAAGTGGTTGTATAGGTGAATGAAGCGTTGTTTAATGTAGAGCTACTAAAAGATAGAAAACATGCATATTCTTTATGTGATAAAGAAACACTAATATAACTACCCCTAACTTTAGATGAAGCAAGACTAACGGGTCTATCATCGGAAGAAGTATCCTCTAGCATAAAAGCTTAATTAGACCTTAAGGGTTTTCAACTAATACCTCGATAAAACCCGATAAAAATTCAAAGTATGATTTGCTGGGTGAGAGTGAGTACACGTATAGTCTCTTCGACCACCATGACCGCCTCTACCTTCTCCTAAGAATCTACCACCTCTACCATCACGTAGAGCACCACATCCAATATGTCCACCATGACTTCAAGTAAACTAGACTAATTGAATGAAGATGTTAATGAAATTTTATCAGATGCATTAACATAAACATTGTCGGATTCACTTGTCAAGGAAACGTACCGAAGTTTCATCAGTGCACATGCGTTTCTATGTTATGACCCATTCACTACATGACCTATCAAATGAGCGGTTTCGATCTAATCCATTTTTTCCACGTGTGCAGCATTGACACGAGGAACGGTACCTCCCATGCCCTTAGAGACACCGGATCCAGACCCATGATAGTGGTGACGTGGAACATGAACCGTATTATATGTGTTTCCTTTAGTGCGTGTTTATTCAATAATAAAATACTAAAGAATAATATCAATGGCATTGATCCAATTCTAAAATAATGGGTATCCTTTTTAGCATTATTACATGCTTGTTTTTCACACAAGTAGATGTGTACAGGATCCTGACCGCTCATCTGTTGGGCCCTGCCATGGATGGACGCGGATTAAATACTCGCAAGGTCAGTAGCCAAATCGCTACTGAAGTGAAGCCACCAAGCTCTATGGACCCCACCATGATGAATGTTGTATCCATACCGTCCAACCATGCGTAGAGATCGTTTTATGGTACGAGAAAAAGAATGAGATAGATCTGAAGTTAAAGTTGAGCAGTCACACCCACCGTTGAAACATTTATAGGTCCGCCATGATGTATTTTTGAGATCCAACCTATTCATAAGTTAACATAGAGATAGATAAAGTGAAAACAAAAATATGAGCTTGATCGGTAACTTCTACAGCTCCTGATAAGTTTTGAACGGTGGATGTCAGTCCCCATTGTTTTCTATGGTGGAGTCCAGTTGAAGTTTAGATCTATCTCATTCTTTTCCTCGTACCATAAAACGATCTCTCCAAATCAATGGGTGGTATGGATACATCACATGCATCATGGTGGAGTCCTCATAACTTGGTGACGTCACTTCAGTAGCCATTTGGCTAGACTTTTTCAGTATCAAATCCGCGCCCGCCATGGGTGACCCATTCCCTATAAACCATACAGGAATGACAGTCAAAACCTTCCAGTCGGTGGTTCCTTGAATATGATTATATGAACCATTTGGCAACTTTTTCTGGATTCACATTTTTAAAACCCTCCAACCAACATGATATTGGGCCACGCCACCATAGTGGGCCCACCAAATGAACTGCTGAGATTGTCGTGCTTTCGTTATTGGTTTCCATAGAAAGCACCCTTTCCATATTCAGCGACTAAAACTCACATTAATCAGATGGTGGTCCACTTATTATGATGCTCCCCTTGTTGCTCATTCATGATCAGCTGATTGAGCTGTCCTGATTGGCACGTGTACGGTGGGGGTGGTACCCATTGAAAGTCTTATGATCGTGACGGTCCAAATGATAGAGCCCTTTGTGGAGGGAGCATATCCTAAAAATCACACCAGTTAAAGATCCTAGCAGCTATCAAATTCAACAAATGAAATCAGACGGTTAGGTTGGTTGGCTCAGTTTGAATATCGAGCTATGACCCATCCATAATGGGGCTCACAATTTGGACGGTCTGGATTGCCACACATTAACCCCATCTAAGCAGTGATGAGAAACTACTTAAATATACAATTCTCGGAGTGGATTGTTTGTACGGTATGGTCCGGCTTTTAGTTTGTATATGTGGGACCCACAGTTTAGTGATCCAAACCGTTGATACGGTGGTTCTCACCATTGATATTGGAAGATCATAGCCTTGGTAAATCTAGCCCTTTATCGAATGGGGAATGGGGCGCAACATATTGAAAGGTTAGGATTGTTCGATCTGGGGTATTTTTGCAATTCATGGTGAGGTCCATCATACCAATGGTTTGAACAACTGAACAAAGGGTCCTCTCTTGTCCAAAATGAGAGACCGAACGGTAGTGTGGAACAGTTCCTCCTTCAAAAGTGGTGGTGAACTATCACCCGAAACAAAAATAGTTAGTGATTTTTAATTGTGATAAGTGGGCCCATGGTTCCGTAATCTGGACCATTCAGATAGTATCCCACCGTTGATGGATATACTGAAAAAATACTCTTAGTAGGATCATCTGAGCCTTTTGATTTGTGGCCTAAATATAGACGGATATGAAGAAAAATTCAGCAGCCGTACACGTTCCACTGAAAAAGCTTATATGGTCTTTAAGTTAACACAATCTCGGAGTAGGGGAACTCTCCATCCAATTAAGAAGACCAACGGCATGGATTTCAGAATAACGGGCACTATTCTGGAGAATTAGAAACGCGTGTGCATTGTATAGACATGCACCCTACATATATGGGTAATGTTCACATAACGCGGGGAACTTTCACATGCAAAGCTTTCCTTTCGCTCCAGCGTGTACCTTCTTGGCTGGTGTACCACACACCAGCGATCTAGCTGATGTGTTGACGTCAGCAAATTTTGTGGGTCCATCATGAGGTATGTGTTATATCCAAACCATCCATCCATTTGGCGAGCTAGTTGTAAGGTTTTAGCGAAAAATAGGACAGATATAAAGATCAAGTGGACCACATTGCAAAAAGCAGTGGGGGATTCAACCTCTACCATTGGCGGATAGAAAGATCGAGTGGTCCACAGAAGTTTTGGATCAATATGATATTTGTTTTTCCTCTTCATCTAAGTCTTTTTGACCTTATGAACAGATTGGATGGAAAATAAAAGTTATGATGGGCCCTACAAATGTTTTAACTATGAAAATCATTATCCTATGGTAATTGTAGCGTGGTTCATGCTCTAAAATGATCTTGAAAAATGGATGAATAGAGTGGATATAATAAATACATCATTTTGGAGCCATGTAACTTTGATCTCCTTTGAGCCGTTCGTGCAAGTCAAAGATCTTACACGTGCCCACACCAGCTGTATCGGTTGTGTGGAGTGTGGTACCCCAGCCAATCCGCCTCCTTCTCTAAAAAGTGGAGCTGATTACGTGCGGCAACCCAATAAGATACAGCTCAGTAGTGTTGAGATGTGGAGGGATTTAATTGAATCACATGCTACTTTAAAAAAATAGTTCTATTTCAGTACCATGTGGATTGAGAACTAGCCTCACTTGTACTAGCATTGGCTTGCTAATCAATCAAATCCTATTATATTGTGCATATATCCAATGTTATTATCACTCAATTCATATATGGTACACGTGAATTCATAGAATAAAATAGCAAGTTTGATTGGATTGGAATCCTCTACAACAGTGTTCTACTGAGAATATAAAAGAACTTAGCCCTGTTGACTATCCATTGTATATGTAAAAACCCACGCTCTATCATCTCATGTGTAGGTGGCAAAAGAACTCAAGTGGGCCACACCACAAGGAACAATGGTGATAGGTTGCTGAATGTGGGGCCACCATCATGTATATCTTTCATCAAACTCGTTAATTAAAAGTAACCCATAAGGTTGGAGTAAAGATTAAAAAAGAAAAAAAAACTTGATCCAAAATACAACCGACCACACGTGTGAATTGGTTTTAGGAGTATGGATGGTGTAGCCTGTGTGATTTTCCAACGGGCTGACGTTTTGTATGTATAGTTCATATAAAGGTTCTCATCTAATGTACCAATTGGTACATTGGATTTTAAGCGGCTGACACGGCCTTATTTCAGCCATCAGATAATGTATTGTGATTGGTTGAAACCTTATTAAAAAGCAGTAGGGATTGAATGCCTACCATTGAAATCTTCTTGTGGGCCACGTAAGTTCTCATCAGGATAATATCCGAGTTTTCTCTTCATTCAGGTGTTTATAACCTTATAAACAAGTAGAATGGAAAATAAGTATTATCACGGTGGCTTCAACAGTGGCCATCATGTCCCCACTCATTTCTATGGCGCAGTCCACTTGATGTTTGAATCTACTTTATTTTTTGGCCCATACCTTAAAATGATTTTGCAAAATGGATGGACTTCATGAAAATAACACATATATCATACACCATGCAATCTGCTTCGTAACATATCTAAATGTTTGATTGCAGTCCCTAACAGCTTAGGGACTATATTCCGTGTGGATCTAAACGCTTGCAATAAGCTCACGGTTCTGGAATTTGTAACAACTATTCTATTTACAGCATGTTGCCATTGTATTGGCCCATCCAAACAGGCCCTTGGATGTTTTACGCACGGCCTAAAACAGGTGTCGTGGACTATTCTGGTCCAGTCAAGCTGGAGTTGTTTTTCTCTGCCGTTGAAGAAAAGAAAGGAAATGGAAACTATGAGGATCACCCAACACCGTGCCACGTAGATGGTACAGATGGCATGCAAAACAGACACGTTTTCAATTCTGAGCCACACACTAAGTAGGATGAGTCGAACATAATCATCATACCACCACTAGCTGAAAGTAGCGGGCCCCACAAAAGTGATGAAACATGGTAGTATGTTTTGGCCTCTTATTTGGCTCGACCGGCCAAGGTGGGCCTAATTGCTCTTTTCGACAGCTGTGCAACAATTTGGCAGGACTCGAGTTTTTATACTCTGGAGGGGTGTGATGATGATACGCAGGAACTTACAAATTATCGATATCGAATTAAAACTGTCCAAATAGTGGTCCATGTTTGGTGCACCATGTATGAAAAACTACCACTTAATTATTGGACGGTTAAAATGAAAATATTAAATGGTCCCATTTTCACAAATAAGAGCCTGAAATTAAAAGTTAGGATTGTTCGGCCAACCTGATTTCGTGAATGTAACTTAGTAACAGGAAGTACAACGGATTAATTAGTTTAAATAGATTTAATGCATGCCTCCTGTACAGTTTTGAGTGTCTGTGTATTAAGCCGCATACGCAGCCAGAGTATCAAATAACCTCCCCAACACAAGCTAACTGTTACCTCATCTTTCAGAGCCAGACGCAACCACACGACACGTGCTAATCTGTAGATTGTGGTGTGTCAGGAACGGTCGTTGAGTGGTCATTATGGTGAATGTGTCATGGGCTGAAAAGTCCGGCCGATCCATTTATCACATGAGCCCATGTGCAAAAAGTATCTGATGAATGACCACTCTGATTTTAATGGCCTGTGAATAGACAGTTTGGTGGACAATGGTTTTTTAATTTTAATTTTAATAATTATTATTTTTTTAATATATAAAATCATTTGTAAGGGGAGACTTGCCTGTAGCCAAAAAAGAAAAAAGAAAAAAGAAGAAGGAAAAAAGGATGCTAGTTTTATTTTTATAAGAAAATTAAAATTTAAAATATAAAATATTTATTTTTAAAAGAAAATAAATATATTATATATTATTTCATTTTTTAAATACTTGTGTATTAGTGGTAAAAAGAGAAATTTTTATGGCAAGAATTTACGTGCACTATGTTCATTTAAGGCTTGTTTGGGAGAATGAATTCGGACTCCTCTAGATTTGAAATCCTCCTCATTTGGCACATTAGATTCAAAATTCCTTGAAATCCAAAAGTAGTTATATATGCATAATATATTTATAGGGGTTTGAATTTAATTACTAAATTAATTTTAATGTCTTTAATTAGCCTATGTATGTAATGTTTGACACAATAGTTGTAATAAGCCCATTGAAATATACACTTTGCTTGAAATGATGAAAAAGTATCAAATGGGCCATCAGCTCAAGATCACATCTGAGTCAGTAACCAACAATTTTTATCCGTTGATTTACATGGACAATGTTTGAATTGTGTAGATCATCGTATTAAAGTAATTATAGTAATGCAATTGATAATCTAATTGTTTTAGGATATCATTAGTAGGTCATGTGCACAATAGATTAATAACTTAGTGACAAAAATGTTATACATGCAACTCTTGAAAGGATTTTAGATGTAATCTTAAACCCTAAACCTTAAGCCAAACTTTCACCTTAGTTTTGAAACCCCCTATTTAAGGGATTTTGAAACCCCTGTATTCGAAACCCTCAAATACTTTATGGTGCCAAACATACTAGGGGCTTCGAAATCCCCTCATGTGTTAAACAACTCCTAAGATTCTATATATTTTGAATGTTATAATTTAAAGAAAAAAATACAACTTTAATATTAAGATATTTATAGCAGCATGTTTTGATTCTTACTCTCTTTCAATTGTTAATAACCTTATATTCTCATCTTTACCCTTTTATAATTATCCTTTTGGATGATGTTTTTGTTAATCATGTTAATATCTATTTTTAAAATTTATTTAATTTAGAGCTGTGCATTTTTATGTTGAATTGTAGACTTATGATTTCATTTTAAAAGATTTCGCTGTATTTTAAAAATAAGTTGTCATTTATTTTCTTTTATACCTATTAAAATATTCTAAAGAGATAATAAATTTATTAGAAAATTTTCTCATTTTTCTTCTTTTCATTCATTGCATAAACATGTATCATGATGTGATGCATATGTGACATCTATGAGATATGAACTTCTCATGAAGTATAAACCTTAAATTCTTATAGCATAAAAGTCAGGTAATTTCAGTGCAGCTCGTGATTCACCCGAAGTCAAAAGGTAAATTAACATTGCAAGGTGTGGTCCACTTCAAAATAAAGTTGTCCAATTATTCACCGTGGAATTAGCAAAGCCCTGTAAATGCATAGCTAACTAACATCTGCCAAAGCTTTAAATACTAACATTATTTTACCTACTATTAGGTGATCCTCTTTCCTAACCATTCAATTCACGGCCATAAAATGGACAGTTCAAATGAAAATGGTCAAAGGTACATATTCCATGGGCATGATTAAATGGTAAGGTTCATCAGATAAGTGTGATCTTCTGGCTACATTCTATCCAAAGTAGGCCCCACTATTTTAAAGGTCCAAATGATGTAAGTGCGCCATAAGTATAGTAAATAAGTTACCACAATTTAGCAATTGAAATGCCAATGCTTTGCAAACTCACTTAAACGGTCAGGTATCCACTGCTACATGTGAGTGATCGAATTCATCCGTGAGGTTGGTGAGATTGCTTATATTAGATACAGATTGTATGCAAGCCTTGACCTACTCTCATAAACTAAGTGGGGGCCAACATGATGTTTAAAGAAATTCACTTCATTCATCTATTTTGCCCGCTCATGTTAGGATGAGCCAAGATAGGCCAATTCAAAACTCAAGTGAGCCATGAGACTAAAAAAAAAAGTAGTAATATGGCTATCGTTGAAACTTTTTATATAATCCACCGTGATGCTTATATGTTATCCAAACTCTTCACGAGGTCATTTCTACTAGGATGAACTGAAAACACAAAAAACAATAGTATAATTTAAAACTTTTATAGCCTACAAATGTTTAATCCTCACTACTTGTCAAGCCCACTTGCATTTTGTACCTATCTTGTTTTTGGGCTCGTGTAATAAAATGAGTTGACAAAATAGATGAATGGGATAGATTTCTACCAAACATCATGGTGGCCCCACCTAGCTTATGTACAAGAGTTTGGGGCAATAAGCATCCATGTCCATGCATAATATGGAGGCATGAAATTAGGCTTTTTCATTCATTTGATATAACATGCAAGTACTTTGAATGTGTACCATTGGCCCTTCACTACATCAAGATGTTTATTACTCTGCGGAATAGACATGGCTTGCCTGTGAAGTTTTTCGGATCATACTTAGACATGGGCTTAGATAAATAAATATAAAATAAAATAAAATAAAATAAAAATAAAACTCAAGTAAGCCACTCAATAGAAAAAGTAGATACAGAAATACTTACCTTTAGACCTTCCCAAGGCCTATTATAATGTTTACATGCCATCCACATCATTCATCAGGTTAGTTTTATGGGGATGAGTTGAAAAACATAAAACTAAAAGCCTCATTCAAAACTTATGTGGCCTTGTGAATGTTTCATTCAATTCTCACTCTTTCTTACAATGTGGTTTTCTTGAGTTTTAGGGCCTGTTTGGCCGGACTGATCCCACGGTATTAGGAGGGATGGGATCACGATATCCCGGGATATGCATGACGAGCCAAACAGACCCGGTGAACTTGTCCTGGGATATAAGCAATCCCATGGATCTTAAAACAATCCACCGACATCACCATCATTACCTTAAAATTGATCCTATCCCTTGGTTGGACGGATTGGAAGGTAAAATCCCGGGATATGCCGGGCGTGCCAAACAGACCCATTGAACTTGTCCCGGAATATAGCAATCTCATGGATCTTAAACCAATCCACTGACACCACCATCATTACCTTAAAGTTCATCCCATCCCTCCTAATCCCATGGGATTTGCCCGGCCAAACAGGCTCTTAGATTTTCCTCATTTTCATACCCATATCTTGATTAGGTGAAACCCATGTCCGTGATGAATTCCTCACCGACATCATGGTGGGCCCCACCTAGCTACCAATGGCAGGAAGTTGCCTGGCATCCTGCCCATGCAATCTACTCGGTGGAGCCCACACCACGAACAAGTGGGATCACGCATGTTATCACGTGTGGGTGCGGGTACATCACTGTTGGGGGCCTTGCACAAAACCTTAGGATCTAGCACTCTAGAACAAACCAGAATTATGGATAATAAAAGCAATGAAAACAATCGAATGCATCAATCACACACCACACAAGAGATTTTTATGTGGAAAACCCTCAAAGAGGTAAAAACCACGGGACCTCGTCCAGATCAACAATCCACTATGAAGTAGAACGTTATAACCTTCTTCACTCACACAGGAGTGGATGAACAATGAAAGAATAAAGAAAGCTAGAGAGATCTCACCGATTACAAGGACGTAGAAGCGCTAAGACGACGGCTCCCTTCCACAAGCTTCCTCTCTCTCTTTTCTCTCTCTTTCTCACACCCTAAACCCTTTAGGATACCCTCTTGTGCTTTTTTCATATATAGAAAAAACCTTAGGAACACCTATTTATAGTTTAGGCAACTTCCCTTTCGCATCCTGATTGCGAAAGGACTCAAATCCGTAGTTTCGCTCAAAATCGCGGAACAAACTGCGTAACCTACGACCAGTCCTGGAAATTCCAGGACTGGTCTTAGCCTCCTACGACTGGTCGTAGACCAAGGAGAAAATAACCCAATGTCGCTGTACTTTGAGTCGTGTCAGGGCTCGAACCTATGACTGGTCAAACACCAGCCCACGACCGGTCGAGCAGGGCTCACGACCGGTCGAAGACGGGTTAAAAATACCCATCAAATCTCCCCCTTTTTGACTCAAGAGTGATCCACCTTCTACAAGCCAGCCAGGTTTCTACAAACCTCAAACTTGTCCTTGAGCAAAGCCTTGGTCATCATGTCTGACCCATTATCGTCCGTGTGGACCTTCTCGAGCTGTAACACCTTTTGTTCCAAAGTATCCATGATTCAGTGATACCGAATCTCTATGTACTTCGACTTGGAATGTTGATTTAGATTCTTGCTCAAGTGTATAGCACTCTGACTATCGCAATAGACCACGTGCTCCTTATGCTTTAGGCTAAGTTCTTGTAAGAACATCTTCATCTAAAGCATCTCTCTACATGCCTTTGTGACTGTAATATACTCGGCCTCTGTCGTCGACAATGCTACGACCTTCTGTAGCTTGCTCTGCCAAGAAACCGCTCCCCCTGCAAACGTGAACATGAACCCCGATGTAGACTTCCTGGAGTCTATGTCGCCTGTCATATCTACATCTGTGTAGCCCTCTAACATAGGTTTACCGTCACCATAGCATAGGCTCAAGCTGGATGAGCCTCTTAGATACCGCAGTATCCACTTCACCGCTGCATAATGCTCTTTGCCAGGATTGGCAAGATACTGGCTGACAATATCAACCGCATATGCTATGTCTGGGCGTGTACACAACATAGCATACATTAAACTTCCTACCGCTGACGCGTAGGGTATCTTCTGTATCTCTTCCACCTCTGCCTTCGTCTTGGGACACTGCATGTCACTCAATCTGAAGTGACCATCTAGTGGAGTACTGACCGGCTTCGCTGCATTCATATTGAACCGCTCTAGGACTTTCTCAATATACCGCTCTTGTGACAGCCAAAGTTTCCTGCTGCTCCTATCACGGGTTATCTCCATTCATAGGATCTGTCTAGCCAGGCCCAAATCTTTCATCGCAAAAGACTTGCCCAACTCCTGTTTCAGCCTGTCGATCTTCTTGACGTCTTTTCCCATGATGAGCATGTCATCAACGTATAAGAGCAGAACTAAGAAATCACCATTTGAAAACTTGCGCGTGAACACACAGTGGTCCGACTCCGTTCGGTCATACCCATGTTTCAACATAAACGAGTCGAACTTTTTGTACCATTGCCATGGAGCTTGTTTCAGCCCATACAAGCTCTTCCTCAGCCTACACACCATATACTCCTTGCCCTTGACTTCGAACCCCTCTGGTTGGTGCATGTAGATCTCTTCTTCCAGGTCACCATAGAGAAAGACAGTTTTAACATCTAACTGCTCTATCTTCAGATCCATGCTAGCGGCCAACCCAAGCAACACCCGTATGGATGTCATCTTTACCACTGGTGAGAATATCTCCTCGAAGTCTATGCCTTTCCTCTGACTAAACCCTTTCACCACAAATCTGGCCTTGAACCTCATCTGTGATTCTTCTGCTCAATCTTCTTTTTGAACACCCACTTGTTACTCAAAGCTTTCTTGCCCTTAGGCAGTTTCACCATATCATAAGTGTAGTTCTTATGCAAGGATTTCATCTCCTCTTACATAGCTTTCAACCACTCCCCCTTATGCTCGTCGGCTAGGGCTTCAGAATAATCTTCTGGCTCTCCCCCATCGGTTAGCATAATATACTCATGCGGCGAGTACCTCTTGGACGGCTGTCTGTCCCTAGATGACCTTCTTATCACTTGTGGCTCAACAGGTGGATCAAGTGGGGGCTGCTCCCCTGGTCCATCTTCTGAAGGAACTCCCTTGTCCTCTGCACCTTGCTGTACTCCCCCGTCATCAAGCACCACAGGAGGAATAATCGGATCCGTGTCCTCTAGCTCACCTGAACTAGGCTGGTTCTTCTCTGGCTTACCAATGTCTTCTATACACTGAGCTTCAAAGAAAACCACATCTCTGCTCCTGACGAGCTTCCTCTCGGTTAGATCCCACAATCTGTAACCGAACTTTTCATCACGTACCCTAAGAACACACACTGCATGATCTTCATATCGAGCTTGGACCTCTCGTCCTTTGGTACGTGAATGAATGTCCTGCATCCAAACACCCTGATATGACTGTACGATGGATCATGTCCAGTCCACACCTTCTCAGGTACTTCTCCATTCAACGGGGCTGATGGAGACCTGTTTATCAAATACACCGCCGTGTGCATTGCTTCTCCCAAGAACGTCTTGGGCAATTTCGCATGGGATAACATGCATCTGATTCTCTCAACAATGGTGCGATTCATTCGCTCAACTACACCATTATGCTGGGGGGGTCTTGAGAACCATCTGTTCATGCCGTATACCCAGGGACTTGCAGTACTCATGAAAGTCGCCAATGTATTCATCACCATTGTCAGTGCGGATGCACTTCAATGGTCTACTATCTCTCTCTCAACCATAGCATGAAACAATTTAAACACACCAAAGACCTCGTCCTTGGATTTCAAAGCATAAGCCCAAACCCTCCTAGATGCATCATCTATAAAAGTAACAAAATACAATGCTTCACCCAAGGTTTTTGTCCTCATAGGACCACAAACATCAGAATAAACCAAATCTAATGCATGCACTTTATTAACATGAGAAGTAGTTTTAACAAATGAAACTCTATGCTGTTTCCCTAATAAACAATCAAGACAGGTTTTGAGAGGTGTACCTGTCACGTCTGGAAGGAGCCGCTTCCTCGTTAGTAGCTGAAGCCATTTTTTACTCATGTAGCCTAGACGCCTGTGCCACATGTTAATAGCTGAATCTTCCGCTGCGTTCAACCCACCCTTGCACATACCGACACTTGCCTTGTAAAGGGTGCAACACTTCTTTCCTCTGGCCACGATCAATGAACCCTTGATGAGCTTCCATCGCCCACCAGCAAACCGGCTTTCATAGCCATCATCATCCAACCTTCCCGTCGACATCAAGTTGAGGCGAAGGTCTGGGATATGCCTCACATCCCTAAGAACCAATGTGCAGCCGACATCGGTCTTCACACAAATATCACCAACTCCCACGATTTTTGATACGCCAAAATTTTCCATCTTCACAGTCCCATAGTCACCTGACTTGTAGCTTATGAAGGAGTCCCTGTGTGGAGTCGCATGAAAAGAAGCTCCCGAGTCTATCACCCAGTCGGTGTCCTGACTTGTAGCCGTGAGACATATATCATGATCTACTGAAAGAATAACTACCATGTCGCCATCTGAAGCGATCGCAGTAGAATCTGATTCATCTTCCTTCCCTTTTCCTTTCTTGTCGTTCTTCTTACCATGACATTCATACTTGTAGTGGCCCTTCTTGCCACAATTCCAGCATTTAACATTTTTTCTGTTACTCGACTTGCCTCTTGATTTATCTCGGGCCTTCCTGCCCTTCCTGTTCTTTCCTCTTCCCCGTTCCTGTGTTACAAGAGCCTCTTGTTGAGTAGACCCCTGAGACTTCCTCCTTGTCTCTTCATTGAAGAGACAGCTAGTCACCTGTTCCATGGATATCTTTCCGTCTGACGCGGAGTTACTTAGAGACACCACCAATGTCTCCCAACTGTCAGGCAATGAACTAAGCAATAGTAAAGCCTGCAATTCATCATCCAAGACCATCTTCATAGAGGTGAGTTGGTTCACTATATTGCTGACCTCATTCATGTGCTCGGCCACATAACCACCATCTTTGAATTTGATATTCACAAGTCGCCTTATCAGAAAAATCTTATTACCGGTTGTCTTCCTCTCATACAGCCCTTGTAATTTCAGCCATAGGCTAGTGGCTGAGGTTTCTGTAGACACATGATGGAACACAGAATCATCCAACCATTGTCTAATAAACCCCACCGCCTTTCGGTCCATCTTCTTCCAATCATCATCAGTCATATCCTTGGTTTTTGCTGATATGCCTAAAATTGGAGAATATAGGTCCTTGTAATAAAGCAAGTCCTCCATCTTAGCCTTCCATATGGTCCAGTTAGAATCATTGAGGCTGATTATCCTTGATGAGCCACCTTCCATAGTTCAAAACTGATCCTACCCGTTCAATGAACTTAGCTCTAATACCACTTTATTGGGGGCTTTGCACAAAACCTTACGATCTAGCCCTCTAGAATAAACCAGAATTATGGATAATAAAAGTAATGAAAACAATCAATGCATCAATCACACACCACATAAGAGATTTTTAGTGAAAAACCCTCAAAGAGGTAAAAACCACGGGACCTCGTCCAGATCAACAATCCACTATGAAGTAGAACGTTACAACCTTCTTCACTCACGCATGAGTGGATGAACAATGAAAGAATAGAGAAAACTAGAGAGATCTCACCGATTACAAGGACGTAGAAGCGCTGAAACGACGATTTCCTTCCACAAGCTTCCTTTCTCTCTTTTCTCTCTCTTTCTCACACCCTAAATCCTTTAGGATACCCTCTTGTGTTTTTCTCATACCTAAAAAAACCCTAGGAACACCTATTTATAGTTTAGGTAACTTCTCTTTTGCATCCTGGTTGCGAAAGGACTCAAATCTGTAATTTCGCGCAAAATCGCGGAACAAACTGTATAACCTACGACTAGTCCTGAAAATTCGAGAACTGGTCTTAGCCTACTACGATTGGTCGTAGCTCACCTACGACTGGTCATAGACCGCGGAGAAAATAACCCAATGTCGCTGTACTTTGAGTTGTGCTAGAGCTCAAACTTACAACTGGTCGAACACCGGCCCACGACTGGTTGAGCAGGACTCACGACCGGTAGAAGACAGGTCAAAATACCCATAAATCATAACTGCACACGCAAACGTTTGCGTATCTGCTGCTGAGTCAACCTAAACAGGAACAGCAAACGGGTAGTGAAGGGCGTTTTCGATACTTAGCGGGAAAGCAATGTCCTTTATACCTCCCCGTCTAACTTCCAGCAAGAGTTGAGAAAAACATTCATACTCTGACAGACGTGGATGAATGATACGCATGCAATCATAAATCATACAGGTTACGTGACATAACTCAATTTAAACCGTCCAGATACTGGCCCCTGATTTATTAGTTTCATAAATAATAAAAATTTATACCTAATTGATGAATTAACTGGTCAATTAACCACTATCTAATAGACGGTCCATTGATAATTAATCAAAGGCCTAAATAAAAGAATCAATGACTTCGATAAATCAGAGGTGGGGATCACATTCCATTAGTTTTATTCACCCATCTGACGTACCTCCAGTCTGCTGTTGCACGTGGACAATTTCCATCTGCCTGCGCATTATCCATCATCCTCTGCCACAGTATCAAATTATATGGCCTGCTCTGTAATAAGAAAACATACATTTTGTGGATGCACAAGATTCCCTACATTTGGTTTTATCAAGTAACTGAGACCGTTGATCTGATGGCCCTCAGTGTGGATAAGTGATATCCTGGAAATCACACAGATTTAACGGGTCAAAATTCATTGATATTTGGGATTTTCTCCATTGAATATGGACATTTGCTGTACTAATCCTGCCAACCGTCTATTATTTACCATTCAACAGAAGCTTTTAACCGTACGATATAAGTGATTTCATTAGTTTTCATTATCTAAAGCATGTTCCATCAGATTAACGGCTTGGATTACTGAACCATTAGCCCCACATGCAGGACGACATCATTCTATGAGCTTGGTGCTGTAAAGGACCCGATAAGTCCTTCTTGTAAAGACCTCTAAAAGCAAAAGCAGAAAGACGCACGTGGGTGACTCGTTGCCGCGCGCTCTCTCCCTTTCGGTGTGTGTCGTCGAGTATATACTACGCGATTCGCTTTTCACAAGTACGGCCTTTAATTCTGACAAATGGGGCCCGTGATGCAGTAATCTAAACCGTTGATCTGTTATACCCCACCGTGGATGGAGCATACTCCAAAATTATCTTAGTATCCCAACCTCTCAATCACTTTCCTATAAATGGACGGTTGTGAAAAACAACGGTGGCCCACATTAAGCTTCAAAAAATATCCCATTATTTCTGATACCATCTTCCGTTCTTGGTTAATAAAGGAACGGTCCATCCACTGTGGGCCCAACAGATGAATGGCTTGGATTACAGAAGTAGAAACCCCGCGTGTATATCTGACAAAGCAGAAGCCGTCTCTCTCTCTCTCTCTCTCTCTCTCCAAGTAATTACTTCGCTCCTTCCGACTCTCTTTTTAGGCTACTTTCACAGAACCAACGCTCTCAAGCTTTCCGACCTTTTTCTAGGGTTTCTTCTCTTCCAAGCTTCCGAAAAAAACAAAACCCAGATTAGGGTTTGTATAAAAATCCCAGTAGTCCTCACTCAAAATCCGATGGAATCCGATTCATGGACCGCTCGTTTCACATCCAAACGACACCAATCTACACTCCAATCGCGATCTGGTCAGTGTAGAAATGACTTTGCTTTCATTTTTAGAAGGATTTTCTTTTTATTTTTTTGCTTGACTAGGGTTTTGGTTTCGATTATCGACGGTGGCGATGCAGATCTGTACCTCGCTTTTGAAGAAATGGACGGCGACGATGATTCAAGGGCGGAGTTTTCCTGTCCGTTCTGTTCGGAGGATTTTGATATCGTCGGTCTGTGCTGTCATATCGACGATGAGCATCCTGTCGAGGCGAAAAGTGGGGTATGAATTAGAGTTTTAATTTCCGTTTCGTCGTCATAAGAAAATTGATATAATTGGGGATTCTTCCGCTTCAGATAGCTAAAAATTGAATCTTTTTCAGTGATAGAAAATCGGTGTTGCACCCACACATGCCGACATGGGTCACATCTATGAGATCAAGGTCGTTCATCAGGTCGGCTACTGTGTAGATGCTGCCCTTGCCCAAAAATCATCCCGTCATCAGGTGGGCCAGGAGCATACAAAAACTATTCAGTGGTTGGAGAAATGCCAACTTGTTGCATTCGATGCACCTCCGTGGCCCACCCAATGAGTGTGCTGGGCTGAGTTTTAGGCAAGAACATCTACACAGCAGGGCTCACCTGATGAACAGTTTGGATTCGTGTGACTACAAGTCGCATTGTGCTTACCGTGTTCATCTACATTTCATCATTTCAAATTAGAAAAAAAGGATTCTGATGGTCGAGGATTTGTTTGGTAGCTGTTGTCATGGATGAATGAACTAAAGTAGAAGGAAAATTCTCTACTTGGTGTGGCGTGGATATGGAATTTTTGTTACTTAAAGTATGAAATTTCAAACTCGGGAATTCTTTATATTCAGGTTTAACTTGATTTCAACCAGTTGATCTTCAGCTTGGCTGTGTCAATGATAAGTTGATCATTGGTTCCTCCAACCCTTTATGAAGTTGGTCTGGCTCAATGTTCAGGCCTTGCTAAAATAAGCTGCGATTTCTGTTTCTCATTGACTGTGGAATTTCCGAACATTGCTTTATGCAAGTATTTATAGTGGATAGTGGATAACGGTGCTTATTTTGAAGTGCACTGGGTGGAAGTTTTTTTTTTTTTTGGCAAGATCATTTGCTTTAATATTTTTTAATGATTCAAGTAATGGTTTTTGCCCTTGATGTTGAATCAAATTTCTATTTTGAATTTTGAGGAAAAATACGTGAAATGAATTGGGAGCATTGTTTGGCATTACCTAGGAACTTAGATGTTGTTTGGAAGTTTGGATCATAAGTATGGTTAATGGGGGATTTCCTTTTATAATCAGCATATGTTTACATTTTCAGGTGTGCCCTGTTTGTGCGGTCAGGGTGGGGATGGACATGGTTGGACACATAACCATGCAGCATGGACAGTTCTTCAAGATATCCTTTTCTTGAAGGATATTCCACATGATCTTTTCTTTTGGAAATGATTGTAAAATGCACTACAGACATGTGTGTGTGTGCGTTCACCATAGCTTTTAAATGGCACAGGGGTTATCCCATCATTGATCTGAACCGTTCATTCATTCATACAACCAGGAGCAAGCCATGGTGTAAATATCATGCCAGTGGGATGATCCCCATTGTCTGATCAATGGGATGAAAATGGACATTCAAGAATGCCTGGAGAAAGAAAATAACTCCAATCATCATCTTGAAACATCTACTAGATAGATCTCACCATGTATTGCTTATGATTCCAAAGTAGCATTTTTGTTTGATGATTCAAACCACGCGATTTACGGCTCATAAACAATGGATGGTTTTAACAAATTGGCTTCATTCTCCGATTGGCATGATTTTTGCACCATGTCTTGCTCCTGGTGGTACTATTGAACGACCTGTTCCCATCAATGATTGGACGTCCCACATGTCATTCAAAAGGTTTGGGATCTTCGTTTAAAATTCCATGTCTAGGATTTCACGTTATGTTTTAAATTCCTTAACAAGATTTCACATGCAGCGTAGGAGGAGATTTCGTAAAGGTTCATCAGGGTCTCATTCAACACTTTCTTTACTGAGAAAGGAGCTCCGAGAAGGACATCTACATTCTCTTCTTGGGGGGTCTTCATGTGTAGTTCCTTCCTCCAGCACAGCTCCAGATCCGCTGTTGTCGTCCTTTATTTACAATTTTCCTATGATCGACACTTTGAAAGATGCAGAATCTCATTCTACAGATGAAGGAAGCTCCAGTAAGAAAAATGTGGATGAGAAAGTTGTAGAAAGGTATTTATCACTGTTACTTGTTGACAGTTTTCTTCTCCTTCTCTGCTCTAATATCTCTCATAATAACTGAAAAAATGCAAATCCAGCCGTTGCATGGGATCTGTATTGAAGTGGTGCCTTGGGCCATCAGATTTCTGAAGTAGTGTCATATGCTGATATGTCAATATGCTTCTAGCGAGTTGAGATAGAAGGATTATCTAGTTGATATATTGACATATGGAGGTTGCTGTTTTGCACTGCTACATGGATTCTTGAAACCATGCTGACCTTTTTCTGTTTGATGTGACTCAAAAGGACTTCAATAGGACTAAGACTTCAGATCCTTGACAAGAATGTGGGGTCTTAGAAGAAATTAGATTGGTGTCAGAACATCTCAATTAGCATCTAAATCAGGTTGCCTAGAATTTGGAATAGGCTAGCTCGACCCTTTTTAACCTTTTCTTTTTTGTTAAGGGTTTGTTCAAGTGCACCAAATATCGTGAAATTTTGTGATTAATCAGTCTGATTTGGTGCGAAATTTCATGATAATTTCATTGGTGTCAGCACATCTCAATAAGCTTCTAAATCAGGCAGACCCGCAGTTACATAGAA